>ML787181.1:34140-77393 GCA_009831015.1 Picea engelmannii
TTATTAAAAAAAAAATTATTTGCAAAGATTTTCTCCTTTCTATTTATTTATTTTTTAATGTAAATTTAAAAAAAAAAATTGTAAACAAATTTTCAAGTGACAATTCTGGGTCCAATTTTGAGTTGTTTATTTGCACAGGAATTTGTTGTCAAGGCCAAAATTTCAATTAGGTCATAAATATCTATAATTTTAATGTTTAGAAAAAAATTTGTTTTAGATAGTATCACTTTTTTATTTAGTTGTTGATTTTAAGGTTTTCTGATCGTCTATACGAGTTTTTAAGGCCATGCTTCAAAAAAGTTGTAATTTTAACCCAGGATAGAAAAATGGTGCTACTAGTAGCACCACGTTTTGATTTGGTGGTTGATTTTCATGTTTTTTATGCAAAAATATGGGTTTTAAGGGCTAGAGTTCTCGTTTTGAGGTCATAGTCCTAGTTAAGTTAATAAATTTGTTTTCTTCAAGTAGTATATGTTGATCAATAATTAAAATACTGCAGAAAGCTTCAAAGGTGTAATCATTACCATATTCCTTGCATGTCGGCCAGTTGGTGTGGAAATTCAAGACGAACACATCGAATGGTGTTCTTAAATTCATCAGGACTAGCTCGATGAGTTGTTCATCTTTCTTCTGATAATTATTTCCACATTCACCCACTTTAAACTATAGTTCCTTTACACGCACTAGATAGTCCTCTATTATGTCAAAATAATGAATATCGAGAGAGGTCAACTCTTTCTCTAATTACATGATGTGGCTTTCATATAATATATCGAACAATGACTTCATCTTCTTCCAGACTTGATGAGGGAAATTGATTCCATTGAGGTGAAAAAGAATATCCCACGAGATATAGGTTTCTATGACCCCCACAACCTCATCCTTCTTGCCATCAATAATGAATTTTGCTTGATTTTATGTTGGATCTAGAATCGCAGTCTTTGCATACTTCCATACTCCTTTACTCTTTAATAGGGTTTCCATGTACAGTACCCATATTGAATCATTTGATCCATTCAAAATTACAAGATCATTCTTCGAGTCCATCTTCGATAACTAGATAGAAATGTTCTATTTCAACAAGTTCACATTGACAAACCATCAGCCTTGGATCAATCACACAACAGATCAGACTCAACAAAGTTTGCAAATAACAGGTGAGGTTTCAAACCATCGACTTTGATAACATGTTGGGGAATAGGATGGAACGTTTTACGAAACTGACATACAATTCTACAGATAATCGAAGATGGAATAAAATTTTGAAGACAAAGGTGGTGTTTAAAGACACCGTTACAACACTTAAGCACAATGCACTGTGATCAGAACATCACAATGCATATTGGACATCTTGTACAAAACAACTAACGCCATGATGATAATGACCCATAGGGTCTACTATTTATAGCCTCAATATATAACCAAATTCCATGAAATTAGAAGGATCTTGTCCACATATAAATGTCAGTTGTTAGAGTTGTCTCTGTCAAATCTACGTTGTCTAGTCGGATCGAAAAGGATGCTCGAATATACCATCCGTGCATCCAACTCATAGTCTATTTCTCAATTGGTTGATCCACCGACTAACTATCTTCGAATGTAGGTCGATTATCTAATCGAAAGACTTGTTGACTACTCAACTGCCTAATATAGAGATATGGTCGATCACTCAACCAAATTTTTCTAGATCTAGGTCGACCACCCAACCAACTGATTCCAAGAGAAGCATGATGAACCATCTATTGGTAAAAATATATGCTTAGATTTCCAACATTGAATTATCGACCAGAGGCTTGTAGGATTATGATATGAAAACAAAGTATATGCAGGACTAGAACCTATCTGAATCTGATTTGGTAAGGAAATGTTGGAAATAAATGAAAATCTAGGAGATGTATGTTAATTGGTAAGAAATAAAAACTAGCACATGAAATATTTGAAAACTAGAATTGTAAATCTGAAGGAAATCAAATCTACACTATTTCAAATGAGAGGACACAGTGTATTCCTGAGAGTGGGGGCCCTACCAAACCTAGCACACGTTGTGGAGAGACTTACAAAATTAAATTACAATTAAAATACCATGTGCAAGAACAACTCTTACATTAATCCAAAGCAGGGAAAATACTTCAATTGATCACATAGCAGTTCATAAAATCTTCTTTCCAATAATGTTATCTATTTCCTTCACACCATATCCCCTTTCTTTATTTCATGGTTGTGTATTTATACAGAGAATATCCATGGAATGGATCAGAATTGATTTCCCCTAAATTAGAACTGTTAAGATACATCAACTTACAAAATAATTGGTTTCTCTCATTTTGGATAAATATTGGTGGAAGAAATAACTCAAGATCTAATCAACATAATTTTACATAACATGAAAATGATGAAAATAGAATGATTCAATCTCCCATGTTGGTTGGGTGCATCCATTTGTCTGGAAGATGCAATTGTAAATCTGGACAAACCCAGATTGGAAAAACACCGATATCTTCTTGATCGTTCATGTTTCTGGAAATCTTCCGAACAGTTGGCTAAATGGATGCATTCTGCAAAAAACCCATGTTCCATAATTTCTAGATTCTTCTTGATTTTCTTGGAAATAGAGCCTTAAGTTTGTTGCTGTTAATCTAGCACAATTTTGACCCATCCTTTGACCACGTGCTAGAGGTCCACATGTGTGACCTGGGTATGAAATAATGAACACCAAATCATATTGGAGGTATTTCTAACAAAACCTATTTCTTCATTTTCACCCCGAAGGTGCACGTATACGCTAAGCATGGAGGTCTAGTGCGGGAACAGAATTGTCACAAACCCTCATTGGCAAGATTAGTCTAAACCACTTCTAAATCATTAAAAACGAAGGAAATTATAATAATTAACAATATTAATCTTGTTAAACATATTAACTTCATAAGTGTGGGAAAATATGACAATAGGAAATAAATGAATTCAAGGATAAGGTCAAAAAGGTCAAAAAGGAGTCTAATTGATGATGTAAAATATGTCAAATTGGCAACCCCACATCTCCCCCATGCCTAAGGATTGGCATGTCCTCATGACAAATGAATAGGAACTGATCATTATCTGATTGCAAAATCCTCCCAATCTTTCCCAAATTTACTTCCATCCTAGTTTAATCTTACTAATATGCATTGCAACTACTATATTTCCCTGTCATAAAAAATCCTTTATGTTGTTCCAACTTCTAATGAGGACCAACAATCCAACTACATTTTGAGATTAATATTGCTAAATTTCAAAGCTCTTTGAGTCATGAACATATGGTGACTTAAGATCATTCAAAAGATGTGCAACATGAAGTAGTATAAGTATGACTGCAACCTCTCCAAGGATATCCACAAAGTTTCCCAAACAAACAAGATGGTGACCAAAAGGAGAAGCACATCATCTAGAAGTGACAATAAAATGTACCCAGATTTCTTGAATAAAATCCATGCCACAATAACACCCAAAAAAAAAAAATACAAAACAAAAGAAGGCCATCACATTTAATTATCAAGCTGGGGAAATTTTACTCAAAACTCCATTTCACTTAGAATGATTGATCTGCAGGCCAAGCATTCCATAAAAATAGTGTAGTTGATAGGAAAAAAAATGGACTAGAGGAAGCATCCATGAAAGTCTGAAATCTACAAGAAGATTCAACATCCACATTTCCACCAATACTCTATCACATATTATTGTTTTTTTCCAACTAATTGTTTTCTTTTTGTATCACTTCCCCAAGGGTGTCTATGAGGCTGCATTTGATGCTATCATTCATTTACTAACGGAACAACTAGAGCTCCAATATTGAACATGCCTTTTCTTTTCAAAATTATTGTCCCAATGATTGGTTCATTAAGTTTGGGCATGCTCGTACACTTGTAGGAATCATAAGATGTTAAAAACACCTTATTTTTCTCACTAGACCCATCATTATCATTATCAGTGACTTCATAGTCGACATCTAAGAGAAAAATACCTGAAGAGAAAGCCATTTTCAAACTTTTTTTTAAATTGCAGCTACATCAACATTCCCATATCAGATCTGGGATTCCCACACCTAATCTAAATTTCTTGTAGGATGTCATTTTGGAACACACATGTTGTTCAGAATTCATCCTTCCTACATGCTCAAAAAATTTGAATTCTATGAGCTTATTTGCCTATGAAAATGGTGGTAGTAACCCAAAATCCAAGTTGGTGACAATAATGAAGAGCAATGTTGCAAACTTATTGTCATAAATTTTCCAAGTAATAAGATTTGAAAGCATTGTTGCCAATAAAATAAATAATGCACTAGCTAATACACCTTTCTGGTCAAAAAGTGTTGACAACACGTTGGCACCAAAAAAAGAGACTAGATAGACTATTCCAATACAAGACTCAACATATTGGCAAATAAATGCATGACCCCAACATGCATTCAGAATGTTCATCAACATTTCTGCACAAATGGCCCATAGAAATATCATATTCATAAAGCATATGGAACACTCACTTCATAGGAGAACTAATATCTTGAATTGCAATCTTGTCTTTACATATTCTATCCATGCATATTTTCAAATCATGATAATCTTCATTGATATCCAACTTGGATACTATGCATGTCTCTATCTCCAAGAGTGCCAACAAAAGATACCATAACCTAAAATCTGAGAGAGAAGTAATGGATCCAACAAAGTGATGAATCATAACAATCTCCTACTGCACTAGTTGTACCACTTTGATGAATTCCATGAGGTTGTTCAAATTGCTAAAAATTTGTCATAGGGGTTTGAGGTATGAGGCCCATATTAGAACCATTTCCAACAACTGTGGTCAACACCTAAGCCTACTGCAACAAAATGTATTTCTGGTGCATTATGTTACATCTTTCATTTTCACTCCATTGCCACAAAAAATATATTGAATTGATCTGCTGCAAAGAAGAAATAGGGGAACATTAAAATTGCAAGTGGGATGGGGGTTTGAAATATGGTTGTTGTAATCTTGATACAGTCTACAATGGTTCTTGTACAACATCCTTTTGGGTGGGTTTACAATGGTAATAGCATCCTTTGGAACCAATGTTTTATTAGGGACAAAATTGTAAACTATATCCCTCCTGGAACAAACACCCAGCCTTCTACTTCAACCCTCAAACTAGGTTTTCAGCAACAAACAATCAAACAACATTGTATGCTTTTATGTGAAAGAAAAAGAAGAGTTTTATGAAACTGTGAAATTCACTTGTTTGTTGTAATGGATAGAATGACTAAGTGCAGTACAAGATCTTCCTATCTATAATTTCATGCTTCCCTACACTTCTAATCGTATTTCCCAACCCATACAAAATATACAAATCGACACATGCAAAGAGAGGGTTGTACTGATTCATCGCTTTACAACCATCAGTTGAGGAAATGCAAAATATAGAACATGTAAGGGTTTTGAATGGAAACAATTTTGAAACAAAACGTACAAATGTGGGGTGATGAGGGATTAATGGTAGGTGTTGACGAAATTACGAGGATAAGTGGTAAATAAAATAACAAGCTTAAAATGTTGTTTCTATGTTAAATTCCCTTCGTCTTCAACAAATTAGAATGATAAAAAAAATATTTACCTCGAGTTACCTCAATTTTCTGGAGCTGCTACTTGCATGAAATGGAGTTGAAGAAGGTATCTAGTCTACTACAAACCTGCGCAACAAAATATACTTGCATATCTCTAACATCCACCATGTAGTTCTGATAACATAAGGGAAGAATGTTATTGTTGACAAAGTTTGTTGTTGACTTAAGATGTTTGTTGGCTGCAAATTTTCTACAAACTTTAACTATGTAGAAAACCATCAGATCAACCTTGCAAATATCCAACAATCTCAACAGTTTCCTACTTATGAGAACAAAGATCTCCCTCAAGATGCCTTGTCAACTATTGGCATTCCCTACTTATTCAAGAACATAAAAAGGTTGTTGCACTATGCTTAGATATGAACCACTAACTATATGCAACAATTATTAAAATTTATTGATCTACTATCCTACCTTACTTGAGAAAGAAAACATTTTATCAAGTGTAGGAATATTTTTAGTGAATCCATGTGCATAACAGATTTATAAGAATACTAATATCCAAATATGAAAAATATACCTCAATGGTTTTCCGGACATGAGAAACCAACTTCTTTTGTGGAGATGATGCCAAAAAATGTTGAAGGATGGAGGAGTATTGCAGCCTGATGACGGTTTGGAACCAAGCCTCAATGTAGTCTTTGTTTCCTTGGCTCTCTCTGGCTGAAAGATCATGAGGCTCTTCTGAGAACTGGTCATCACACTTCATAATGCATAAAGGATATGTTGACAAACATGCCAAAAATTCCTCGATCTTTGGCTCTAGTGTTTTCTCTTCATCTGATTTAGTCCATAATTCTTTGATTTCCTCTATCTGCTCACAAGGGCTATTGGAAGAAACTTATAGATCCTCCTCATGTGGACTATGTTCATGGATCTCTGGTTCCTCTCCTTCTTCTTGAAAGGAAAACTCATCCCTGGTAGAAAATCTATAGTGTGAGAAAGGATTTGAAAAGATCTGTGTAGGGGTATGTCCTCCTTTGCTCAACAAATGCTTGAGAATCTTTACATTCGTCTGGATGGTCTGCTAATATATGTCTCGCACATGGACTAATACATAGGATTCTTACAAACTAAAAACTAAAAATTCAAGGAGATAAATGAAATATTACACACCACACTTGTATGAAAGGAAACACACTTTCATGAAAGGAACAATAAAATCTTTGGGGAAACTCCCAATAGTGACCGCATAGGTTCTTACCTCACATATTATTGCTTCCCCTCCCCCAAGCTGTGTAATTTAAAGGCAACACACTTGCATGAAAATAAACACGCTTGCATGAAAGGAAAAATCAAGGATTTAGAGAAACTCACAATAGTGATCACGTAGGTTCTTACCTCTCGTATTATTATTTCTCCTCCCCCAAGATGTGTAAATTAAAGGAAACTTATCTAAATAGGCTTTAATCCCTTTGTAGCACCTCCCCGACAACGGCGCCAAAAATGTTGGTAGAAATATATGCTTAGATTTCCAACATTGAATTATTGACTAGGGGCTCATATTCTTATGAGATGTAGGCAAAGTATATGTAGGACTAGAACCTATCCTAATCTGATCTGGTAAGGAAATGTTGGAAATAAATGTAAATCTAGGAGATGTATGCTAATTGGTAAGAAATAAAAACTAGCACATGAAATATTTGCAAACTAGAATTGTAAATATGAAGGAAATCAGATCTGTACTATTTCAAATGAGAGGACAATGTGTATTCCTAAGAATGGGGGCCCTTCCAAACCTAGCACACATTGTGGAGAGACTTATAGAATTAAATTACAATTAAAATACCATGTGCAGGAACAACTCTTGCATTAATCCAAAGTAAGGAAAAGACTTCAATTGATTACATATCAGCTCATAAAATCTTCTTTACAATAATGTTCTCTCTTTCTCTCACACCATATCCCCTTTCTCTATTTCTTGGTTGTGTATTTATACAGAGAAGATCAATGGAATGGATCGGAACTGATTTCCCCTAAATTAGAACTATTAAGATACATCAGTTTACAAGATAATTGGTTTCTCTCATTTTGGATAAATATTCATGGAAGAAATAACTCAAGATATGATCAACACGATTTTACATAACATGAAAAGGATGAAAATAGATTGATTCAGTCTCCCATGCTGGCTAGGCGCATCCATTTGTCTAGAAGATGGGTGCAACTATAAATCTGGACAAACCCAGATTGGAAAAACAATGATATCTCCTTGATCGTTCATGATTTTGGAAATCTGGCTAGATGTCAGCTAAACGAACGCATTTTGCAAAAAACCTATGTTCCATAATTTCTAGATTCATATTCATTTTCTCGGGAATAGATCCTGAAGTCTGCTGCTGCTAATCTGGCACAATTTTGACCCATCCTTTGACCACGTGCTAGAGGTTCACACATGTGACCTAGGTGTAAAATAATGAACACCAAAGCATATTGGAGGTATTTCTAACTAAACTCATTTCTTCATTTTGGCCCCGAAGGTGCGCGTATATGCTAAACAGGGAGGTCCTGTGCGGGAACATAACTGTCACAAACCCGCATTGGCAACATTAGTCTAAACCACTTCTAAATCATTAAAAACAAAGGAAATTATAATAATTAACAATATTAAGTTTTTTAAACATATTAACTTCATAAGTGTGGGAAAATATGACAATAGGCAATAAATGAATGTAAGGATAAGGTCAAAAAGGTAAAAAAGGAGGCTAATTGATGATGTAAAATACGTCAAATTGGCAACCCAACACCATCATGACTTGATTTTCCAACAACGCAATGGGGTCAAATTGACATCTAGAAAATTTGATGTTAACAAGAAAGCTATCCATTTTAGCATACCAAGTTCAAAGAGAGTTCTTAAGACCACAGAGAGATTTCTTAAGGTGGAAAACAAGGTTGGATTCATTATGAACATAGCTAGGAGGTTGTTCCATGTAGATTTATTCTTCTAGATCCCCATTCAAGAAGGAAGATTTAACATCCATCTGATGGACCTCCCACTTATGTGGAGTGACAAGGGATAGAACAAGGAAAATTGAATTCATTTTGGCTCGANGGGGGGGGGGGGGTTCATTATAGTCAATCCTTTTAACTTGAAAAAATCCTTTGGAAAATAATTATGCCTTATGTATTTCAACACTTCCATATGATGCATACTTAGTTTTATACAACCATTTACATATGACAAGTTTTATTTATTTCAAAAGAGGTACAAGATCCCAAGTTCATTCGTTATTAAGGAGTGATATTCTTCATTCATTTTTATGTCCCAATCTAGATGGTCAGATGCTTCTGCAATTATTTCTAGATCATGAACCTTTGAAACTTGAGCCAAAAGAGAAGAGGCTCATTGGAAATGTGAATGTGTATGACATTGATATTTAGGATCACTAACAATATTATTAGCTACTTCATGTGTTGTGTGAACCCATTTGGGAAGCTATGGTGCTAGTGTATATTCATGTTCAGTGGACTCAACTAGAGAACGGTGAGTAGGAAGAGGTGGATTTTCATCCTCACTGTCATAATTTGAAGAAAAAACTATAATAGTATCACTAACAGAAAAAATGGGAAGAGAATATGGTACAAACATCGAAGATGGTACAAACATTGAATTAAGATCATAGGCCGAGAGATTTTCATAAAATGTAACATATCTCATAATAATTATTTAATTGGCATGAGGTTGAAGAAGTCTATAAACTTTTACATCTTTAGGATATCCAACAAAAATGCACTTGGCACTTTTAGGCTATAAATGTTTCCTTCCCTTATCAGGAATGTGAGCTCGTTCTTTACTACCAAACACATAGAAGTGGCTTAGATATGGTTTAATTTTACTCCATGCTTCTTCTGGTGTTATATTTTTTAAAGCCTTTGTGGGAGTGTTATTTACTATGTAATTGGCACAATTGATGGCTTCCACCCAATAATGAAGACTTGATCTCTTAGATTGGATCATACAATTTTCCTTTTCCTTTAATGTGTGATTATTTCTCTAAGCAACACCATTTTGTTGCCATGTATATAGAACAATGTTGCATTTGAATGTCCTATATAGTGTAGTAAGTTGTAAATTTGTTGTTAACATATTCTCCTCCATTATTTGTTCTTAACCTCTGCAATTAATGTCTAAATTGTTTTTCCACAAGACCTTTGTAGGCTAAAAACAAGTAAAAAAAATCACTCTTAAGTTTTAAGAAATAAACCCAAGTGCATCTGGAGAAGTCATCAATGAAAGTTAAGAAGTACTTGCACCAATATAAAGAAGGAGAAGAAAGTGGACCATACAAATCACTATGAACAAGATAAAAAGGGGTTGAGTCATGTCAAGAGGCCCTTTTGTCAAAATTGTCCCAATGATGTTTTTTAAGAACGCGGCTAGCACAAAAACCATCTCTGCAAGAAACGAGAGGAATACCAGTCGCCATATTTTGGTTACATAGATTCTACAATGAGCGACAGTTTATATGACCAAACTTCTTAGGCCAAATTTTGTTCAAGTCATCACTATGAGAAATAAAAATTAATGGAAAATATGATGGCCCAAAAGTTGTCAATTTTGTACAACTTGGTAATATCATCAACAATTCCAATTTCTATACCATGCTTAAGATATTTTGAATCCTTGATTACAACTTGGTGAGATGAAAACTCTATTGATTTCCCTTCACCTTAATGATTGTTTGATATACTGATAGAAGGTTGCAAAAGAGACTTGGAACACATAATACATCATTAAAATGACCATCATCTAACTGAACTATTTTAGACCCTACAACACTAAGAGATCTGTCATCACCAACAACTATTTGTGTGGTGTTACGTTCATTAAGTAGAAAAAATGGATTTATCGTTAGCCATATGATAAGTTTCTCTATAGTCAAGAAGCCACTCATTAGAAGAAGAATAAGAATATTTTGCATTTAAGGAAAAACCAGAAGAAGAAAGTGCATTTCCACGAGAGGAAGAGTTGTAAATAGAAGAATCAAGATTGGTGTTTATCCTCTTCATTACTACTTATTAGGCCTCCATATTTTTAAAAAAATTTATAATCTAGATGACCATATCGCCCACAAAAATTACAATGTCTATCAATCTTCTTAATTTTTTATTTTTGTCCTTTGTCACCATTGGGAATAGAAGCTAACTGAGAGGGTTTAGGACCCATGTTTTGCATGTTGTTGTGAGGATGTTTCTTCTTTGTATGATTGTATTTATATTTTTGTTGGGACACTAAGGATTTGTTACATGTACTTGTAGTGTTGATCACTCCAATATGCAAGAGATTATATTTCTCTCTAATTAGATAATCACCTAAAGACACAAGAGAGGGTGTTGTGTAAGAATCCCCTAGATCTTCTCTAGTGGAGTGAAAAATAGATACAAAAAAATAATATGAACTACGAAGATTAGAAAGAATCACATATGTATAATGGTCATCCTTCATATCTATTTTAAATTATCTAAGTAAAAGTCCAAATGTTTTCAACTTTGATAAATAATATTCAATACAAGAGAAATCATTGGGATTTAAAAAACTTATTTGGTTTTCAATCTTGTGGGCTCGAATCACATTGTGCTTACCAAATATTATTCTATCTTATCCCAATATTCATATTGGTCATCAATTCCTTTAAGGTGAAATTGTAAATCAGGAGAGATGGCATTCCTTCTAATCCATGTTTTTTTTTGTCATATTGTTTGTCTTTCTTTGCAACACTAGTGGATGAAATTTATTTTCCCAAGGTAATCTAGTACAGTCCTTTACTTCATAGTCCATCCTCCATATCGTATTTGCATGAGAATTAATTAGTACTAGTAAGAAAAATATCACTTGTGTTGATTTTTTGGATCTTCAGATATGACAATTATTACCTTATGTTTTCAAAACAAAATTTCCTTTCATGCCACATTCATCATATAAGAATAAATATACACTGAAAATATCAACTATAACAATGCAGTGGAAATAAGAAGATCCAGAAATATTAACCATGCACAATAGACACAAGAACACAATAATTTATCCAAGAAACCTAGCCTTGGGAGAAAACCCAACAACCTTTCTTATAGAAGAATTCAATCCAAGATATTACCAGTACATCACCATCAACATATCAAAATACCATATAGAGAATGTTTTTCCCAATCCTAGCATCTCCAAGAGCTACCGCATCACTAGAATATCCAAAATATAACCAAGAGAGAGCTTCTCCAATTCTAGTGCCTCTCCAAGTGTGGCGCACTCACCAAGATAATCAGAACTCCAAGAGATAGTGAAATACTACTACTGCAATTGACAACTAGCTAGTGCGCACTATAGAAGGAGAGTTGTGTGCATCCAAATGAAATGGAACTTCCTATATGTATACGTGTCTAGGTGTTATTTCTCTTGTGGGTCCAACTTCTCTTCTTGGGTCTTCAATTTTACTTTATTTCTTTCTATATTTTATTTGTGGAGGCGGACTTCTCTTCCCAAGTCTTCAATTTTCTTCCTAGGGATTCTTTAATGGTCATATGGGTCTTGTTGTACTTCTTATATTTCTTCTTTTCATAGAAAGGTTGTTCTTGATCCTGGTTGATGTAATATTCTCTGGCATGCACCCATTTGATGTATACTTCTCCCAAATAGTACCTCGAGTCTTTACTAGTCCTTGTCAAGTCACATGAGCAAGGATAAAGACTACACTAGGGCCATTCTCCTTATCCAAGTCACATGGTCATCTAAGTAAAATGTATACCTAATGCTAAAACATAGAGAACATGAACGCCCTAGGCCATTCTCCTTATCCAAGTCACATGGACATCTGAGGAGAATGGGCCATTTGTTTTAGCCAAGTCACATGGCCATTTGAGGAGAATTTTTTCTCAATGCATATGTACCTCTAGTCTTTGTTAGTCCTTTTCAAGTCACATGATCAAGGATAAAGAATACTCCTGGGCCATTCTTCTTAGCCAAGTCACATGGTAATCTGAGAAGAATGTGTCATTCTCCTTAGCCAAGTCACATGGCCATCTGAGGAGATTGTTTGCCATTTTCCTTAGCCAAGTCACATGGCCATTTGAGGAGAATATTATCCCGATATTTCCATCTGGAGAAGCATCAACACCTCGATTCTTTGGAGGTCCTTGTCAATTCAAATGATCAAGGATAAATAATATGCATGGTTCATTCTCCTTATCCAAGTAAACATGTCCATATGAGGAGAATGGTTGGTCGATGCTGCCCAAAACATCAACACTTTCTCTTAGCAAGGGAGACATTTTGCATCACGCCAAGATTGTCCTTGAAGTATTCAAACTTCATCTTTGACAAAGGTTTGGTGAGAATGTCCACAATATTCTCATATGTGGATGTGTATTGGAGCTTCACTACTCCCTTATGTACCATGTCTCAGATGAATTCCTATAACAACCTAGTGTTAACTAGGTAGATCAAGGTTTCAATCAACTTCTTGTATATCGTGAGATCCACCAAATATGAATATGAAGCAGAATCACTCAACTTATTTAGATTTTTCATCATAGGTGTATCCATGGAATTTCAGTCCAACATATCGAATCTCATCAGTATCCCCTAGATGAGGATGATTTGATTTGATCTCTGTCTCACATCTCCTAGAATCCTCCTTCATCTTAAGCTTTTGTTTGGCCTCCTCAACTCATGACACATGTCTGTCAGTCCTAGAAGATGTCTCTCTCCCACCTGAATCTAAGGGTGAACTCCATATGAACGATCATCTCTCTCTCTGAGCCAACTGAATCTCTTTAATATTAGGCTCACTCTGAGTCCACATGATCCCTCTAAAAATTGACTCCCTCTAAGTCTGTACAATCTCCAGAGCCATATTCTCCCTCTGCGTCTGCTCACCTTCTCTGAAGTATGATCTCCTATGAACTGTCCTAGGAGGTTTCTCCTCCCTACTACATCCTGAGGGTTGAATCCCTCTAAACTCTAGCTCCCTCTATTGGATTACTAAGACGGGGGTTGAATCAGTAATGAGCAATTATAATACTTTTAACCACAGTAAATTATTCAACAATATTTAGTAGTTTATCATTAGCATTCAATATGTCATCAACAGTATAATAATAAACAACATCACATCATAATATATACACAATACACCAGAATTTACGTGGAAACCCAAATGGGAGAAAACCATTGAATTATTTTCTTATATATCAAAATAATACATTCATTGGAAGCACCAACTTCATGATTCTCCATCTACAATTGGAAGGAGGATCCAACCCCCTATTCTCAGGCTCCAACCTGAAGGAAGCTATAACTCCTTGAATTCTCTAGCTCCAACCAAAAGGAGGCTACAACCCCCTAATTTCTTCGACTCCAACCAGAAGGTGGCTACAACCACCTATCCTTTCCCCATCTCGCCACCCTAAAATATAAGTGTATACCAATTGTCACTACCACAAAATCTTGCACTGTCACTTCCACTGTGTCTCTGTCACTGTCTCTTTCACTATGTCTCTTTCATTGTCAATGTCTTTGTCACTCTGTCTCTATCACTATTTCTTTCACTTTGTCTCTATCACTATTTTTTTCACTCTGTCTCTGTCACTATCATTGTCTCATAAACCTATATCTTCTCATCAACCAACTAAAACTATACCATACCATGCATCAATTGTATACCAACATACATATTATATCATACATCAATCATGAACCAAAGATACATCAATAAGGAATAATGATTAATCATGAACTATAGCATCAACCATGTGTAACCTATACCATATACCATACCATCAGCCATATGCAGATATGTACCTTATCATCAATGAATTATCTAAAAGAACCAATGCATGTCCCTCATGTATATGCCACCATACAAAATGAATATGCCTCAACCATGTACAATCAACTCAAACATATGGACTATAAGAATCATGTCATATGATGAACCATATATAAGAGTACTCCTCACTCAACCAAACAACCAAGATATACCATATCCAAGTACCAAACTGACCATACCAAGTATGCCTCAACCATACACCATATCATGACCAAAAGCAACCATCAAAACAAGTATAAAACCATACCAATACCTTTGTAGATGATCTGAAACTCTGAGATGTTGACATGTAACTTTCCTTCATACTTCATGGACATGGTACCAACATTTGCTCAACCATTCATGAGCCTTTTTACAAGGTCACAACTTTCTCTTCTATTTCCCACGTATATACATGTTTTTCTCCATTGTATCATGCATACATACACTCCCTTTCATACCTGAAACCCGCAAACACCTCATAAAGTAGGGTATGTTTCAACTTTGAAACTTTCTCCTTCAAACTCCCTTTTCTACCTCATAAAATGATGCTACAATCTTAGTAAAAAGATCACTAGATTGAAAGAAAGATAAGCAATGAATAAGTATGTGAGTGTACTTGTGAATGACTCCTTGAGGTGTATTTATACTTGTGTTAGGTAAATCCTCTCCTTAATTTAGGGCTTCTATGGTTTTCTTGTTACAACAAATTTACCCTTTCATTAATGACTTGTAACCAACTAGGGGCTTCTTCACCATTTCTTCAGGGCTTACAACTTCACAAGGTCATATCTCCCTAACCACGAGGAACTGCGTGGCATTCCACATATCATGGGAAATGGAACAATGATTAATATCCATTTATGAGTGTATTTACTGCATTTACTTTGTCCATCATGTCCATATTCCTCATTCAAATTTGGGTACCAAAACCACCCATCAGGGCTTCCTCAATGGTTGACATCAATGACAATCAAACTATCAACAATCTCCCCCTTTGGCATTGATGAAAACAATTAGGCACGACAATACTTATTCCCATGCTCCCCCTTTTTTCATGCTTCTCTCTCTCTCTGTCTACATGCCTTGCTCTATCTCTCCCCCTTTTACATCGATGACAAAGGGTAATCCTCCTCTTGGGGCTTCTCCCCCTATCTATAGCCTTATGTTGTCTCTAAGACATATAAGAAAATGCATTTTGTGGTTTTCTCCCGCTTTGGGTTTCCATGTAAAACATTGGTGTACTGTGTATGTGTATGATTGTTCATTTGTTCATTGCTTATTTACTCAGCAGTTATTATATGATAATGCTACATTGATATAACACTTGGATTATATTGTTAAAAAGGATTAATTTCTCTATTATTAATTCACCCCCCCTCTCGGTAATCCAACAACATGAACAAGAACCACTACATTGTGACAGATTTCGTAAAATAAATCCTTGGATTTTTCCTCCCACAACTTGGAATGGTAGAAGTGAATGGGCTCTACACTGGTCGAGGTCCATATCCAATTCATCAATGGGAAAGGTGTGATGAAACAGATGGCATCCATGACATACACATACATATAGAAAGGGGCAGGCTGCCCCTTTGATTTCGCTAATTTGTATTCAGTAATTCATTTGGCCAAGTTATCTGACGACATTTTGGCCCAATTAAAAGTGTATCCCTCAGCCACCTCATTCATGATAGATACCCATTCCACTAGGAAATGAGTATGGATTTTATTCTCGAACAATCGACAGAGCATCATGGCTACGTAAATCATGTGAGCGTCCAATGACGTTGTGGCATACATACCATGAGATTCGGCCTTGAACTTCTCTGGGTGCCCCCACCAGGACCAGATTATATCAGGACAATGATTGTCATATTGGATGCATTCCCTTTGCTCGAACTCCAAAATAAATGCAGCATTGTAAGTATATTTAGGATTGGGAGATAGCTTATACATTACTTGGAGGGGTTTTGGTTAGAAAGAACCAACGACAACCTTCTTGTGGTTGACAATGCTCCTAGTCTGGACGTTGATGTTTTCCAAGGCCCAACTTATCATATCATTATATGGCATGAGCCTCAACCATGCATCTATCTTGTGTAGCTCTGACCGGGCTACATGTCTGAGCTTGGATACAAAATATTCATCTACTTCATCACCAGAATCCTCTGGACGGTTTATGATTTCCCGTTCCAAAATTACGAAAACCTGTGTCCAAGTTTTAACAATGTTTGTGGCTCGAGGCATTGTGTCTGATAAAATATCTGCATTTGGGTTTGAAACCTTGCCCGACGTATCAAGATTCTTCATCATTTTCCATGGTGCCATAATATCAAGAGAACATAAACAGGTTTCTTGTTGTAGATGAATTGTGTGAGCTTCTTAATCAGATAAAACTTGCTACTTTGCGGAAGGTGAAAATGAATTCAAAATCAAAGTGTTTTTATTCACATCGAATGCATTGATTCTAGTAGAGCTTCACTGATGGAAAATTTATTAACTTTAAATGGAAAATTTTTCCTCACGATCGGCAATCTGTGTTAAGAAATCATTATCCTTAACTATTCGTAAATGCCATTAATATTCGACGGTTCTTGTTTGGGAGTTTTAGATGAGACAGAGTGAGAATTATCTGAATCCAAAATATGTGAAGGTTAATCCATGGATAATCACTTTTAAACTCTTAATTAATCATGTTTAAAAAGGTGTGTCAATTTCGAGCGTTTCGGGAGTTTGGACTTCAGAAACTTTAAATAAAGCTTGAGCGGAAATTCCCGAAACTCGAACTATGAAGTGATTAATTATCTATTAAAAGTCTTAATTAATCATATTTAACTTTAAGCATTTCAAAAATTCAGACTTTGGAGATTTTAGAATACGATACAGGGTAAACATCTGAACTCTGAAGTGCAAATTCATTGATTATCTCTTGATCATGATTAACTTCATTAATGAACATTTAATACTTCAACATTTTGATATTTCGGTGATTCGTGCCTTCCTTCTTTGTTAAACTCTCAAAGAATCAGCTCCCGTAGTGGCGTGTTATGGATGACGTCATTTTGGATGGTGTGTCTCGAAAAAGGAGGTGCCATGTGATAACTCCGGGGAGACTCAAAGATATAGGTGTACTATGACTCGTGTCTTTTAAAGGTTTAGGAAAAGAAATCAGCGGACACTTTCGGGTTTTAGAGCTTCAGGTTTTTTATTGTTAAGACTTATAGAATCACCCAAAGCATGAAGCTCTCAAGCGATTTTTAGTGATTTGCCTCTTTAAAATTCAAGTGGTTCCAAAACTTAGAAGGTGTTAGAGTCGTTCGATCAAAAAAGGAAAAGCTCATCAACGGTGGACAATTTTCGTGCCTTATTTCTAATTAACCAGCAATGAATTTGATTTAAAAATCGAAATTTATTTTCTAAGTTATCGTTTTCTTTGGGAAAGATTATAATTTCACGAGGCGAAGAATATAAAGATCAAAAGTTCATAATTGTATGTGTTCCAACATAGGCTCCATTTGGGGATCGTGTCTCCCTGTGAGATGTGGAAGAACAATAGACTTAGTGCCTTTATTGGGCAAATAGAGTCATTATTGCATTTCTGGGAAACACTTTTAGGGATTAATCATACAGAGAAAAATTGAACTTCGACCAAACCACAAAAAACCTTCAAAACACACCTAATCATCGATCTCAAGTTAGGCTATTTAAAATTTCCCTTTCCTAAAACTGAGTTTGGATTTTGATCAATTTTGTTCGCATCAAGGTTAAGTATATGTAACAAATTATTTAGGGAATCCCTAGTTGGTTCAGAATGTAAATATTATTGGAAAGAGAATTAGATGTCAGAGTATGTCATGTAGATATGTATGACAACGATACATATATCATAGACATTGCTTCACTACCAGCGAGCATGTTCAGTACCCCGATGAAGTTATCTACTTCTCCCATTGAATTTCCTTTCACCACTTCAATTAACACTTTTGCATTTTGTTGAGATGAGGGCAATCATTACATGAATTTCCTTTCATCATCTCTTTTTGGACAAAATGGGGGCAATCGAATTTCGAATTTCCTTTCACCATTTTTCTTGGACTATATGGGGGCAATCAGATTATGAATTTCCTTTCACCATCTGTCTTATATTTTTAATTTTTTTAAGCGGGGGCAATCAATCTGTATGTATCATACAAGGGATGATATCTGCTTAAATGTTTTTAAAAGAAAGGTATGTCATAAGTTTTTAAGCATGCTCTGAAACTAATTTCCTTCCAATATTCAATACACCTTCGCCTATATGGAATATTTTATAGGGACTTTTAATTTCATGAATCAACCTTGAATGAATTAGTCAATTCAAAACTAGATAGAAGAGATAAAGTTATCAGGATTAGCCTAGACATACTTTCTTTCAGTTAAAATCAGAGGAACATAAATATTTTCACCTAATCTCATTTTGAAGATATGTTTTTTAAGTTTTCAAAGTTAAGGTGAGATTCTTTCTTTCTATGAAGACTAATTGGAAGAGAAATAAAGCTCAGGGATAGAAAAAATAAAATAGAATGATGATTCAGAGGGGCACGCAAAAAAGGATCTCCTTCTGACATAAGTTTGTTTATTGATTTTCGAACTTCTTTTCAAGCCTTTTTTATCTTTATTTTCTTTCTTCTTTTATTTTATTTTTTATTTCATTTTCATTTTATTCAGAGATGGTTTCAGAATTTATCTATAATCTCATAATTCCCTGATTTTTGATCAAGTGACAACATTTATATGAGTGAAACCTCCTTCTCATTCAATAATATTTCCTCAAAATTTTAATTTGAACTAACGCGGGAGGAGTTCATATCTCAAATTTCCTTTGTATTTTCAATCATGTAAATTATTAATTTATCACCTGTTTTGAGAGAAAGGGAATGCCTTTGAAAAATGAGTGTTGGATTCAGACGCATCCTTATCTCTTGTCTAGCAGTATGTATTCTGCAAGAAAACAAAAATGAGGGTGTTATATATGTTTTTATATTTTTGTTTTGATGATATTAAGTAAACCTGGTTTATTTACAATAAAAGTGAAATTTGGATAATTTACAAAAGAAAAATAAGAATTACAAGTCGAAATAGGAAACTAAAAACGGTATATACAATGGGAATGTGAAATATGACTATTGCATAAAATGTTTTTGGTAACACCCATTGATAGGAGCGTCAAGAATTTTTTTGTCGAGGTTTTCTAGTAAGAAGGAATTATTCCCCTCAGCAGCTGCAATCCTGAATGGTCTGAACCAAAGATGATCAAACTTGTCATGTTTCCCTGCATCCTCTTTTTTGGTGTCCCACTTTAAGACTAGATCACCAGGAAGAAACTCCCTATCTTTAGCCTTTTTATCGAACAGGGCCTTCATATTATCTTGGTACTTTTGAAGTCTATCATCTACTTCGGCTCTATTTTGTTGAACTTTGATTAGTTGATTTATCCTTCTTGACATGTCATTTGGCTCTTCATTTGCATCCCGCCAAAGCTTCATCATAGGAAGAGCGATATTGATAGGAAGGACAACCTCAATACCATAAAACATTTGAAAAGGGGACATACCTATTGATTTCTTGGTGCCGATTTGATTCTCCCATAAGGCGTATTTCAAGTGAACGTGCCAAGCCTTCTTATTTTTTGTTAACACTTTTTTTATTATAGTCATCGAGATCTTGTTGGATGATTCAGCCAACCCATTCCCCTGAGGATAATAGGTCGTAGAATGTCCTAACACAATGTTGTATTTTTGGAATAAATTGACCATTTCCATAGATTTGAAAGCTTGGGCATTGTAAGTGATTATTTTTGGGGGAAAACCAAATCTCGATAGGATATTCTCTTCCAAAAATTTTATTACCATCAAATCCGTAGAATTCTGAGTAGGAATGGCTTCGACCCACTTCATGAAGTAATCGGTAGTGGTTAAAATCAATTTATCTTGGGTGCTCGACTGCGGATGGATTTCTCCGATGAAATCTAGACCCTATTGTTGAAAGGGAGCTTCTGCTTTGACCGAGATTAAGGGCAATGTGGGGAGTTTTTTCTTACCAGAGAACAGTTGACCAGATTTGCAGGCTCTGACCTTTTCATTCATGTTAGTAAATAACTTTGGCCAATAATATCCATCTCTTAAAATATTATAGGTCATTGCCCTCCAGGCATGGTGTTCTCCACACACCCCTTCATGAAATTCATTTATGACACTTTCTATTTCAGGTTCTGTTAAGAAACATAATAAGAAACCTAGAGGATCCTTCCAGTACAGTTGGCCATCAATAATACAATATTTGACTGTGTGCAGCTTCAAAGTTCTCGTTTTGGACATAGTCATGTCTTTCAGGCACTGAAGAGTAATGAGATATAAAACAATATCGCTATACCAAGCGAAGGAAGAAAAATTATCTTCGATATGAATTGTAGGTGTTTGTTTATCAAGCTCCTCCATATCTGGTAGGCATCTGTGTGATTCCAGGTGATTTATCCTGAGTGCCCTAAAATTTGATTTGGCTAATAGTTTCGCTAGGCCTTGAACTTTGACTAGTTTGGTCGACTTTACTTCTATATTGAACTCCTAAATTTTAGCTAACCACCGACCTCTCTTTCCATCGCTATCTGGTTGAACCAAGATGACTTTGACAGTGCGTGTTGGCACATAGGCAATTATTTTGGAATGCAACACATATGTCCTGAAAGCTTTGAGAGCTTTCACCATTGTGTAAGCTTGTTTTTCCAATACATCATATTTTAATTCTGCATCCCTAATTATTTTAATGTAAAAAGGCTATCGTTTTCTCGAAACCTTCTTTTTTCTTGTGTAGGAGCATCGCTACGATAGTATGTTCAGAAGCGAAGGAGAAGATCAAGAATTCTTTAGTATAGTCTAGACTGGCTAACACTGGTGCGTTGCCTATAGCTTTTCTGACTCGCTTAAACGATGCTTTAGCTTTGATGGTCCATTTCACTTGGTTGTCCTTCTTCAACATATCTGTAATCAATTTAATTATTTCAGAAAAATTGGGAATGAATCTTCTCAAAAAGTTTATCTTTCCTAAAAAAGAATGAATTTCCTTTTTGTTTCTAGGAATATTAATTGTTTATATAGCCTCAACTCATTTCGGGTCAACCTTGATTCCCTCCTTTGACACTATATGACCCAAGAGCTTACCTTCTTGCATAGTGAAATGTGATTTCTTAGGATTAAGAGAAAAATTAAACTTTATGCATTTTTCGAAGGTCTGCCTGAGGTGTACCAGGTGTTCTGCATCAGAATTAGAAAAAATTGTCAAATAGTCAAGATAAATAACAAAAAAATTGTCTTTCTCACCAACGCACGTGATGTCCATCGCTCTCTGGAAATTAGCCCCTGCGTTCATCAAACCAAATGGCATTTTATCGTACATGAAAGTTCCCCACAGAGTGGTAAACACAGTCTTTTCTTTTTCATCTTCATGAACAACAATTTGATTGTATCCAGAAAAACCATCAATCATGGACATCCTGTTAGTACCAACTACCTTTTCTAGAACATGATCCATTTTTGGGATTGGGTAGTTGTCTTTGAGGGAGAACTGGCTTAAGTTTATGAAATCTACACAGAGCCTTATCTCGCCATTTTTCTTTCTGACTGGGACTAAATTCGCTACCCATTTGGAATACCTGAGTGGAACGATAATTTTTGCATCGAGAAGTTTCTTGACTTCCCTTTCTATCATTGGTAGGAGAACATGATTTATTTGTCTGAGTTTCTACCTAAAAGGTTTGATACCATGTTTCAAAGGAATATTGTGTTCAATTACAGAGGTGTTGTAAGTTTTTAGCTCATCATAGGACCACACAAAAACGTCTTTATATTGCCTAAGAAACTTGGCATACTTATTCTTCATTTGGGCTGGAAGGTATTTAGATATCTTGACCAGTTTAGGATTTTCCTCAGTTCCTATATTACAGTCTTCAACCTCTTCGAGCTGAGGTCGTAAGGTAGATTTTAAAGGTATGTCATCCTGGTCAAATAATCTCTCTAAGGGGATCATACCTCTAGGGATCTAATTGTTCTTAAGCATGAGAATGTTGTGGTTTTCAATCTTATCCTGGATTTTTTCAGTGTCTTCACCTTCCTACATGACCCAAATAGGATTGTTCTAGTTTTCCTGATCTATGTCAGTCTCATCAAACTCGTCGACCATTTCAAGGAATTGTTTGATTTGTTTGTCGTCTTCAAATACTTTCCAGTGTTGAAAATTGTTTGGGATCGAAGGCCTATGTATCATTTCAATGTGATATTTTAGTTTCAGGTTGGTAGGTGGTACAAAGGTCGTTGCAGCTTTGGCTAAAGAATCGGCTTGTTGATTTTCCATTCTAGGAATGGAGTCAATCTTAAAGGAAGAGAAGAAATTCTCTATCAAATCCCAGGTGCAATTTTTGTATGACCTTATTCGTGGGTGCTTGGCTTGATACTAATGTTTTATCTGTTTCACAATGAGATTTGCATCACCATAAACTATCAGATGTTCAATTTTCAACCTTTTGGCAGCTTCTAATCCTAAGACTAGTGCTTGATATTCACAAACATTATTTGTATAATCAATCCCCCACTGTAATATATATGAGAAGGGAATAATGTACTCATCTCTTGGTGCTACAAATAACACTCCAGCCCCCACTCCTTCGCATGACGAAGCACCATCGAAAAACATTTTCCACATTCCTTCTCTACTATTTACATTTTTCTTTGTTTTTTCTACTTTTTTATTTTCTTCTTATGTACATTTTTCGAAATCATCATCTATCAATAATATACAATTTCCTAAGTCCTGATCAACAACATAGACTAGGTAGTTATTTGGGTTTTGTGGGTTACTTACCATATACGCCAGTCTGGTTTCTTTGTACAGTCGTGTGAATTGTCCACCGAAAATTGTTATCGTAGCGTAAGTCGTATCCAGTTGAACTGATCCTCCTAATTTGGCTCCCCAAGACTTGGATAGAAGTATGTCGTACTTGGATGGGATGTCAGCAATGACCACATCCATAAGGACACTTTTCATGGGTATCTGTGCAAGATTTACTACCAAATATTTGATCATACCTAGACACTTAACTTTTTTGGAATCAAACGAATATAGGTCTTGATAAGGTCTAGTAATTTTGAGGCCCAATTTCTCCATGATAATTTTAGGCATTAAATTATGAGAGGCCCAGGAATCTAACATGTAGTTGTGGAGTAAGTGGTCATGCACAATTAGTGTGATATAAAATGGAGCAACAGAGTCCTTAGTATTTTTTATGTGTGGACTGAACATGATTGTAGGTCTTTCATCTTGCAAATTAATAACATTTGCATGACATTCAACATCAGAAAAATTTATCATTTTAGCAATTTTCTTTTTATAGATCGGATTTTTTGCAAGCTCGACTAGAGGCATGGGGATTTTAATTTTATCAAGTTTGTTTTCTAAACTGAAACCTCCGATTGTTTTTTTTATTTATTTGGTTGACACTTGTGCTTCTGTATTTTCTAGTTTTTTAGTTTGTGTTGCTCTCGTTTCAACTGGTTTTGTTCGGGCAGCTTGTGTTTCAGTCGGTGGTTTAGTAATTGCTGCCTCATTCGTTTTATTTTGTGACAAAATATTTTTTGGTGGAGCATTCATAGGATTTTTTTTTCTAGGTATTAAATCATACTTATGTTGGGTTTCGGTCATTATTGAGTCGACGAGTCCTTGATAAGCAGAATCTCCCAGATTATTGATGTTTTCTTCATTATTAAACAAGGATTATGGATCTAAAGACTTCTCGTAATCTTGTCTTGTTAAATGTGGTCCGAGATCGTCATCACTAAGGTTGTTCGGGTCTTCTTCTAACTCATAATTTTTCATATCATCCCTCTGCATAAAATTTTCATTTTTAAACGGGGCTTGGATCTTTTGATCTTCATTTTTTATTTGTCTCGATTGTATTTGATGGTTAGGGTTTCTCTTGAACTGATTCCTAACGTAAGTATCAGGTTTGGCTTGATCTAACTCCATCGTGGATATCTTGTTTGATAAATCTTTGATTATTTTGGCCATCTCATCCATTTTCTCTTCTGCAGACTTCCTAGACCCAGATGCTTCTGCATGTTCTTTGAAATGTCTAGGTTCTCTAGTTCCCATATCAACTTTGGTTTTTAATTTCCCAGATGCCATCATATTTGATTCGGTTTCTATGGCATCATCTTGCATTCCTGCTAGAGTGTCAGATCTTCTTTCTCTTAAGAGGAGGGAAAAGTTAGGTTCAAAAGCCCCTACAAAAGTTATCTTTGCCATGGGTCGAGAGGGTTTGACTTTAGTTGGGATCTTGTTGTACAATTGATTAAACCTGTGAGTAAATTCAAGAACTGATTCATAATTCATTTTTCTCAAAGCCTCGAATTCAGTCAAATAATAGAGATGGTCCTTCTTCTCTCCCCACTGTCTTAGGAAGGCATTTTATAGATCATCATATGATCGTAAAGAACCTATCGGGAGTCCTCGGAACTAGGTTCTCACTTGTCCTTTGAAGGTTTGTACTAACATCCTTGAGTAAACATCTTCATGCTCGATGCCAAGGATATCAACAAACTAATCAAAAAATGCTATGTGCTTGGTTGCAGTTAAATCTCCTTACCCCATAAATTTTGGTAGGTTTTTCATATAATTTTCTGGAAAATCATGAAGGATGGAAGGGAGGACCAAGGGGGCATATCTAGCAGCTACCTTGTCAAATATTCTAGGAGGCGGAGCTTGTCCTTGACAATGTCCACCTGCTCCTCCGCCTCCGATGCCACCAGCACCAGCCATTGGAATTCTAGGAGATGTACTTCGGGGGCTAAATAGGGGATTTTCAAAAACTTTGAGGGACTAAAGTGGCGACCTTTCGACTACTTCGAGATGTGGTGAAGGAAATTCCAAAAAAAAAAATTTAGGAGTTGGAAAATTCTAGAAAAGGAGGAAAAGGGAAATGTGGGTTGGTTTCCTCAAACTTACAAGATGTATATATAGGAGAAGCAATAGAGGTTGAATCAAGGTATAAAATATATTCTTCATAGTTTCAAGAAACTGAAACCTTTAATTCGGGTAAGGGTTGAAACGTCAGGGTGTCAGTGACAGCAGGTATCGAGAGGGATTTTTTGTTCTGACTGGTGGGAGTACCATTCGAGTCAATCTCAATTTTTATTTTGGGAATAATTACCTCTTGATTATCAAGCTTAGCCTTGGATTTACTAGTTGACGCCTCTACAGAGGATACTTGTTTAAAACTCTCTCCAAGGGTTAGTTATTCAATTTGAACTTTAGCATTAACTGGCATAACTTTGGGTTGATAGACCTTAACTGTTGATGCAGTAGTTTGTTTTAGGTATCCCTTTGGTTTCAACAGCTTTTTGGGATCTGACACTAGTTTGGTCTTCTTATCGTCTGGATTTTTTCTGGTATTCTTTCGACCGAATGCCAGTTTTGTCTATGGTGGAGTCACCAAGTGAAAAATAAAAAATAAGCCTTACTTGTGTATTCAATCTTTGTTCACCATCAAAGATAGAAATTTACCTTGTCATTTTCCCAGGGAAAATAACTTTGTTTCTTCGTCCCCGAAAATGGCGCCAAAAAGATGTTGTTCCTGAGATTAAACTTAAGGCTCAAAGAGTAATGTCAAGCACCGGGAAAATTTAAAGAGATTGTTTTGAAAGAGTGCTCTTTCTACCTTTAGTTATATAAGAAAAGATACTTAAATGAAATTAATAATAGGACAGTATAGAGGTCGTGTTTCATTGTCTGATTCACAATTATGATATCAAATGGTGTGGGAGAAACTTACAAAACCGTTAAACAAAGCTAGGCATCAATGGCTGATGAATCTCACCTTCTTTGCAGTGGAAGAAATTAAAGAGTGTTCTCTTGAACAGTATATGAGATGCAGTAATTCAAATAGCTTGCAGGTTTTATATTACTTACAGTAAATACAGAGGAAAAATTTCTTACTTAACGAATTACCAATATAATGTGATTACAGTAGTTGTGATACTAAATTGCAATCAATTTCTTATTAAGAAATTACATAAGAAAAATTTGGAGATGTGGAAATACAGAAGAAGCACATAACTCAAACTGGATAGAATTTGGAATCTATGTCTGCACTTGTATTAATACTCAATAAAGGAGAGTCTTCTCTATTACATCCGAAAAGAAGCAGCCCTAAATAGATATTGGATCTATGTATTTATACAAATATCGTCACAAATCAAAACTGTTGAACTTCTTATAAAAATAGCATACACTTGAATAAGACAACATCATGTAAAATCTAATAAGATCTGCTATCGTTCTCCTCTGTCTCTTCATCTGCTGGGAAAAAATGCTTCTTTCCTTTAGTCCTTTAGGATGGATACATCTATCATCTGGCCTTCTTAATAATTCGACATATTGTCCTGTCTGTTTTAGTTTCATTTCCATCTGTCCCTCCAGCTATGTTCAGCCATGCAATGACATTTTCTTACCGGCTCCCAAATGTGTTTTATTTTCCATGTTCAATGCATCGGTTGCATCTATTTAATAATTCCACCACCAACCTTGAGGGCTCAATTGTTTCATTTACCTCAAAAGTGAATAAATTCCTCTCCATATATGGCAACCTTTCTTGAATTCTTTTCACCTCTTGAGCTAAGGCCTAGAACTGTGAACTTGGGTTCACTAGACATTTATTTATTTTAAGAAGATCAATCTGGATCATTTCCTGAATGGATTCCAGAGCTTCTTCTTTGCTCTTTCTGGAATTATGTTGGTTCATTTCAATATCGATTTTCCCCAGGGCCTCCACGATACTGCTTCCCTCAAAATCAATCAGCCTTTTGTCTAATGATGATAACTCTTCTTGGAAATCATCATTTACCTCCCTATATAATCTCCTGCTCTTGGCCAAATTCGTTTCCCAGACCTTCAGGGCCATATCACCTTGTAATTTCTTAGAAGGAGAGAGCAGAGGAAAATCAGGGGCATTATCTTTATGTGCCAATATGATGGCTTCTTGAAACCTAGCTCGAGTTGAGTGAGCTTCTCTTTCCTTAATATATATATATATATATATATATATATATATATATATATCCTTCAGAGCAAGGTCTACTTCTTGGTATCACTTTTTGATGGTATCAACCTTCATAAAAAGATCCTCCTGGGCCATTTCCAGTTTTTCATTTATTTCCAGTGTTTGAGTCTGGATGGCAGAGATATCTACTGAGGTACCTTCAGTCAAGTCTAATATGGCTTGCAATTTCCCTATCAATTCATCACGTTGAGTGACTAATCCTTGGTTGGCCTGTGAATTTCGATGGAGCTCCTCGAGGTTAGCCTGCAGTTGTTGGATTTTTTGTCAATCATGAGCTCTGATTTGATCAAAATCTTGTCTCATCATGTTCCTGATAGTTTTTTCCATGGCAAGTATTTGATTTTGCAAATTCTCTACTAGTAGACAATTTTTCCGCAGTTGTTCGGACAAATTGTCCACAGACCATTGATTGGCTGTGGAAAAAGCACCTAACAAACCTGCAACTTATTTTGTGAATTATGTATCATGTATATCATTCCCATCATACACCATTCTCTGCCTTTTGGTTATCACTCCATCTTTTTGGTGTGATTCTCTTTTCACGATAGTCTTCCTTTTCTTACGAAAGAAGAAATCTGAAGGAGGCATCTCTTCAGGTGAGATAGGAGTAAGGTCGCTTACCAAAATAATTTCAGAATTAGGATTTCCGAGGCTGGATTATAGAGGTGTCAATGATGCAATGGGAGTACCAATATTCATTGATTGTTGTTTCTCTTTTGTATTTGAGGTACCAGCAGGGATGGCTGGCATCGAAGGGGGTATATCACGTCCCCGCCTCATGTAGGCTTTGATCTGTTCTAAATCTTGGGGGATCACTGAGACTGACAAAGATGCTTCTAATTGTTGTTTCCATATCTTTGAGCTCTTCGGGGTTTCCTCAATTTTTTTTTTACCAGAGTAGCTCACTTCTGAACCTGTTGATGTGACTTCCTAGGAAGGGGGAGTGGTTATTTTTTCTCCTTGTAGTATCTTAGGTAGGATATTTCGTCAGTGTCTTTCAAAACTGATAAAACCTTCTTGTTGTTCTAGAGACAGGGATTGAAATTTGTCCTGCACCTCTTCGTAAGATCTAACTCCCCTGAATATTTCGTCGTGCAGGGTTTTTTCATGCACATTCCTCCTCATGTTGAACTGGGCTAGGTGGTTTTCCACAATATTATGTGGATCATGTCTTTTGAATTCAATGTCAACCAATTTGACATCTTCCAAATCTACAACCTCCACTTTGGAGTGACCAAAATCCAATAGTGAAAACATGTCGACCTGGATAGGAAAAGTCGGCCATACATTTTTTTGTGTTGCCTTCAGCTCTTTGTCGATGCCCCCTGTTACTTTCTGGTAGGCTACTTCTCTGCATACCATTCAGTCTAGTAAAAATTGTTGGAGAGAATGGGGAAGAACTGAGCATCCAAAAAACCTGATACAAGAGAAGTTTTCTTCAATAAACCAATCTGCTAGTTTACCCATATTTCCCATAATCCTGTCTAAAATTTGAGGAGGTGGGTGACCATATAGGGCTACATGAATAGGAACCACTACATTGTGACAGATTTCATCAAAGAAATCCTTGTCCTTTTCCTCCCACAACTTGGAATGGTAGAAGTGAATGGGATTTGCATTGGTCGGGGTCTAGCTCCAATTCATCAATGGGAAAGGTGTTATGAAACAGATGGCCTCCATGACATAGGCATACATATAGAAAGGGGTGGGCTTCCCCTTTGATTTCTCTAATTTGTATTTAGTAATTCCTTTTTCCAAGTTATCTGACAACATTTTGGCCCAATTAAAAGTGTAGCGCTCGGCCACCTCGTGCATGATAGATACCCATTTCACTGGGAAATGAGTAGGGATTTTCTTCCTGAAAAATCGATAGATAATTATGGCTATGTAAATAATGTGAGTGTCCAACGACATTGTGGAATACATACCATGAGTGTCATCCCTGAACTTCTCTGGGTGCCCCCACCAAGACTGAAGTATATCGAGACAACTCCTATCGTATTGGATGCATTCCATTTACTCGAAATCCAAAATAAATGTAGCATTGTAAGTATATTTAGGATTGGGAGATAGATTATACATTACTTGGAGGTGTTCTGGTCGGAAAGAACCAACGACAACCTTCTGATGGTTGACGATGCTCCTGCTCTAGATGTCGATGTTTTCCAAGGCCCAGCTTATCATATCATTATACGACATGAGCCTTGGTCATGAAGCTATCTTGTGTAGCTCTCAATGGGCTACAGGTCTGAGCTTGGCCGTAAAATATTCATCTACTTCATCATCGGAATCCTATGGACAGTTTATGATTTCCTGTTCCAAAATTTCGAAAACCCGTGTCTAAGTTTTAACAGTGTTTGTGGCTCAAGGCATTGTGTCTGATAAAATATCCGCATTTGGGTTTGAAACATCACCCTTTGTATGAGGATTCTTCATCATTTTCCATGGTGCCATAATATCAAGAGAACAGAACGAGGTTACATGTTGCACAGGAATTGTGTGAGCTTCTTAATCAGATAAAACTTGTTACTTTGCGGAAGGTGAAAATGAATTCAAAATCGAAGTGTTTTTATTCACATCAGATGCATTGATTCTAGTATAGCTTCACTGATGGAAAATTTATTACTTTAAATGGAAAAGTCTACCTGGAGATCCACAATCTGTGTTAAAAAATCATTATCCTTAACTAGTCGTAAATGCCATTAATATTCAGCGGTTTGTGTTCGGTAGTTTTAGATGAGAAAGAGTGAAAATTATCTGAATCTCGAATCTGCGAAGGTTAATCCTTGGATAATCGCTTTTAAAGTCTTAATTAATCATGCTTAAAAAGGTGTGTCAATTTCGAGCGTTTCGGGAGTTTGGACTTCGAGAACTTTAAATATAGCTCGAGCAGAAATTCCTGAAACCCGAACTGCGAAGTGATTAATTATCTAGTAAAAGTCTTAATTAATCATATTTAACTTTAAGAATTTCATAAATTTAGACTTCAGAGATTTTAGAATATGATACAGGGTAAACGTCTGAACTCTGAAGTGCGAAGTCATTGATTATCTCTTGATCACGATTAACTTCATTAATGAACATTTAATACTTCGACATTTTGATATTTCGGTGATTCATGCCTTCCTTTTTTGTTAAGCTCCTGAAGGATCATCTCCCATAGTGATGTGTTATGGACGACGTCATTCTAGATGATGTGTCGCGGAAAGGGAGGTGCCACGTGATAACTCTGGGGAGACTCAAAGATATAAGTGTACTACGAATCATGTCTTTTAAAGGTTTAGGAAAATCAATGAGCAGACACTTTCGGTTTTCGGAGCTTCTGGGTTTTTATTGTTAAGACTTATAGAATCACCCGAAGCATGAAGCTCCGAAGCGACTTTTAGTGATTTGCCTCTTTAAAATTTAGGCAGTTCCAAATCTTAGAAGTTTTTAGGGTCGTTTGATCAAAAAAGGAAAAACTCATCAACAGTGGATATTGTGCGTGCCTTATTTCTAATTAACCAGGAATGAATTTGATTTAAAATTCGAAAGTTATTTTCTAAGTTACCGTTTTCTTTGGGAAAGATTATAATTTCATGAGGTGAAGAATATAAATCTCAAAAGTTCAGAATTGTATGGGTTCCAACATAACTTATATACAAGTGCATACCTCTGAAATTTGTAGCACCATCCATTTTGTCTTCTAATCTAAGACAGTACATCATCTCAACAAAAATAAGTCAAAAATATGAATAAGAAGGTTCAATGTTAGGGAAAATGTCAATAAGCCTGAAAACCCTAAAATTTTAAATTTGACAGGTTGTTGATCTAAGGAGCGCAATAAGTGTTCTAGGGAAAGGAAATATGGGCTATGCTAAAATTCTTCCCAACTCAGCCCAATAATTTTCTCAATGATGTGATGTCTCCCAGGCTGCCAAGCTGGGGAAATCCACTACAATCAAGCCTTGATAAACACACACACACACACACACACACACACACTTATATATATAATGAAAATTTAAACAGAGACAAACATTCTGATCATACACATATTCATGTGGAAGCGACAATAAACACATACATGCAATATATACACGAAATTTTGATAACATTATAACACATGTACAATATACACAACATACAATTAACATAGAATTGGTACTTATCTTTTTATGAGAATACCACTGACTACATGTAGACCTTCCACGAACCTCCCAGCCTTAGACCACGCTACTTCAAGCTATCAACAGTGGGTCACCCTCAAGCTGGGACTAAAATCCACCCATGGAAAAGGAAATCCTAGGCTAGGTTGAGACTATGGAAATTTGTACCATGCAACATGAAGGATTCCCTCCAAGGATCCTACTTATGCAAACCTCTCATAGACTCGCATTCCCCACATGCTTGTCCCACCCCAGGAATATACACCTTCATTGTTACACAATCCATTGGTTGCTCCACTTTCCTTCCAGGGCTTCCGCAACAATCTAGATCAAGAATTCTCAGAGCTCTGTAGTTGTTGTTGGACTCCCTCTAGGAGAAATCACTTCCCCAACAACCTCTCTCACCTGGAGAGAATTTCTCATAGGCCTGACAACCTGCTTCTTCAACCCACAGGCCTAACAACCCACCTCTTCAAACAACCAGGTAACTGTAGTAGAAACATTGGGTGAGACAAGGGACGACTTAGTCAAATACAAAGGCTCACTATGGCAAGGGGTTCAATAATGGAAAAATTGGCTGACTGTGTTCCTTCTCAATGTGTGAGTGAATGGGTGTGAAGGATAGCTAGAATACAGAGTGAACTCTTGAGGAAAGAACGCAAGAATGATCATAATGGTGAGATCAAACCCCCACAACGATGGAATTTCCCACATAAATCGGCATGCGTAATGGATGACACTTGGCTCTCCAAGAGCTCATTCCTCTCCACTTGGAGTTCGTTCCTCCCCCCAAAGGAACTTAGGATAACAAGGTTTATTCCCAAACTTTAGTAATTTAGGAAATATATTATAATATTCCCTTGGGTTAAGCCCTCAATCTTAGCCCCTTTTTCCTATCCTCTCAGCCCCCTTCCCTTTCCCTTCCTAGTGGATCTTAGTCCTCCATAACTCTTTCTTCATGGTTGGTCTACACGCAACAATGTATTTATATTAATGATCTGCATAATTACATATAAAAAAATCAAGCTCATTGGCCTTAGCATCTAGGCTCTCCGACCTAATAACACATAAGCCTCCCAACTTACTAATACTTGGATCACTAGCCTACAAACATCATTTAAAAATCATTACAATCCCCTCCCATTATTTTTGCATTGTCCTTAGTGAAACTCATTTACATAACATCAGCAAGGTTTCCAAAATCTTCAAAAAGATGTGGGTATTCTGCCTGCATAGCATCTCCATGCTCCCTAGTTGTGTCCTCAGGACCGTACCAGGTCCATTGGACCTTTACAAGCCCTATGGCTCGATTCCAGAGCTGTTTGATTTTCTGGTTCAAAATGCGTACCAGATGCACTTGAAAAGTGCTTTCTTGCTCCACTTGAATCACATTCCAATCAATAACATGATTAGCATCAGGTATATATTTCTTAAGCAATGATACATGGAATACATTATGTATAGAAATAGATGTAGGTAATGCAAGCATGTAAGCTATTGGACCAATCCTCTTTAGGATTTCAAATGACCCAGAATATCTGGATGCCAACTTGGAACAGTTTCCCAACTTTATGGAACTTTTGTTAGCCTTCACCTTCAAGAAAACATGATCACTGATCTGAAAATTAACTTGATCTAAAATTCAAGATCTTTTAACCATTATTTTCATGTGAATTTTTAACTGTTAACCATCTTTGTAATGAAATATTAAAGAATCATCCATCAAGCACATGAGAACATAAACATGTAAGCAAACCATCTATGAACAAGAATTGGTAACGGAGTTCACTAGACCCCCTGGCTATGTCTCCGGGCCACTTTCCAAATGTGAAGGCTGATAGATTAAGTATTCAAATGATTACAAAGTGAATTCTAAATTATGTCTGTCATATACAGTAACAGACTTCAACAACAGATGCAAGATGAAATTCTGAGACTTTTAAGTATGAACATGAATACCTTTTTGTGTATCCGAAAGATTCTATGAGCACTTTTCTGTCTAGATGCCTGAATGAAAAAACTGAAGCTGGATCTGGAATCCTTGCGAAAAACCGATACTTTTGAGTATAAACTTGATATATTTCAGAACTGGACTCAGAATGCCCTTCTTGGCACAATTCCCAAAATCTGCCTCTGATTTGTACAGTCTGTATGGCCTCGGGATGCATGCAAATATAGAACCACCTTGATCTATGTGCAAAACCACCTCAATTTGCATGCAAATCCACCTCAGGATGCATGCAAAACCACCGTGGTCACTGTACAAAACCACCTCAGGCTGCGTGCCAATCTCTGCCTGCATCAAAACTCTCACTTCGGGATCCGTGCCCATGCCTCATTTAAATAATGGAAAAGCAAACCAAAAAGGGGTATGGGACATAGGCCACGCGCCCACCCAAATCCCATCAATTTCAGCACTTTATAAGGTTATCGCGCCACTTCTTGCCACATCTCATGGCGGTGGCGCGTTGGTAGTTGTGGTGGTTAGGGGGGCAGAAGTCCCGGGGTCAAACCCATGAGATTCTCCTCCCACCGCATATGCGATTTTGATATATATATATATGGCATATGGTTTGAGCTTTGGCGTATTTATATGGTTGGATTTTGGTTATAACATATGGTTTGATATATGATTATGGAATATGGTTGAACTTTGGCATATTTATATGGTTGAATTTTGGTTATAACATATGGTTTGATATATGATTATGGCATATGGTTTAATAACATTTAAATACCAAGGGGGCCTCGGTGTTGGAAAGGTTGAGGGCTAAGCCCTTGACCACCCCCTTTTTGCCCAACCATGGGGTCATGGTGGCCTTATCCTAAGGTCTTGGGTTCAATTCCCATAGCCCCAAATTACATTTTTTAACCATTTCTAACCATTTTTCACCATCTTTGATGAAACATCAACTGTTGATATCTTTGTCATCTGGTGGCCGTTTTTCCTGAAACAAACGTCACCGGAAAGATGCTGACGAAATATTCCACTTTGTAAGATTTACTTTGCATTTTGAATACTTTAACTCTATCTAATTTTAATATGATCCACCTGGATCAAACCTTCCCATTGGAAAGCTTTTTGGCCACAAAAAGTATGAAATCATTCAGAAAATAAGTGAGGACATGTTTGTCTCACTTGTCCTATATCACCTATCCATTCTTCCTGGAACCTATACATCTGACTCAGTAATACAATGATCAACACTGCACTGACATTGCTAAGTACATTAATCACATCTTCATTCAACATTGTCGAAACCAACCACATACTGCTGATGAGTAATAAGCTGAATATAAACATTGAACCTGTGAAAGAGATTTTACCCAAACCATGCTGACTTTTAACCATAGAAACACTATCAACCAAAACAGGTGCATTGTAGTGAAATGACACTTCCTTTTCATGCTTAGGATGCTTTTCTTCCTTACATTGTATAGACATAAGTGCCAAATTCTGACTTGAATTAACAACCCTTTTTAATTGTTGTACTCAATTCCTTCTTTAAACAAGTCATATTGATTATGTTCTCGATAGAAGATTGCTTTTCGATCATATACATATGGACTACCCAACACAATTCCACAGATATTTAGTGGGACCACATCAAATTCAACCTCATATACAAACTTAGATGTAATTGCAAACTTTAGATCACATTGTTGTGTTACTTGTAATCTTTTATCTTTGCATACCCAACCTAATGGATAAGGTTTCTTGTGTGGTTTTGCTGTTAATCCCAATTACTTAACTACTTCTTCTAAAATAAGATTAGCTTGAGATCCACTATCTATGAGTGTGTCGACCTTTGTTTGTTTTGTAATCACTCTTATATGAAACAATGCATTCCTCTTTCTATCCTTAGAATTGTCATCATCTTTAGAAGTAGAAGCACATGAAGAACCAATGTTAGAATCATTATCAACAATAGATTTACCTTTCACACCTACAATTGTTATCTTTGTTTCGTCCTCGGAATCTGATCCAAGGTTCTCAATGATAACCGTGGTTGTTTGCTTCCCCTTCCGATCCTTAAACCACTTTGGTTTCAATTCTAGATGTATCTTCCAACACTTTGCCTCTTCATGCCCTTGCTTTTGACAATGTGAGCATGTAGGTCTCTCATCACCCTTCTTCATTGTATCTGCGTGTTTACTTTTCCACTTTTCCTTGCCTGCTTTTGCCTGGACAAATTCAGCTGAAGAAACATCATTAACACTCTTCCCTTTTGACTCAATGTGAGTTGCTTGAACACATACCTCATCAAGGTTAGTCAGATTAAACATCAATATCATATGATGTAAATAACTATGCAATCCTCCTATATATTTGAGAAGAGTTTCATGAGTGTAGAGAGGTATACCAAGTACCAATGCTCTTTTTCGAAATTCTTGTGTGTATTCTTGCACACTTTGTCCCTTACTTTGTCTCAAATTCTGCCAATCCATCATAGCTTGTTGCATATACCCTAATGGATAAAATTGCTTTTTAAGTGTTGAAATGAACTCATACCAAGAGGAAACGATTTTGCCTTTTGTGGCAAGATCCTCTTGAGATCTTCTCTCCCACCAAATGAGAGCAGTCCCTCCAAGTCGGAGAGAAGCCAACTGAATTTTAACAGCATCTTCAGTAAACTTTTGAATCCTACAATAAACTTCAATTTGATGGATCCAATTGTCCAATTTTTCATCATTAAGCTCCCCATTATACATAGGTAATTCAAAATTAATATCAAGCTTTAAATGAGGCATATTAAGATCAACTTTTGTTTTTTTCTTTTCAAATGGAGAAGGAATAGAACCATCGAGAAAAGATGGAGAAGTTGGTGGAGATTTAGGGGGTTCCTCACCACCTCCTTCTTTTTTATATTCTGTATGAGATGGTCCACCTTGTTCACTTTCTTTCTATCTTGATAGAGCTCCTCTACCATTGTAATACATTCTCATGAAAACTTTCAGAAATTCCCCTTCAGAAGGGATAGACGAAGTTGCTTCTTCTCCTTTTGGTGAAGACATCCTTCCTCTTCTTGAACCAATCTCTGGATCAAACTCTTCAAGTTCTCCTTCACCATGCTGAAGCCTGGATATTTTTAACATCAACTCACAAAGCAATGGTTAACCTCGCTCTGATACCAACTTGATCTGAAAATTAACTTGATCTAAAATTCAAGATCTTTTAACCATTATTTGCATGTGAATGTTTAACTGTTAACCATCTTTGTAATGCAAAATTAAAGAATCATCCATCAACCACATGAGCACATAAACATGTAAGCAAACCATCTATGAACAAGAATTGGTAACGGAGTTCACCAGACCCCCTGGCTACGTCTCCGGGCCACTTTCCAAATGGGAAGGCCGGTAGATTAAGTACTCAAATGCTTACAAAGTGAATTCTGAATTATGTCTGTCATATACAGTAACAGACTTCAACAACAACTGCAAGATGAAATTCTGAGACTTTTAAGTATGAACATGAATACCTTTCTGTGTATCCGAAAGATTCTGTGAGAAATTTTTTGTCTGGATGCCTAAATGAAAAAACTGAAGCTGGATCTGGAATCCTTGCAAAAAATCGAGACTTTTGAGTATAAACTTGATATATTTCAGAACTGGACTCAGAATGCCCTTCTTGGCACAATTCCCAAAATCTGCCTCTGATCTGTATAGTCCGTACGACCTTGGGATGTGTGCAAATATAGAACCACCTCGATATGTGTGCAAAACCACCTCGGTTTGCATGCGAATCCACCTTGGGCTACGTGAAAAACCACCTCGATCACTGTGCAAAACCACCTCAGGTTGCGTGCCAGTCTCTGCCTGCATCAAAACTCTCACTTCGGGATCCATGCCCATGCCTCATTTAAATAATGGAAAAGCAAACCAAAAAGGGGTGTGGGCCATAGGCCACATGCCCACACAAATCCTATCAATTTCATCACTTTATAAGGTTATCGTGCCACTTCTTGCCACGTCTCGTGGCGGTGGCACGTTGGTAGTTGTGGTGGTTAGGGGGGCGGAAGTCCCGGGGTCAAACCCGCGGGCTTCTCCTCCCACCGTATATGTGATTTTGATATATATATGGCATATGGTTTGAACTTTGGCGTATTTATATGGTTGGATTTTGGTTATAACATATGGTTTGATATATGATTATGGCATATGGTTGAACTTTGGCATATTTATATGGTTGGATTTTGGTTATAACATATGGTTTGATATATGATTATGGCATATGGTTTAATAACATTTAAATACCAAGGAGGCCTCGGTGTTGGCAAGGTTAAGGGCTAATCCCTTGACCACCCCTTTTTTTCCTAACCATGGGGTCATGGTGGCCTTATCCTAAGGTCTTGGGTTCAATTCCCATAGCCCCAAATTACATTTTTTAACCATTTCTAACCATTTTTCACCATCTTTGACGAAACTTCAACTGCTGATATCTTTGTCATCTGGAGGTCGTTTTTCCTTAAACGAACGTCACCAGAAATATGCTGACGAACTCTTCCACTTTGTAAGCTTTACTTTTAATTTTGAATACTTTAACTCTATCAAATTTTAAGATGATCCACCTGGATCAATCACCCATTTTAAATTCCCTGTGAGTTCTATTCTTGTCAGCATAGCTTTTCTTTCTGTGTTGGGTAGCCTTTAAATTTTGTTTAATATTCATCATTTTCTCTTTGATTTCTTTGAGAAACTCTGGCCCAATCACTTCTCTGTCAGCTGGGTTGTCCCAGCTTACTAGTGTGTTGCACTTTCTACCATAAAGTGCCTCAAATGGGCTCATCTTCAGTGATTCTTGATACCCATTGTTGTAGGAAAATTCTACCAAGTGTAGATAATATTCCCATTTAGATGGTTTGTCCATCACATACATCCTTATCATATCCTCTATCACTCGGTTCACCCTTTCTATTTTCCCGTCAAACTCAGAATGATAGGTTGTGTTGAAGTTCATATTTGTTTTGAACCCTTTGAATAACCCCTTCCATAACTTTGAGGTAAACTTTGGTTCTCTGTGAGACACAATTGTCTTGGGTATGGCATGCAAGCATGTTACTTCCCTCATATAAATATAAACAACATTGGTTGCCTTGTGAGTAACCTTCATAGGAGCAAAATGGGCATCTTTAGTAAGATTTTCCACCACCACCATGATAGCATCATGTTGCTTGTTTGTTCTGGGAAATTGGGTGATGAAATCCATTGTCACCACTTCCCACTTCCACTCAGTAATGGGAAATGGATGCAGCAAACCAGCTGGGTATCTATGCTCATCCTTGACCTTTTGACACTCCAAGCATTTAGCAATGTACTCAACAATCTCCTTTTTCATGCTTGGCCAATAATATTGGCTCTTGACTGCTGAAACTATTTTATGATATCCTAGGTGTCCAACATAAGGTACATTATGCATCTCTTTTAAAATCATACTCCTCAATTCATAAGAATTGGGTACATAAATTATATTCCTGTACAAGAGAATTCCATCAATTCCCACTTCATAATCTTCATCTTTCTGCTGCATTTTACCTTGTTGTAATGTTGTTACCAATTCCATGTACTACAAATCAAATTTTGCAGCCTCGTAAATTATTCCTTTAAGATCAATCTGATACATGTTAATGGATGTAGCATGAAGTTCATGCACTCTCCTACTGAGTGCATCAGACACTTGGTTCTCCTTTCCTTTGATGTGCTTAATATCAAAGTCATACTCACAGACCAATTCCAACCATCTGCTCTGACTAGCATTCAAAGTTGGTTCATCAAACAAATATTTTAGGTCATTATGGTCTATCCTCAGCTCAAACCTCTTTCCCATGGGGTAGTGCCTCCACTTCTTCAAAGCATGCACTATGGTTGCCAACTCCAAATCATGAGTTGCATAGAGCCTTTCATGCTCTTTCAATTTTCTAGACTCGAAACATATCACAAACCCATTCTGACTGAGGACTCCACCAATTCCTTCTTTGCACGCATCTTTGCAAACCAAAAAATCTTCATTTGGATCAACAATCCTCAAAATTGGAGCACTGGTTAACAATTGCTTCAATTGTTGGAAGCTATTTTCACACTCTGTTGTCCATTGAAACTTCACCCCCTTCCTTTGCAAGGAAGTGATTGGGTGAGCAATTCTCAAAAACTATGAAATGAATCTTTTGTAGTAACCAGCTAAACCCATGAAGGATCTAACTTATGTCACATTCTTAGGTGTTATCCACCCTTTAATGGCCTCATTCTTTTCAGGGTCCACTGCTATCCCTTCTTCGGATATGATATGCCCCAAATAATGAATTCTATTTTGATAAAATGAGAACTTTCTCAATTTGGCATACAATTGGTGCTCTCTTCGCACTTGTAACACCATCCTCAAATGATTTTCATATTCTTCTTCTGACTTGGAATACACAAGGATGTTATCCAAAAAGACAATGAAAAACTCATTCATCAAGCACATCAAAATAGTCGGTGCATTTGATAACCCAAATGGGACCACTGTGAATTCGTAGTGACCATACCTTTTTCTGAAGGTGGTCTTGCTGATGTATTCATCTATGATCCTTACTTGATGATATCTTTACCTAAGTTCAATCTTTGAGAATATCCTTGCATCATTTAACTAATCAAAGAGATCATCGATCCTTAGCAAAGGATACTTGTTATTGATAGTTACTTTATTAAATTTTCTGAAATCAATGAACAACCTCAATGTCCCATATTTCTTCTTCACAAAAAAGGTTGGGGCACCCCAAGGTGACACACTTGGGCATATATACCCCTTCTTCAGAAGCTTTTGTTGAGGACTCAACACACCCTAAAAGGCCTCTAGCAATTTTTTCTTTTTAGGTACCACTTGATCTTTTGAACTGTCTGATTCGATTTAATTTTGAGAAATGTTTTGTCCTTGCTTATTCCCATGACTCCCATCATCTATTTAGGTTTGTTTTAACTTATGAAACCCCATAAATTAAAGGACTTAACACCTGAATAAAGAGTTGAAAGCCAAAACACTTCACCTGACGGGATCAGATTCAACATCGGAAGGAATTCAAAGAAGGGAAAGAACCACTCAAAAAACCTCAGTCGCCGAGCGCCAATCCCCATCGTCACCGGAAAAAGGAAGTTTTAGTTTTGCATCAAGTCTTGCATAAGGATATCGTTGATAGCCGATTCCACTTCGGCATCAGTAAAAGATGAGGGGGATAGATGTTAATGAAGAGAGAAGAGACATCATCGATATCTGATGCCTGACGTGATTATCGAAATTAGGGAGAACCTAAAAAGATCACAACAAACATTATGAACGCACTAAAATTTATTCCCGATCGTCAATCCCCGATGCGTTTTCAGCATCAGGACTTTTTCGGGGGAGATAATCTGAAGAAAGCACTTGATATATTTATCATCGATCGTCGACCCTGGATACTTTTTGACATCGGCAAGATAAGGTTTGTTTTAGAATGAATAACTTAAGGAAATTCCTGACTCCAATTGATACGTGCGAATTAGGTCACCGATCTTCAATGCCATGTGTCTTTACCAAATTGGAGAACTGTATGGTATAGTTTTACCCCGAGTCATTCTTGGTTCCCTAGGTCCAAGTCACACCTCTGAGTCATATTTTCCATGGAAGCATTGTACAATGAGATTGATCGACATCGGAGCTTTTTACAGAAGGACATCAATGAAAACGTTCAAAACACATCCCCGATCCCCGATCCACCCACTGAGAGAGAAACACGATGGAAATTTTTAACGTTAGATTCGATCATATTTTGAGCATTTAAGGGGATAATCAATACCAAATCCCACTTTAGTTGCTACCTCATGCACCAATCAAAATAGCCATTTAAAGTCACCGATAGATCACATCACCACCTCTGCCTCCATCGTCAACCCATGATGAATTTAAGTTATGGAGATTCGGCGACAGATTTGTTTAAATTTCACTCATCACCCGAATTGAATGGATGATGTGACACGGTAAGTTCTTCTCTGGCTTAAATTCTCTTGAGCTGTTGTAAATGAAATTGTTCTGTGCATGAGGAAATTTAGAGCATCTGAAGAAGCAAGACGAGTAATTCGAAGGCTACAGAGATCCTGTGAGTATCAAAAGAACCAAGTTTTAGCAAGATTCATAAGTATGTATCCAAGTATGTAAATTTTACATGGCTACAAATTATATGTTTCTTATCTGGTTTTGTTCTATACACAGTATCTGAAGGTTTATTTTAGTTGCAGGAACAATGCCGCCAAGAAATCCAACCACTAGATGATCGTCAAGGGCACGAAAGAACTAGAGGTAGGTGAAGGCTCCTATCCAGGGGCCACAAAACAATTGGAATACACTACGAGACCAGAACCAGTCATCAAAACAGCGACAAAGAAGTTTTGTATTCATCCTCCAACCTTTGAAGATACAGAGGCAAGCAGATGGTCCAAGATGGCACTCCCACATTGGGGAGAATTCTTTAACAAGATCATTTGGGAGGAATGCCCATAATATATCCCACACAGTGATCTAGATGCAAGAGCGCTTGACGATGAGGTGTTCTCAAACATTCAACAGTTGTACCTGCATATGGTGGCAAGTAGAACCCCTGTTTTCCCCTGTATTGAAGTCCTGAAGTGGCTCATTGACCACACAGACACACATAAATGTTTAATCAATGATGACAATGGTGGGTGTGTCGGATTGTTTCTTCTGGTTCAGGTTCAGAAATACTACAAGCTTAGAGATCCCGAGGAGTGCCTGAACACATAATTCATGGTGAAGTTCTATGAATGCCACGACACCAACCTCATGGTGGAGGGAGGACAAGAAGTATACCAACTAGAGCACTGGTTGGTACGGGACAACCAATTTGAGGGAGCGATACATCTATTTGATGGATCTCATCTGTTGATTATATGGAGAGAAGGAATACTCTAGATTTTCAGAAGCATGGATGCCCTTGACTTACACACTGGCGATCTCCGGGAGCAGTTTCAACTCGAGAGCGATAATTTCTAAACAACTGAGCATCTACATACAACAGGCTCAAACGTCAAAGGAAGGAGAGACACCAAATTTCTACGTGCCTTCATATTTGCTCAATGTCATGTGTGCTAGAAACATCTTCGCCAGCATGAATCTGAGATGGCATGTCGCAAAGCTCCTAGTCCATGTCGATTTCAGCGTGTTGTGGGAGAAAAGGTATAAAAAGTCTTACTCACTCATCTTCGATGAATTCATCACGTGGATTTATTTTATTCTTTTTAAGAAGGAATGCTCAAGACTATCGGTTGCAGCCAAGAAAATGATATCCAAGGTAGGCCACTGGTACTTGGACAAGTGTGACACCTACATCAGGGTGTTCAGGGCCACCAAAGCACCACATCTCCTACTAGCTCATGTCTCAAACCGGCTTGTAATAGGAGAAATATGCTATCAAACCATCTTGCAAGGATACAACGCCACCCTGGTCAAGGATAAGAAGCAGGCATTCATACCCTATGGTTTCCATATGTT
>ML787181.1:77402-102795 GCA_009831015.1 Picea engelmannii
GGGGGGGGGGGGGTGAATCAGTTGTTACCATGCTTAAACAATTTTTCTTATTTTAACTCTTTACATAGCACTCAATGAAAATCACAATAATGTAGGGAAGTAAGCAATAGAACATTCAGCATCATTCACACATATGAGATACACAGAGACAGATATTTCCTGGGGAAACCCATAAAGGGTAAAAACCTCTTCTTCTTTATATGATAAGTAATCTTTACATGCTGTACATTATCATACTTATGAGCACCAACTCATAATGAGGCTACAACCTCTATTTTGCAAGCTACTACTTGCTGAGAGCACCAACTCTCTGAATTCTCTAGCACCCACTAGAAGGAAGCACCGACTCCCTGGTTTCTCAAGCACCAACTAGAAGGAAGCACCAACTCCCTGGTTTCTCTAGCACCCACTAAAAGGAAGCACCAACTCCTTGGTTTCTCTAGCACCCACTAGAAGGAAGCACCAACTCCCTAAGTGTTCCAACACCAACTGGATGGAAGCACCAACTTCCAGTCACACAGGCACCAACCTGTATAACAGAGAACAACAGTTCTCCCTTGCACCACCCTGCCACCCTGGTTTCTCTGGCTGCAACCAGATGGAAGCTACAACTCCCTGCGTTCAAGCACCCACTTGAACCTATGAGGACAACAGTCCTCCCTAGCACCTCCCTACCACCCTGAAATATAAATAAATGATTGAATAACCAACAACACAGATAAATCAATTCTTACCACTTCTTCAATGTTCTGCAATTCTTCTCTGCTACACTATTCTTCTGCTCTATTCTCCTGTATCAATGTCTCTCTGCTTGCATCTTTTTGCACTTTCTGATCTTCTGCCTTTCTCTACAAGTGCAGCTCAGCTTTCTTTTACTGTCTTAGCTATGCATCTATGTTCTTTGCTTCTGCTACGCTTTATGCTCTACGTGCCATGTCCCTTCTATGCACCATTCCTCTTCTATGCATTTCAGCTACTACACTCTGTCTCCTTCTACACACCTGAATCACTCACAAAAGCAGCCCCCATCTCTTCTTTGTTCTACATTCTTATAGTCTCTGTGCACCTTGTGCATTCCATATGCACAATTCTTCTGCATGCTCTTCATGTCGAGTGCTCTGCCTGATCATCATGGAAACTCTTCAGCTTCTCTGGTGGTTAAACCCATGTGTCCATCATTAGTGTGTGTTATGCCGAGATTCCTTAGCCTGTCAAGCAGTCGAGACTCTTCGTCTTCTCTATCATAGTCGAGCTCATACTCTCTGTTGTAGTTACAGGTTTCAATGCTCTCACATCTGTCAATCACCTCTATGAACAGTCTTCATTCCACTGGTAGATGCCTTGAGACACTTTATATCCTCTCGCAATCACACTAAAGTCTCTTTGATTTTACTGTGTAGAAACAATCAGTGGTTTCTGGCAGTTACACTGTGAACCTCTTGAGCCTTACGCCTTTGTCACATTTCACCTTTCCTTTCACATGTGGCCTTAGGTAGTGACCACAGCCTACACCAAAAGGTTTTTTCACATTTCAACATTTCGGGATTTCATATGTTGCGAATTCCTGTTGCGAGGCATATCGACTCTCCAAGTCGCGATCTCCAAAACTCTATGTCGCAATTTCACATTTCAGCATTTCACGATTTCGACAATTCTTGTGATGAGATATCTTGACGCTCCATGTCACGATCCCTGAAATGGAGCTTGGTTTCACTAGCTCCTTCCTCCACCTTCCGCAGATGTGACCACTGGCTATGACCACAGCCTTATTCAAAAACGTATTTCACACTTTCGCATTTCAGGGATTCTAGGATGAGTCGTCTCAACTCTCCATGTCACGAGCTCCAAAATAGAGCTTGGCTTCTATAACTCTTCTCTCCAACTCTCGAAAATGTGACCATGAGATGTGACCACTCTCCAATCAAACAAGCACTTCGCTCTTCAGATCAACGGTCCACGATCCGTGGTGATCGGATGGCTATCCTCTGTCCCGGAACTTCAGCCTTCGGGACTTTGGGGGAGAATTCATGCTAAAACTCCCGAAGCAAAACTCCCGGAGTGAGGTCACTCTTGCGTCACTCGATGATGTGTTGTGACCCGAGTGGCTGCCACGTACCACTCAGAATTGTGATTTCTAGTGGCCCGAAATGCCAAATCAACTTGAAACTTGTCATTGTCTAATCGTTCCACGTGTCAATACTAACGTAGTCTTCCACCTGTCCTTTCTAACATGGTCTTTCACATTCACCTCCTGGATCTAACGGCCCAGATCAAACCTCGATCCAATGGCTAGGATTATTTCACAAATTCACGAACCTTCATTGTGCCTGATTCAGGATTTCGACGTTTCCCATTTCACAACTTCGAGACTCCTGTGATGAAGAGTCTCGACTCTTGACTCCTCCAACTCCTGGTATCTGAAACTCTAAGATGTGCCTGTTTCAGGATTTCAGCGTTTCGCATTCCGCAACTTCGGGACTCCTGTGATCAAGAGTCTCGACTCTTGACTCCTCCAACTCCTGGTATCTAAAACTCTGGAATGGAGTCTTCGACATGCTCGCTTCAGGATTTTGACGTTTCACACTTCGATTTTTCGACATTTCTATGATGAAGTGTTTCCTTGACACCTCCAACTCTCGGTATCCAAAACTCTAATATGGATTCTTTGTTGATGTAACTGTTTCAGGATTTTGTAAGCCCAATTCTCCTAACACTTTAAAGAATGTGCAGGTTCTCCTGGATCCAACGATGGTCAGACCATGTGCTTGGATCTAACGCCCGAGATATGTCCTCCATCTTTGCACTCCTCCTGTCTGGATTCAGATCTGACTATCATCCAGAATTCTGAATCGGATCCAATGATCAATGTCACTTCTCCTCCCGAGCTTACACATACTCCTGACTTGGAGTAATTTCTAAGTGTCAAAGGCCTTGACCTTTGATCCGTCTAATATCCTGAGTATGCTATCTCTCTTGAGCTTTGGAAATGAGTTAACCTCATCCCTGGTGCACACCTACGCACTGCGTGCAACTCTGCGCTAATCCTCCTGAGCTTACATTGTTCCTGTTTTGCCATCGCTGCACACTCTAATATTGCCATCAATGACAAACACACTCTGACTGTAAACATGCCAACAATCTCCCCCTTTAGCATTGGTGGCAACCCTGAATGACTGCGCTAATCTGTTTGGACCTCCAATTGTAGCATCTGGTCCGGAACACTCCTCTTCTCCCCCTTTGACATCAATGGCAAAGAAAACATGCTCCCCCTGAGCTATTGCAGTAGTTTTAGGGGATATCAAATATTAAACCAGCACAAACTCCCTCTGACAGGATGGAATCTCTTATTTGAGGCCTGCAGAATATTTGTATCTAAACCAGAGTCTTCTCCTTCTAATTCTTGGACCTGTTCATCTTCATCTTCAACTGTGTCCTTTGTAGCAGACTCAATATTGCTCTCCTCTCTTACTGGGACTCCTTCATCAACCTTTTCTTGTCATAACTGGATGACTCCCCCTATCACTGTTATCTCTCTGCTTCTGATTATTTCCCCCCTTTGTTCCTAAAAGGTTAGCTTTCCTTGACAAGGTCTTTCCTCTTGTTATCTCTACAGGATGTCATGTATATCATTTTGTAAAAGAAAATGTTGTTGTTGAAGATGTTGTTGTCCTACTGAAACACTGCGTAACTGTAGCTCATACTTTTCAAACAACCCTTGGATCTCCCCATTGATTCTCATCGATCTCTATTACTGCAATTTCATTTTTCTTCCATGATGCATACAATCCAAGTCTTTTATGACCATATTCAATCACAAGAAAAAACCGCTACAACCACTCTCATACCTACTTTTCTTTTTCATAGACGAAGGACCTGTATTAGGTTTCTTAGCAGTACTAATTTCTTCCTCGTTGTATCCAATACCAGATTTGTCATTTGGTGATCTCTGACTATCCAAGAGCTTATCCAGGGTCATGGAGTTGTTTAAGAACTTGCTTTGGGTGTTTGACTTCTCAACCTTCAAAACTTCAGCTTCCATCTTATGACATGATTCTTCTTCTACTTCTTCCATGGGATAGATGCTAACTGAACATTCTTTTATTTCATATGTGTCTTCTTCTTTACTTGCAGAGGAGGATTCAATATCAACATCATTAATTGTCCTTATGAATTTATTCACCACTTGTCCTGAGTTTACATTTACCTTACACTCTTTGGACGTGAACACCTCTTCACTGCCTCTATCACACTTTTGACTTGTACTGAGAAAATTATGTTTTAGACCATCCACAAGAAGAACGTACTGGGCATCTCCTTTGTCATTACTCAAACTCACCATCCCTCTATCCTTGATTTTACCTGGTTCATCATTTCAAGGATCACATTTCCTATTTTGCTTTTACTTATGGACAGAAGCTTATCCTTGTCTCTAGTCATGTGCTTGGAACATTCACTATCTATATTCCCGGAGGCCTTTTGTTTTTGAGTTGAAAGTGCTAGACCACATTTTTCACTATCTTTCATTTTCCATGTGTTGGCCTTTCTATCTAAGAAATTTTTCCTTGGATCTACTTTGTAATTCTTCAGATGGCAGTTTGCAGCTTTGTGGCCAAAGTTGTGACAGTTATAGCATTCAATCTCATTGTTTAATAGGTCAAAGTTATTATTGCAGTGTTGTCTACTCATTGACTGTTTATTATTTCTTGACCTCCTCAGTTGCATGTCTCTAGAATTAATTTGGCAATTTGCAATCTGTGATGGTTTGTTACTTGGTTGTATCATTCTTTGTTGTCTATTCCTTGGAAATCTTAATTTCCCATGTCTAAGTCTTAAGAAACAATCTACAGCTTTGTGACCAAAGTTAGAACAGTAGAAACAATATCCATAAAAAAATTCTTTGTACCTGGAAAATGGTTGTCTTCTTTGAGAAAATTGATTTCTTCCATGCTGATGATTTCCTTGAGCAGGGAGTGTATTATTTCCTTGTTCTACAAATTCAGTTCTGACACCTTTTTCTTTACTCCTCCTGGACAGTTGATTATCTTCCTTTGTTTCTCTAGGTTTGTTGTCATGATTGGTTGTAGATTTGACAAATTTGATGAAGTCTTTGTTGCTTGGATGACCACTACTTTATCCCTCTTCATAACCCAAACCTGTTTTCAACTTTGGATTCCTTTGTTGATTCATAATGGTGGCTAATCCTTCTGAGGCTTTGACACTTGACAGATTCTGATGATACAAGGCTTGAAACTTCTCCAACTCTTTCCTAGTTTTCACTACTTCTTCTTCCAGAGCTTTACATATTGCCTTCTTTTCTAATAACTGTTGTTTCAGAATGTCCTCGATTTTCTTTGCCTCTTCTAATTCCACGTTTAGCAGGGAAAATTCTTCATCAGGTTGTTTACTGTCTTTCTCGAATTGTATCAACAATTGTTTTTGCTTTCTGTTCTTAATTCTAACTCTGTCAATCTCTTCCAGTGCACTGATCAGTTCTCCTTCCATATCAACCATAGCTTCTTCATCATTATCATCACTGCCTGTGCTTTTATTATCATAATCCTCTTTGGCCATAAACATGAAGTCATTTACCTTATCTTCATAGGAAGATTCACTATAGGTGTCTTCTGAGGAGTACTCATTGTTTACACATAAACTTTTCTTTCTATCAAATCTTTTGGATTTGTACTTCTCTTCACCTTCAGATTTCTGGTCCTTCTTATTTTGTAGACACTTATTTGCAAGGTGACCTATCTTACCACATTTAAAACATTTGAGGGGAAGCTTACCTTGATATTTTCCTGATCCTTTCTCTAGCCTTCTCACAAATTTTTCCTCAATATCATCTAAATCTGAATCAGTATCCTTGTCTGCTTTAAAAGATGCTTCTCTAGTAATGGATTTATCTTTGTTGATTCTCATTTCATATGTAGTTAAAGTTCCTAGCAGTTGATCAATGGACAGAGTTTTAAGATCATTTAGTTCTTCTATTGCAGAGACTTTTGGATTAAATTTATCAAGCAAAGATCTTAAAATCTTCTGAACTAAAATTGATTCTTCAATCTTCTCACCAAGACCCTTCATGGAATTCACAAGTTCTTCAACTCTCAGAAAATACTTCCCAATGTTTTCATATTCTTTCATCTGTAGCTTTTCAAACTGTACTCTACAAGTTTGAAGCTTGGCATCGTTTACCTTCTCATTACCTTCATAACTGCTAATAAGTTTATCCCACATTTCTTTGGTAGTTTGAAGATGCATCACCTTTACAAACTCTACTTCTGCAAGTCCATTCAAGATAGGATTCATTCCCTTAGCATTAAAGATAAATTCTAGCTTATCATCCTTGGAAGCTAGCACAATAGGCTTTATGTATCCAGTCTCTACTACATCCCAAACATCAACACCTAAGGCCACTAGGTATGTTCTCATTCTAACCTTCCAGAAGGCAAAATTTGTTCCATCAAACAGAGGAGGCTTACTGGTTGAAGTCCCTTCATGACTTGTCATGTTTAATCTTACAAATCTACCTTTAAATAAAAGGAACCAGCTCTGATACCAATTGTTGGACAACTGAGAGGGGTGGGGGGTGGGGGGTGAATCATTTGTTACCGTGCTTAAACAATTTTGCTTATTTTAACTCTTTACAGAGCACTCAATGACAATCACAATAATGCAGGGAAGTAAGAAATAGAACATTCAACATCATTCACACATATGAGATACATAGAGACAGATATTTCATGAGGAAACCCATAAAGGGTAAAAACCTCTTCTTCTTTATATGATAAGTAATCTTTACATGTTGTACATTATCATACTTATGAGCACCAACTCATAATGAGGCTACAACCTCTGTTTTTCAAGTTGCTACTTGTTGAGAGCACCAACTAGAAGGAATCACCAACTCCCTGGTTTCTCTAGCACCCACTAGAAGGAAGCACCAACTCCCTGGTTTCTCTAGCACCCACTAGAAGGAAGCACCAACTCCCTAAGTGTTCCAGCACCAACTGGATGGAAGCACCAACTTCCAATCACACAGGCACCAACCTGTATAACAGAGAACAACAGTTCTCCCTTGCACCACCCTGCCACCCTAGTTTCTCTGGCTGCAACCAGATGGAAGCTACAACTCCCTGCGTTCAAGCACCCTCTTGAACCTCTAAGGACAACAATCCTCCCTAGCACCTCCCTACCACCCTGAAATATAAATAAATGATTGAATAACCAACAGCACAGATAAATCAATTCTTACCACTTCTTCATTGTTCTACAATTCTTCTCTGCTACACTATTATTTTTCTATGTTCTCCTATATCAGTGTCTCTCTGCCTACATCTTCTTGTGCTTTCTGATCTTCTTCTTTTCTCTACAAGTGTAGCTCAGCCTTCTTTTACTATCTCAGTTATGCATCTCTGTTCTTTTCTTCTGTTGCGCTTTATGCTCTGCATGCCATGTCCCTTCTATGCACCATTCCTCTTCTGTGCATTTCAGCTGCTGCACTTTGCCTCCTTCTACACACCTAAATCACTCACAATAGCAGCCCCCATATCTTCTTTGTTCTGCATTCTTATAGTCTCTGTGCAACTTGTGCATTCCATATGCGCAACGCTTCTGCATGCTCTTCATGTCGAGTGCTTTGCCTGATCATCATGGCAACTCTTCAGCTTCTCTTGCAGTTAAACCCATGCTTCCATCATCACTGGGTGTTATGCTGAGATTCATTAGCTTGTCAAGCAGTCAAGACTCTTCGTCTTCTCTATCATAGTCGAGCTCATCCTCTCTGTTGCAGTTACAAGTTTCAACTCTCTTCCATCTGTCAATCGCCTCTATGAACATTCTTCATTCCACTGATAGATGCCTTGAGACACTTTAGCTCCTCTCGCAATCACATTGAAGTCTCTTTGATTTTACTATGTAGAAACAATCAGTGGTTTCTGGTAGTTACACTATGAATCTCTTAAGCCTTATTCCTTTGGCACCTTTCACCTTTCCTTTCACATGTGGCCTCAGACGGTGACCACAGCCTACACCAAAAGGTTTTTTCGCATTTCGGCATTTCAGGATTTCATATGTCGTGAATTCCTGTTGCAAGGCATCCCGACTCTCCAAGTCGCAATCTTTGAAACTCTATGTCACAATTTCGCATTTCATCATTTCACGATTTCAACAATTCTTGTCATGAGATATATTGACGCTCCATGTCATGAACCCTAAAATGGAGCTTGGTTGCACTAGCTCCTTCCTCCACCTTCCACAGACATGACCACTGGCTGTGACCATAGCCTTATTCAAAAACGTATTTCGCACTTTCACATTTCGGGGATTTTGTGATGAGTCGTCTCGACTCTCCATGTCACAAGCTCCAAAATAGAGCTTGGCTTCTATAGCTCTTCTCTCCAGCTCTCAACAATGTGACCACGAGATGTGACCACTCTCCAATCAAACAAGAACTTCACTCTCCAGATCAACGGTCCACGATCCGTGGTGATCAGACGTCTATCCTCTACCCCAGGACTTCAACCTTTAGGAATTTGGGGGAGAATTCATGCTCAAACTCCTAAAGAAAAACTCCCGGAATGAGGTCACTCTTTCGTCACTCAATGATGTGTCATGACCCAAGTGGCTTCCATGTGTCACTCATAATTGTGATTTCCAATAGCCTGAAATGCCAAATCAACTTGACACTTGTTGTTGTATGATCGTGCCACGTGTCAATACTAACGTAGTCTTCCACCTGTCCTTTCTGACGTGGTCTTCCACATTCACCTCCTGGATCTGACGGCCCAGATCAAACCTTGATCCAACAGCTAGGATTATTTCGCAAATTCACGAGCCCTCATTGTGCCTGATTCAAGATTTTGGCGTTTCGCATTTCGCAACTTCGAGACTCCTGTGATGAAGAGTCTCAACTCTTGAATCCTCCAACTACTGGTATCTGAAACTTCGAGATGTGCCTATTTTTGGATTTCAGCGTTTCTCATTCCGCAACTTCGGGACTCCTATGATCAAGAGTCTCGACTCTTGACTCCTCCAACTCCCAGTATCCGAAACTCCGGAATGGAGTCTTTGACGTGCTCTCTTCGAGATTTCGGTGTTTTGCACTTCGGCGTTTTGACATTTCTGTGATGAAGTGTTTCCTTGACACCTCCAACTCCCAGTATCCAAAACTTCGACATGGAGTCTTTGTTGATGTGCCTGTTTTGGGATTTTGTAAGCCCGCTTCTCCTAGCACTTTAAAGAACGTGCAGGTTCTCCTGGATCCAACGATGGTCGAACCCTGCGCTCGTATCTAATGTTCGAGATCTGTCCTCCATATTTATTCTCCTCCTATCTGGATTCAGATCTGATGGTCATCGAGAACTCTAAATGGGATCCAATGATCATTGTCGCTTCTCCTCCTGAGCTTACACATCCTCCTGACTTGGAGTAATTTCTAAGTGTCAAAGGCCTTGACCTTTGATCCGTCTAAGATCCTGAGTACGCTATCTCTCTTGAGCCTTGGAAATGAGTTAACCTCATCCCTAGTGCACACCTATGCACTGCGTGTGACTCTATGGTAATCCTCCTGAGCTTACGTTGTTCCTGTTTTTCCATCGCTGCACACTCTGATCTTGCCATCAATGACAAGCACACTTTGCCTGTAAACATGCCAACACCATATAGGTTTTTACTTGGTAAAGGACACTTCTCAAGCCAAACAAGAAGGGTTGAGCCAACTCGAGTTCAGATTCCAGACAGGCCAATTCCACAAGCATGATCCAAAGGGCTTGGTCTTGCAACATGCTTCACAATTGTCGTCATGCTCGTTGTATGCCCACGAAAAATTCGAAGATGAATTCTTCATAGAAAATGACCAGGACTGGGATGAGGTGGTAGCAAGGATGGTAGACCCCAAAATGACTAGGTTTAGGGCCATGATCCTGGATGAATAGGTGATGAAAATAGAACAGTCAATTCAAGAGGCCCTTAGTGACGAGGAATAAATTCGAGTGACACAGGCAACAAAGGTTCCCCTGGTGGCTCCGGTGTAAGATAGGGTATTTTCTATGACACATGATTCATGGGCGAGGGGACTACTCATGATAGAACAAGTGCAGCAAGTAATTGATCAGTTGCAAGATGACCCGGACCTTGTGGGAATGACAAGGGCCCTTTCCGAGAACCCATATGAAAGCCAGGTAGGTCCAAGAGGCCCCGAGCTAATATGAATTGATGAAATCATTGGGTTAGATAACCCTGAATTTACAACGCCACAGTTCGGACCACCGAGGGACTTTTCAGCTCCGCTAGATATAGTAAGAATATCATGGAGAGAAAGTGCACCAAACTCCCTACGCAACTTGATAACAATCTATGATGATGAAGAAAGTTCGGAGGTGTCCCTGGTGACTCCTGTGCAAATCACAGAGGAAAAGGAGCCCGAGAAGCCATCTTCCCCAAGTCTCGATGCTCAAATCCAGGGCCTTCCACAGAATGACCAAGAGGTCAAAAGTGTCTTAGACACTGAGATACTCAATGTACCAGAGACCCAAATGGATAGTCCAATGGATGAGCCAGGGTCAGGCGAACAAAAGGAAGAAGTTCCAAAGTAGGAAATCGGTGTCTCAACAATCGATTATCAAGTAAGTACTGAGCCTACCCATGATGCTTCAATTTCAACAGGTATTCAACCTCTCAATGACAAACAACTAAAGGCCAGACCTTTGGATCACACAGAAGAAGTTCAAGAACCCAATCCTGAACAGATATACACCATTAGAGGCCTGGGAAATATGCTTACCTAGGGAGATCAACAAATCTTTGAACCCATGGATGAAGTGGCTGATATACAGGCCATTTCCTATGACCGAAAAAATAAATCTATCATGAATAGAACCACCAAGAAGAGGAGGATTACCCTAGATCGCTCCATTCTCGTCACCACAGAGGAAAAACTGGTCAACACAGAGCATGCCAAGACATCTGAACTTATCAACGCAGGGATGGAAATCACAGATGCCACCCTGGACAGAGAAAAAGGGGATGAATAAGAGTTGGTCATTGCTCTGAAGGAATTGGGACATCTACACCATTTGTCAAAATAATACCAATACACCAAAAAAGTCGTGGTGTTCCTGAGGAGCGAATTCTAGGAGGCCTACAGTAAATTTACAGATGAATGGCACCTATTCACTGCAAGGATAGTCGAGCTTCAAGAAGACACCCTCATGGTGCTGGAAACGTGCAAGAATATGGAAAGGTGGTATGAGAAAGCACACCAAGCCATGGAAAGGATAGACTACATCAGCGTGGTTCAACAGGGCCGAGATACCAAAGAGCACGGCATCTGGGTGCTAAGGGAAAGCAGCATCGACCGCATAAAGAAATCGACCGAATATTGGGTAAAAATGGCTCAAGAACCTCATCAGGAAATCCAAGAGAAATGCGCCAAGTGCGAAAAAAGATGGAGCAAGATCAACCGAGAAATGAGAGACATTGGCCTCCCTGAATTCGGCACACTCGATGACTTTGTTGACTTGCATGACATAGTCAAATTACATGATGAACAAGACTCATCATGGGTTGTGGAGATAGAAAGGGTGGTGAACATGGCGCCAGGTCAAGTGCGGCAGTTCATGGAACACCCGATAAAAGCTCGAACCATGTTGTAGCAGTTAAGTATTAGAATAGTCAAGTATCGGGCACGTGTAGTAGAGATAAGAGAGATCCTTTCGACCCCAATGGAACAACATAGATTCTCATATGCCAACACATGTGAGAATATCTTCGTCAAATGGTCAGAGTACGAGAAGAGTCATCCACTCAAGTGAGATCATTGGATGACTTTTAGAAGACTGAGAGAAGAAAGCGTTGTGTGGCAAGTTTTGTTTTACTTAGCTTCACTTTTAATAGTTATTTTTAGTTAATAATATGTTATAAATAGGAGGATCGACCCATTAGAAAGGGGTCGATGGTTGTTGCAAAGACCCTCATTTTTGGATTTGTAAAGAACTATTTCGGAGCTGCCTTAATTGAGAATTCATGTTTAGGACCAGAGACAAGTTTGTGTTTTTCATCAAAAGCGTGTGTGATTGGATCTAAAGAAGAATTATTTCTGATTTTATCTCATGAATGGATGTTGTAACGAGTAAGAGCTTATGAATTTGTTGATGATTTATCTGATTCAATATTTTTATAGTTCTTGTCTTTAATTATGAAAAGTAAATCATTGCGTTAATATGTGATTGATGATTAGAGTTAAGGAAATTATTTTTCTTGCCATTATTTATTGCATGTGTGTTTTCTTATGATAATCATATCTCAGTCAATAATTGGAACATCGACAGGTTAATGTATTAGTATTAGGCTTGTGGTCGAGAATCATTGTCTGCATGCTAGAGTGAACGACTTATCCCAAGCTCATTCTTCTCCAGTAGTTAATATTTCCTACTTTGTTACCTAGTTGGTTTATACTAGATTTTATTTTGTATCAGTCCCACCTATAAGAACAAATACAAAAAAAGAAAAGAATGTCTGAACTAGAGGAGATTTCACAAGAAAACGTAAAGCCCATCGATTAATTGGTCGGACCATGAGATCTGGAGAACCATTCCACCATTAAACACTGCAGAGTCTAATTGGGCCTCGGTGGCGAGTTTGGTTCCTATTTTTTAGTTAAAGGGATTTAGGACCCTTCAACAAGATTGGCGCTAGAAGGAGGGCCTGAAGAATGAATGGCTGACATTATTTTCTACAAAATCTTCCACACATCCTGTAGATTCAAAATAGACCACATGCATGGATAATCATTCCCAAGACATCCCACACACACTGAGTACTCCTGAAATGAGTAACTCACCCCACCAAGAGGAAGAAAATGTATTCCCTGATATACCTTACATTCTTCCTCATGAGGAATTGAACCAACTCAGAAGAATCACAAGAGCTTACGCCCGACAGATCGGTGCATTGCCCTTAGCTCTATTACTTCCTCGAAGAAAAAAAATAAGCAGACTAGTGGTCGAGTCCCCCGACCAGGTTTTTGTGCACATAGTAGAAGACCTAATAGATTTTTCCCTCACCGAAATCGAACATCCTCTTAATCTAATCCCTGAGACACCAGCCGAAAACTTCTCCTAGCCCGACGATTTTTTCGAAGAGGAAGGGTTTAACTCAGAACGCTCAGTTTTGGGATTGGAAGACATGGAAGATAACAATGATCATAATGAATAAAGGATAAAACCACCTCAGAATAATCAACCTTGGTTGTCCATATATATTTTGGGCATCCCTAGGCGAGTACATAACCTTCCTCGACATCCAAAAAAGTTACTCCCTAAATTTGACCCTGAAACCTTGGGATTGCCTGAAGACCATATCAAAAAATTCATACTAGCTATCATACTGATGAATGTCCAACATGAAGACGTAGTATGCATGTTTTTCCCCTACACTTTTGAGAATTTGGCCTCCACGTGGTATTTTAACTTACCTGTAGGATCCATAACTAGTTGGACAAAGTTTCAAAAGGACTTTCTAGATAAGTTTGTAGAAGAAACCACTACAGGAGCTTTGATGGCTGAGTTGTTCACCGCCACCATGAGTTCAAAGAAGAGGGTTAAAGACTTCAATCAAAGATTCATCACTATCTTAAACAAATTCCAACCCAAAGCTAAACCCACTCAGGAGTTGCAAATCGAAGTATATGTTAATTCTCTCCTAGCTTCTATTTTCATGTTTGTAAAGAGGGCTGCCAAAGAAACCTTGGCTGAGAATTTTGAAGAAGCCAAAATGATAGAATTTCAAATGAGGTGATGTAAAGAAGGTCAGGTCTCATTAGTTAATAAATAAGTTCAACCTTCTCCTAGGAGAGGATTACTGTTGACTAGACCCCCAGGAAAATAAACAGAACAAGGTCCCGAAAAGGGAAGGGGATCCATAGAAGACCTACAACACATGGTCAAGACATTGTCAAACAATATCATAGACATGAAAAAAAGTGCAAGGGAAGGAAACCAAGGCCATAGGCCCTATAAACTTGTTTTTAAAATAAATCCATCGTTCAAAGCAATTGAACCTCCCCTAGCCAACTTAAACATCGATCTGGGAAACATAGCATCTGAATATTTCTGAACTTATCACCAAGAGAAACACTCTAAAAGAGACTGCCCACAATGGTTGCATGCCATGAATTTGATGGCCAACAGGTTTCTAGATGAAGTTTCCTTGACCGAACAATCAAGCGGATCAGTTATGAGTATTGTTGATAAGGAATAAGTTGGTCCACTAGAACAAACAACCATGCTGATATGGGACCCTGACCTACCAATGCCTTCTGACGACCTATTTGAGGTTCAAGAACCACCCACAGAGGCCTTGGATGTGAAAACACAAAGTATGGGTCAACCTATCTCAAAAGATCTTACTATTGCCCAAACTTTGGGAGGAAGACCAACTCTCGATCACCCGAAAGAACCTTTTGTTCCCCGAAAGAATCCTATAAACATCCATACACGAGAATCACCCAAGCTAGACTACAACATAATAGAAGACTTGAAAAAGTTGAAATCAAACATATCGGTCATGGACATATGTAGAATCCCTCAGCAAAAGGACTTTCTATTACAAGCATTGAAATTTGTAGAAAATCCTACTATAATCACTAACCAAGGAGAAAATCTAACTCCCACAGATCTAAAGAATAAACCAACTGTGAATGCCTGCTCTGAAGATAAGAAGGGAAAACCTTTTGTCCCTTCGTTCCTTTTGACATTTGAAGTCTTCAACAGAAACCTCCATAATTGTTTGGTTGATTTAGGAGCATCCTCTAATGTCATGCCATTGTCTATTTGCAAAAAATTAAACACAGTCCCTCTCAAAATCGATAAACCTGTTATACAACTAGACAAAACCCAGGTGAAGGTTATGGGAGAGCTCAAAGGTGTGATGATAATAATAGCGACACACCCTATATTTGTGCAAGTAATTGACATCATCATAGCAGATATCCCAGAATCTTATGGATTATTATTGAGCCGAGATTGGTCTGAGAAGTTAAACGAATACTTTAGTACAGACTGGGCTCACCATTGGCTTCCATTAAAGGGACACACGAATATGATCAGGATTGATATGGAAAGATATCTAAAACATATTGTCACTGACTTAGAAACCCTTAATGAATCCTCATCGGTAGATTTCCCCGTGCTAGGCAATTATTCCTATGACTCTGATTTCAGGAATTTCTCCCCCCTCTCATCTAATGTCCCTCTTACTCAAAACTCTAAAATTATTTTTCAAGAAAACTTGCCTACAGTGATAGAGGAAACCCTCTTCTGTCAAGGACCTGTGTTAGAAATCATGGAACAAGTAGGAGAAAAGAAGGAAAGTGGTAGGAAAAGGGAAACTGACAACTTTTTCTCACTAATTTGGACCTTATACTTTGATGGATATAAATCGCAAGAAGGGTCAGGGGCAGGGTGCATCCTCATTGATCCAAAAGTTAAATGACATTTTCTGTCCTGTAGACTAGAATTTGAGTGCACAAACAACATCGTCGAGTATGAAGCTCTAGTATAAGGGATAAAGAAATCCATAGACTTAAATGTTAAATAATTTAAGGTTTTTGGATATTCTGAAATCAATGTCAAACAAGTAAGGTACACTATACATTGCAACTCTCCACACCTAAAGAATTACCAACAGGAAGTGCACAGACTAATAGAGCATTTTGAAGCCTTCAACATTACAATGATCCCCAGAACAAAGAACATTCTTGATGATTCTATGGCCACCACTGCCTCAAGGTTATCACCTCTAGAATACTATGAAGCCTCCTGATTCACTGTGGAGCTTCTCTACAAACCGTCAGTGCCCAACAATATTTCTAATTGGAAGGTATTTGAAGGAGATGAACATATCATAAACGTTTTGACCAATCAGGATACTTTTAAAGACTTGTCTATTGACGATGAAGTATTCCAAGAGAAATTAGCAGAAACAGATCCTCATATAGATCAATCGACTGAGAAACCAAGATCTCACACGATACTGAAAGGGGTAGCTAATTTAGAAAACCTTTTTGACTTAATAGAAAGGTTCAAAGGGTCAACCAACACCAAGATGGGGAGTTTGTGTCCCATGAATAAAACTATAAATCTAGGAACCCCAGCAAACCCCAAGAATATAAATCTCGGCAAGACAGTATCTAAAGAGGAAAATAAGGCCTATCTCAAAATTTTTAGACAATATCAAGATGTTTTTGCTTGGTTTTATCGAGATCTAAAAACTTATGATACCCGTATCATTCAACATACTATACCATTAAAACCCGAAGTGAAACCCTTCCAATAGAATCTCTGAAAGTACCACTCATCCCTGGAGCCTCTCATGTGTTAGGAGTTAAAGAAACTACTAGATGCCAAAATTATCTTCTAGGTTAGACACTCTACATGGGTAGAAAATTTGGTTCTTGTGAGGAAAAAGTCTGGGGAGATCCGCCTATGCATAGATTTCAGAAACCTCAACAAAAATTCAAAAAAGGACAACTACCCAGTCCCACCAATGGAGAAACTTTTTCAGACTGTTTCAGGCACTGATATTTTCTCCCTGCTGGACGGTTTCTCAGGTTACAACCAGGTTCTAGTTTCAAAACAAGACCGCTTGAAAACTACCTTTCGAACCAAGTGGGGAACCTTCGCTTATAAATGTATTCCCTTTGGGTTAATAAATGCAGGGGAAACCTTCCAGAGGGCCATGGATGTAGATTTTCGAGGACTAATCAACAAATTTGTAGTAGTCTATTTGGATGGCGTGACTGTGTATTAAAAGAATAGAGAAGATCACATCCAACATTTAACCCATATTTTTGAAAGGTGTAGGAAATACGGTATATATTTAAACCCTAAGAAAACTATTTTTGGGGTCGAGGAAGGTAAGTTGCTAGGCCACATTATATCTCAAGAAGGCATTCACTTAGACCCAGAACAGATTAGGGCTATAGCTCATCTTCCATTACCCTACAACAAAAAGGCTATGCAATCATTCTTTGGAAAAATCAATTTTGTCAGGAAATTCACCCCCGATTTCGCTGAAATGATAAAACCCTTACAAAAAATGATCTGTAAAGATGTTGAATTTAAGTGGGACGATGAACAGAAAAGGGATTTCATCAATATTCAGACTGCGATATCTTAATCCCCAGTGTTGCGAAGTCACGATTTTAACAAAGATTTCTTCCTCTATACTTTCGCCTCCGACCAATCGTTAGTTACAGTATTGACTCAGAAGGATGATGACAACAATGAGGCCCCGGTATCATTCATGAGCACTAATCTCCAATGGGATGAACTAAATTACCCTGCTATAGATAAGCAGGCTTATGTGGTATACAAGGTAGTAAAACACTTCAGATATCACATCCTTAAGAACCATACCAAAGTCATTGTGCCTCACCCTGCAGTGCGATCCCTATTGACTCAACAGGAGATGGGGGAAAGAAGAGGAAATTGGATGGCAGTAGTCCAAGAATTTGATCTAGATATAAAACCTTCTAAATTGGTTAAGGGACAAGGGTTATGCAAATTGGCAGCTGAAGCCCAGGATCAAGTAAATGAAGACCTTGGATGGGAGAATGAATTGGCATTATGGTGTGGTGAAGCTTCATACATTTCCCCAGGGCATGAGTCTTGTTACGAGAAACTGACTTATCTCCTGCATCATGGAACTTTCCCAGAAAACCTAAACCCTAGGGAAAGGAGAGCCCTCAGGCTAAGATCTGCACAATATCACCTTGCAAATTCGGTGCTCTTTCGTGTTAATTATGATGGGGTACTTTTAAGATGTCTCAAACGTGAAAATGTAGACAAAGTTCTGAAGGAGCTTCATGATGGTCGTGCAGGTGGACATTTCGCAGCAAACACCATAGCTCATAAAATATTGAGAGATGGCTATTATTGGCCTGCTATGTTCAGGGACGCTCACATATGCGCTAGAAACTGTAAAACTTGTCAAATAAACATGGGGAGGGAGAAGAGAGCAGTTGTCCCACTCCAACCGGTGGTCATTTCCAGGCCATTCGAGCAATGGGGGTTAGATATAATAGGATAAATTACATCGATTTCTTCAAAAAAGCATAGATACATACTAACTGCCACAGACTATTTCATGAAATGGGTAGAGGCCATCCCTCTGGCTCATGTAAATGAAAAGGTGGTGATCCAATTCATAGAACAATAGCTGATCACAAGGTTCGGTGTGTCTTCTATCCTTGTTTTTTATAATGCAACTTACTTTTCTTCCACCTTATTGACAGAGTTTGCTCTAGATAAAGGAATCATAATCAGATACTCTACAAACTACTATCCACAAGGTAACAGAGTGGCCAAATCAACAAATAAGAACCTAGTAAGGATATTAAATAAAACAGTTGCAGAAAACCAGAGGAATTGGCACAGTTCACTCCACAAAGACTTATGGGATGATAGAGTGACACCCAAGGAAGCCATAGGGAATTCCCCATACTTTCTGGTATATGAACAGGAAACCATTCTCCCGAATGGGCTATATATCACATCTCTTCAACTTGCTCAGGATTTCAGAGGACAACCCGCATCAGTCATACAAAAAAGAATTGATACCATCCTCATGCTGGAAGAAGAAAGGGAGAAAGAAAAATCAAAGTTCATATCTCATCAGCATATAGTTAAAAGGTGGTTTGATAAGCATAAGGCTAAAGAGAAGAATTTTGAAGTGGGAGATTTAGTCCTAAAATGGGACAGAGAAAATGAGTCGAAAGGAAAACATTATAAGTTTCAGAATCTATGGCTCGAACCTTTCCTGGTGGCCAAGAAGATTGCGGTAGGCACGTATTGGCTGTAGAATCTGAGGGGGGAACCTGATGCCCTCTCGGTGAATGGCCAAGCCCTAAAACAATATTTTCATTAAAAAAAAAATGTTTATATTTTCACGGTGTTTGTTTTAGGTAGGTCGATTGTAGAATGCATTTTTATTTTTGTCTCTTGCTATTGTATTTCTCTAATTTTGAATATTGTGTTTAGCAAGAAAATGGTTGACCTTAATTCATGCAATATAACGAACTATGTTCCTAACTCATCGCTCACATACAACACAAGAAGCGCTAGAGGACCTGCGGTTTTTTTAAGGGGTTCTCTATCTAACCTGCGCAGATGAACAACCTTGGAAAAGTGATGAAGTGTATGCCTGGTGGTCTGATAAAACCTAAGGGAAATATGGTAAGTTGGAAAGGACTACATGTACCTCAGAGATAGAGCTAGAAAAATCACCTTAACCATCTCATTTTGCAAATAAGAGACGTCCTGCTCTCCCACTCACTCAGGGCATTCTGTTGAAATAAAATCAACTATATAAAATGAGCGCACAATAGGAGAGGGTATGCACATAACTCCTCTAGGGATATGGATGCTCGTTGGCAGTGGAGAAAGGTTTGTGACGTCTGGGTGACTTCGTCGGGCTATGGACGCTCGTTGGCAGCAGAGCAACACTGTAGCAAGTAAATAAGGGTAACTAAAGGGCCTAGTGTCAGTGACTTCTTTACTAGACTCTTATCAAAAGGGGCGTGAGTCAAGGTTACAAGAAACGAAGGTGGAATAAAGGTTGAAAACCCCACAGGCAGGCCCAAATACACTAACCAGGGAATTTCAAATGCAAGGATAAAAGAGGCTCTGATAAAAAACCAGTTAAGTTATTACTCATCTTTTGCATCACCTTCACCTGAACCCAAGGTAGGAATGGAGATTCTGCTTTCGCCCAGTAAGTCACCATTTGTTAAGCACTCAACACACACTAAAAGGCCTCTGACATTTTTTTCTTTTTGGGTACCACATGATCTTTTGCACTATCTGATTCGATTTAATTTTGAGAAATGTTTTTTCTTTTCTTATTCTTGTGACTTTCATCACCTATTTAGGTTTGTTTGAACTTATGAAACACCGTGACTTAAAGGACTTAATAGCTGAATAAAAATTCAACAGCCAAAACACTTCACCTGACGCGCTCAGATTCGACATTGGAAGGAATTCAAAGAAGGGAAAGAACCACTCAAAAAACCTCATTCGTCGAGCCCCCATCGACATTGGCAAAAGGAAGTTTTTGTTTTGCGTCAAGTCTTGCATAAGGATATCGCCAATATCTGATTCTACTTCGGCATCAAAATACGAGGGGGATAGATGTTAATGAAGAGAGAAGAGACATTATCGATAGTCATTTCCCGACGTGCTTATTGGAATCGGGGATAACCTAAAAAGATCATAACAAACATTATGATCATGCTAAAATTTATTCCTGATCACCGATCCCCGATGCGTTTTCCGTATCAGGACTTTTTTGAGGGAGCTAAGATGAAGAAAGCACTTGATAGATTTATCATTGATCGCCGACCCTGGATACTTTTCGGCATCAACAAGCGAAGGTTTGTTTTAGAACAAAAAACTTAAGGAAATTCTTGACTCTGATTAATACACACGAATTAGGTCATCGGTCTTCAATGCCACATATCTTTACCAAATTGAAGAACTATATGGTATAGTTTTACCCCGAGTCATTCTTGGTTCCCTAGGTCCAAGTCACACCTCCAAGTCAACTTTTCCATGGCAGCATTGTATGGTGAGATTGATCGACATAGGATCATTTTTCAAAAGGACATCAACGAAAATTTTCATAACACATCCCTGATCCCCGATCCACCCACTAAGAGAGCGACACGATGGGACGTTTTAGAGTTAGATACAATCAGATTTTGAGCATTTAAGGGGATAATCCATACCAAATATCGCATTAGTTTCTATCTCGTGCACCAATCAAAACAGTCGTTTAAAATCACCAATAGATCACATCACCACATGTGCCTCCGTTGTCAACCCACGATGAATTTAAGTTATGGAAATTCGGTGGCAGAATTTTTTAAATTTCACTCATCACTCGAATTGAATGGCTAATGCAACATGGTAAGTTCCTCTCTGGTTCAAATTCTCTTGAGCCGTTGTAAACAAAATCATTCTGCGCGCGAGGAAATTCAGAGCATCCGAAGAAGTAATACGAGTAATTTGAAGGTTGCAGAGATCCCGTGAGTATCAAAATAACCAGGTTTTAGCAAGCTTCATAGGTATGTATCCAAGTCTATAAATTTTACATGGCTACAAATTATATGTTTCTTATCCGGTTTTTTTCTTTACATAGTCTCTGAAGGTTTATTTTAGTTGTAGGAAAAATGCCTCCAAGAAATCCAACCACTAGACGATTGTCGAGGGAACTGAAGTTGAAAGAAACAAAGGTAGGTGAAGGATCCTCTCCAGGGGCCACAAAACAATTGGAATACACTCTAAAACTGGAACCAGTCATGAAAACAACAATGAAGAAGGTTTTTATTTAGCCTCCAGCCTTTGGAGATACAGAGGAAAGCACAGGATCCAAGATGGCACTCCCACATTGTGGAGAACTATTTAACAAGATCAACCGGGAGGAATACCTAGAATATATCCCACACAGTGATCCATATGTAAGAGCGATCGACAACGAAGTGTTCCGAAACATATGATGGTCATACCTGCATATGGTGGCAAGAAAAACCCCTATTTTTTCCTATATTGAAGTCTCGAAGTGGCTCATCAACCACACAGACACACAGAAATGTTTAATAAATGATGAAAATGGTGGGTGTGTCAGAGTGTTTCAGTCGGTAGAGGTTCAGAAACAATACAAGCTTAGAGATATTAAGGAGCAGCTGAACACAGACTTCGTGGTGAATTTCTATGAATGCCATGACACCAGCCGGGTAATGGCCTAATGGTGGAGGGAGGATAAGAAGTACACCAACCGGAGCATTGGATGGTACGGGACGACCAATTTTAGGGAGACATACATCTATTCGATGACTCTCATATGTCGATTATACAGAGAGAAGGAATGCTCCAGATTTTCAGAAGCATGGATTCCCTTTGCTTACACGGTGGAAATCTCTGAGAGCAGTTTCAACTGGGCAGTGATAATTTCTAAACAACTGAGCATTTGTATACAATAGCCTCAAACGTCGAAGGAAGGAGAGACACCAACTTTCTACATGGCTTCATATTTTCTTGATGTCATGTGCGACAGAAATATCTTCGTCAGCATGAGTCTGAGCTGGCATGTCACAGAGCTCATGTTCCATGTCTATTTCAACGTGTTGTGGGAGAGCAGGTATAAAAAGTCTTACTCCCTCATCTGTGATGAATTCATTGTGAGAATTTATTTTATTCTTTTTAAGAAGGAATGCCCGAGACTATCAGATGTGGCCAAGAAAATGATATCCAAGGTAGGCCACTGGTACCTGGACGAGCGCAACACCTACATCAGGGTGTTTGGGGCCACTGGAGCACCACATCTCCTACTAGCTCATGTCTTAGACCAGCTTGTAATAGGAGAAATATGCTATCAAACCTTCTTGCAAGGCTAGAACGCCACCCTGGTCAAGCACAAGAAGCGGGCATTCATACCCTATGGTTTCCATATAGGTTTCTACTTGGTAAAGGACACTGCTCAAGCCAAACAAGATGGGTTGATCCTATTATCACTCCAGGAAACTCTCCTAGGCTGTAAGTCGGAGATACCTGGTAACTAACTCTTTTTGGGAAATATTTTCTTAATAATGATGTGTTTTTGTGGATCAAGATGAATATCTAAGAACTGGACTGTGTATTCAAGACTGTCTAGAAATATAAAATCTCACAAGGCCTTCTAGTCATGCAATCAGACAAGGTTTGATTAAATGGGAAAGAAACTAGCTATTGAACCAGATTATACTCATATAAAACAAGCAGAATGGGTTTAATAACTAAAGAAATATCTTATGATTATCAACTTAATCAATCAATAGATGAGATGACAGTCATATATAGATTGAATGAGCATCAACAAAGAACATTCACTCACAAGATATCAGAGACAGAAAAGAGAAGTCTGACAACACAACTGAGGGAAGCTTGAAGTTTTTCATATAATAAGAATAAGACTTTTCTTACAGTAGCAGCCTGTAGAAAACAAAATCGAACCCCTTATTCATCAAATGTTTCTGGCTTTATAGCCCTTTACAAACAATTTCTAGATCCTATGAAACTGGATCTAATTTACTAAAAATAGAAAACGAAACTACATTTACAAGAGAATAGGGATAAAACCCTAAAGGAAAGATATTCTATGTGCTGGTCGTATTTTAGTGTTTGAACAGTTGATGGAGTGATGACTAGCCTCCCAAGACCTTTGACTTGATCTGGTGCATAAGAATCGAATGCCTAGAAATCTTGAGATGATTCTTTGACTGTTTATATTTAGCTGATAAGGTATTTTTTCATTGATGAATTCCCTTCCACCTGTACATTTGATCTTGTTGCTGGAAAACTTGACTGGAAAGGTGGATCGAATCCTTAACCAGCTGCACAAAATCTAGAGTATTTCCTGCCTTTTGTCATCCTTGTTCTGTAGAGTTTGGAGTCTTTCAAATGAGACATCTAAAATGCTCCTAATAAGAGGTATAGCATTCTGATCTCGATTTTCCATCAATGATGATCTCAGGTAATGTGGACCTTGCAAACCTACTGCAGGATTGTGAACCATATCTAATTGAGGAGCGAATGACCCAGATGGCCAAGAAAAGTGATTGTTTTGTTCAGACTTCAAAGAAGATATCGATTCCTGTGCAGGACCAGAATTTGGCCCAACAACTTACATGTGAACACTCTATTTTCAACATCATAGACTTTGCAAATATGGATGTTGGTCAGCCTTTTCAATTCTGGAAGTGCAAAGAAGGGCCAGGAAGAAAGTCCAAAGCCAGGATGGCCTATACTTGCAGCCTCAGACCTGTGAAAAAATTATAACATTCTGCCCTGTTTCTTCCCAGTCAAGATTTCCTTTGGGCAAAGTGAGCTTGATAAAAGGGTCTTCGTGCTCCCTTAAGGCAGAACATGCTGGATCTTCAAATGAAATTGAAGTAATTGAATCGAGGACTTTCAAAGGCTGATTTGACCAAACAAAATCTGAAGAAAATTATACATAATGGCAGTTGGTACTTTCATAGATGTATCACTAAGTGGAAGACCAACAACAACTCGCAAATGCTGCTCGAATTGTGAAACATAGCATGCTTCCATTGTATGATGATCGTTGTTGTGGGGTCTAGGAGCTACTTCATTCAATAATATATAGACCGCAATCATTCTACATCAGAGACCCATACAATTATTACAGCACATAAAAACATGCATAGCTTTCTATTGCTGCTGCAAACCCGTGACAAATTTTGTACACAGTAGCTTATCCCTTGAATGGCCAGGAAAAATAGTAGAACAATTCAAACTGAGGCTTCCATATTCGGCTCAAATGGAAAGGCAGACACAAACTTCTCGACCTTATGGCTTACAGGCAGGTAATAGGGAGGTAATTCTAGCCATGAGTTTTCCAGGATGTTACATAGCACTTGACTGTTGAACTGGCCAGAACTTATGCAGATCATTATTAAGTGACAGAAAAGAAGTGCCTTTAAAACTGTGTTTCACCTCCAGACCTGTCATTGGGTATTCATATTTGAAATTAAAGACTTCCCTTGAAAATGCTTTAACACCTCAGGAACACCATTTGTTATTTTTGCAAGCATAGACTTGATAGGAACACCAGGTGAAATCGATATAGTTGTTGATAAAAGATCTATTCCTTTATTCATGATGGTAGGAACCAAGATATTCAAATTAGGGAGAATATTATAAGCCTCCATAGCTGCTATTGATGCTTGTTGAAGCTGCATTCTCAAGTTGTCTGAAAGCCCGTCTTGTAAGCAAACAGCCGAGATATTTAATATTACAGCTTGTGCCAATGCCGGTAAAACAATTCTCATCATGGCTCCAATGCGCATATTCCTAACCAGAGTTCGAACAATAAACTTAGTCTCTTTCTCTCTGAGCAACATTTGCATCCGTGAAGAACACATTAGGGATAGCCCCACCAACAGCTTCATCCACGATGGGAGGACTGGCGTTCTCATCAGCAGGGCTCGTTTTATTTGTGTTGGCTCTGCATTTTTGGAATCCTCTGCCATATAAATCGGGCAACGATTTGACACCTGCAACTATCTAGTTTGATAACCGCCTGTTGATTGACTGCGGCTTGCTGTCGAAAATCCTTTAGAGCACGGTCATATACAACAACTGTCCTCAATGCAACATCACTCCAGCTGTATAAATCCTTCATCTGAGCATGGATTTCATATGTGTCAATCTTTGGAAGAAGCTTTAAGTGTCGATTTAATCTTAACCCATAGCTTGATTCATGGCTTTGACTCAATAGCTGGATATTGAATAACTGATTGTTGACATGTAGTTGACATTTGGCGTGAACGAGGATTTTA
>ML787181.1:116318-144275 GCA_009831015.1 Picea engelmannii
CCTGCCTTTTGTCATCCTTGTTCTGTAGAGTTTGGAGTCTTTCAAATGAGACATCTAAAATGCTCCTAATAAGAGGTATAGCATTCTGATCTCGATTTTCCATCAATGATGATCTCAGGTAATGTGGACCTTGCAAACCTACTATAGGATTGTGAACCATATCCAATTGAGGAGCAAATGACCCAGATGGCCAAGAAAAGTGATTGTTTTGTTCAGACTTCAAAGAAGATATCGATTCCTGTGCAGGACCAGAATTTGGCCCAACAACTTGCATGTGAACACTCTATTTTCAACATCATAGACTTTGCAAATATGGATGTTGGTCAGCCTTTTCAATTCTGGAAATGCAAAGAAGGGCCAAGAAGAAAGTCCAGAGCCAGGATGGCCTATACTTGTAGCCTCAGACCTGTGCAAAAATTATAACATTCTGCCCTGTTTCTTCCCAGTCAAGATTTCCTTTGGGCAAAGTGAGCTTGATAAAAGGGTCTTCGTGCTCCCTTAAGGAAAAACATGCTGGATCTTCAAATGAAATTGAAGTAATTGAATTGAGGACTTTCAAAGGCTGATTTGACCAAACAAAATCTGAAGCAAATTATACATAATGGTAGCTGGTACTTTCATAGATGTATCACTAAGTGGAAGACCAACAACAGCTCGCAAATGCTGCTCAAATTGTGAAACATAGCATGCTTCAATTGTATGATGATCGTTGTTGTGGGGTCTAGGAGCTACTTCATTCAATAATATATAGACCACAATCATTCTACATCAGAGACCCATACAATTATTACAGCACATAAAAATATGCAGAGCTTTCTACTGTTGCTGCAAACCCGTGACAAATTTTGTACACACTAGCTTATCCCTTGAATGGCCAGGAAAAATAGTAGAACAATTCAAACTGAGGCTTCCATCTTCGGCTCAAATGGAAAGGCAAACACAAACTTCTCGACCTTATGGCTTACAGGCAGGTAACAGGGAGGTAATTCTAGCCATGAGTTTTCCAGGATGTTACATAGCACTTGACTGTTGAACTGGCCAGAACTTATGCAGATCATTATTAAGTGACATAAAAGCAGTGCCTTTAAAACTGTGTTTCACCTCCAGACCTATCATTGGGTCTTCATATTTGAAATTAAAGACTTCCCTTGAAAATGCTTTAACACCTTAGGAACACCATTTGTTATTTTTGCAAGCATAGGCTTGATAAGAACACCAGGTGAAATCGATATAGTTGTTGATAAAAGATCTATTCCTTTATTCATGATGGCAGGAACCAAGATATTCAAATTAGGGAGAATATTATAAGCCTCCATAGTTGCTATTGATGCTTGTTGAAGCTGCATTCTCAAGTTGTCTGAAAGCTCATCTTGTAAGCAAACAACCGAGATATTTAATATTACAGCTTGTGCCAATGCCGGTAAAACAGTTCTCATCATGGCTCCAATGCGCATATATTCCTAACCAGAGTTCGAACAATAAACTTAGTCTATTTCTCTCTGAGAAACATTTGCATCCGTGAAGAACACATTAGGGATAGCTCCATCGACAGCTTCATCCACGATGGGAGGACTGGTGTTCTCATCAGCAGGGCTCGTTTTATCTGTGTTGGCTCTGCATTTTTGGAATCCTCTGCCATATAAATCGGGCAACGATTTGACACCTGCAACTATCTAGTTTGATAACAGCCTATTGATTGACTGCGGCTTGCTGTCGAAAATCCTTTAGAGCACGGTCATATACAACAACTGTCCTCAATGCAACATCACTTCAGCTGTATAAATCCTTCATCCAAGCATGGATTGCATATGTGTCAATCTTTGGAAGAAGATTTAAGTGTCGATTTAATCTTAACCCATAGCTTGATTCATGGCTTTGACTCAATAGCTGGATATTGAATAACTGATTGTTGACATGTAGTTGACATTTGGTGTGAACGAGGATTTTAATTTTGATTGGGAAAGCTTTCGGTGGTTAAGGGCATCCTGATATATGCCTCTAATCCACTGAAACGATCGGCTTTCGGCGGTTAACAAGTCAATTTGATGACCTGCTTAACTACCGAAAACTGATGTTATCTCCTAAATATAACCAAAATGTCGGGGCTATTTTGGGAGATAACATCTGGCTCCAGCTGGGATGGAGACCTCCCTGCGAGGTCTCCAAGAACCTGGTAGTTCTAGTAGCCTTTAGCATTGGGCATGGAGTCAATTAGCCTGTGAAACCAATCTCTGAGAACTCTCGAATTCTGTGCCACTGATCTTTGAAAACCTTGAAAACCTACCATTATTCAACCAATGTTAACTACTATTTCTGCTGCAATCTGGAAATGCTCGGGCAGCGAGCTTATTTCCTACTCCTACACTAACCAGCTCTACCATTTGTTAGGTGAACGCTAATTTCCATAGAAGCCACCCAAGCAATTTGAACACTGAAGAAATCTTGTCTTTATTACTGATCAGCAAATGATGTTGAACATGCAACCACAGTGACAAGGAGCTTTTCAGGAAACCATACTTACCTGAAAACATGGGCAAATTGAAGAAATCCGAAACTTTCAAACCCTCTGAAAAGTGTAACTCCATGAAGGCTGCCACTGGATCCTTGAAAAGAAAGTAAGAAACATGTTGCTCCTCGACAAACAGCTGCACATCTATGGCAACCTCTTGCTCAACCATGACTGTTCCTCTGCAAGAAGACTGATCATCTTCTTGTCCTTTTGAGATCAACTCATGATCATCAAAAACTACAATTTCATTATCAGAATGATGCTGACAAGAGGATAACAAAACAAGATTTCCATCACCTGGATTGGGCTCAGCTGAGAACATATAATTTATTATGCAATCATCAGTCATCATAGGCTCTCCTTGACTTACAAACTGATCATAAGCTTCACATGCATACCTGTCTTTGGAATACTCAGCGAATATTGAAAAGTCTGAACCTGAAACTGAATTGAACTTACATGTTGGTTGTTGTCCCAAGTCTGCTCCAAACTCATTTCTCTCCTACTCAACCATGGCTGTTCCTTTGCTGGAAAACTGATCACCTTCTTGTTCCCTGTCTATAGAACATTCTGCCAATGTTGACGAATCTGATTCTACATCTGAAATGTACTCATCCTCAGGCTGCTGGTCCAAATCTGCTTTATGCTCACTGCTTTCTTGCTCGGAATCTGAAATATACTCGTAGTCTTCTTGCTCATATGTTTGCAGATTTTCAGAATCAGCTTGCATTCTGATCCACCTAGATGCACGGATATTCTCCTCCACCTCTTGAGTGTCTTCGAACAAGTTCCCTAATGATGAAGATTTTCTTTCTAACAAGAGAAGGACAAGTTCATTATGTTGAGCCATCAGATAATATACCATGGCAGCGATCTCAGTAGGTTGAATCTCCAATGGGATGTCATAATATGTCCTATGGAACCTTCTGTTGAAAAAAGTCAAAGATTCTTACTTCTCTCTCTTCAAAGTACAAAAATCGTTAAGGTACTGATCAAGACATTTATTCTCACCCCAGTGTTTTGAAAAAACATAATAGAAATCAGTCCATGAACCGATTGATCCAGGTTCCAAAAGTCTAAACCATAAAGCGGCCTCTCTAGTTAGAGATTTAGAAAATAATCTCATAACAATATCTTCATGAACAATTTCCAGATTATCAATAAAATTTTCAAAAGCCTCCAAATGTTTTTCAGGTGAAACATGACTCTCTCTGGTAAAATGAGGAAGGTACTCAACAAAATATGGAGGATAAGGATGAAGGTGAGCTGGTAGCTTGAGAGGTTTAAACACCCTTTGTCTAATCTTAGACTGAAATTCTGTGGGCTGAAAACAACGTTTAGGAGGCATAGGTGAAAGTAATGAAATTTGAGATGATTTAGATTCAAATTCATCATTCTCATGGTTACAAGGCTGATCAGTTTCAAGAGAGATTTGTATGCAATGCTCATCTTTATGGACAGGCTGAGGGAAAGAAATAGGATCAACGTCAACAACATAAGGAGGCTGCAAGCTTTCCTCTTCTAAATATGGACTTATAAAGGATGGCCAATAATCTTCAGAGTATATGAAACAAAAAATAATTCTCTTTACACGTGCATGGAAAAGCATGAAAGAGCTGATGAAGAAAGACAATAGTTCATGAAGCAAAATAATGAACTGATACCTGGATCTTGACTTCAGCCTCTTCATCTTTTATCAACAGGATCCTCCCTAGTGGAGTCTTTGAACGTGGAGTCGCCAGATAGAAAATTACAACCAAGTGAATGTCCAGGCTTTGTCTATCATCAAAGCTGGATCTGTGTCGTGTCCCAAGGAAGCTGAGCTTCAATCTCCTCTCCCCGACAACGGCGCCAATTTGTTATCACTCCAGGAAACTCTCCTAGGTTGTAAGTCAGAGATGCCTGGTAACTAACTCTTTTTGGGAAATATTTTCTTAATAATGATGTGTTTTTGTGGATCAAGATGAATATCTAAGAACTGGACTGTGTATTCAAGACTGTCTAGAAATATAAAATCTCACAAGGCCTTCTAGTCATGCAATCAGACAAGGTTTGATTAAATGGGAAAGAAACTAGCTATTGAACCAGATTATACTCATATAAAACAAGCAGAATGGGTTTAATAACTAAAGAAATATCTTATGATTATCAACTTAATCAATCAATAGATGAGATGACAGTCATATATATATTGAATGAGCATCAACAAAGAACATTCACTCACAAGATATCAAAGACGGAAAAGAGAAGTTTGACAACACAACTGAGGGAAGCTTGAAGTTTTTCATATAATAAGAATAAGTCTTTTCTTATAGTAGCAGCCTATAGAAAACAAAATCGAACCTCTTATTCATCAAATGTTTCTAGCTTTATATCCCTTTACAAACAATTTCTAGATCCTATGAAACTGGATCTAATTTACTAAAAATAGAAAATGAAACTGCATTTACAAGAGAATAGGGATAAAACCCTAAAGGAAATCTATTCTATTTGCTGGTCATATTTTAGTGTTTGAACAGTTGATGGAGTGATGACTAGCCTCCCAAGGCCTTTGACATGATCTGGTGCATAAGAATCGAATGCCTAGAAATCTTGAGATGATTCTTTGACTATTTATATTTAGCTGATAAGGTATTTTTTGATTGATGAATTCCCTTCCACCTGTACATTTGATCTTCTTGCTGGAAAACTTGACTGGAAAGGTGGATCGAATCCTTAACCAGCTGCACAAAATCTAGAGTATTTCCTGCCTTCTGTCATCCTTGTTCTGTAGAGTTTGGAGTCTTTCAAATGAGACATCTAAAATGCTCCTAATAAGAGGTATAGCATTCTGATCTCGATTTTCCATCAATGATTATCTCAAGTAATGTGGACCTTGCAAACCTACTGCAGGATTGTGAACCATATCCAATTGAGGAGCGAATGACCCAGATGGCCAAGAAAAGTGATTGTTTTGTTCAGACTTCAAAGAAGATATCGATTCCTGTGCAGGACCAGAATTTGGCCCAACAACTTGCATGTGAAAACTCTATTTTCAACATCATAGACTTTGCAAATATGGATGTTGGTCAGCCTTTTCAATCCTGGAAGTGCAAAAAAGGGCCAGGAAGAAAGTCCAGAGCCAGGATGGCCTATACTTGCAGCCTCAGACCTGTGCAAAAATTATAACATTCTACCCTGTTTCTTCCCAGTCAAGATTTCCTTTGGGCAAAGTGAGCTTGATAAAAGGGTCTTCGTGCTCCCTTAAGGTAGAACATGCTGGATCTTCAAATGAAATTGAAGTAATTGAATCGAGGAATTTCAAAGGCTGATTTGACCAAACAAAATCTGAAGCAAATTATACATAATGGCAGCTGGTACTTTCATAGATGTATCACTAAGTGGAAGACCAACAACAGCTTGCAAATGTTGCTCAAATTGTGAAACATAGCATGCTTCAATTGTATGATGATCGCTATTGTGGGGTATAGGAGCTACTTCATTCAATAATATATAGACCGCAATCATTCTACATCAGAGACCCATACAATTATTACAGCACATAAAAATATGCAGAGCTTTCTATTGCTGCTGCAAACCCGTGACAAATTTTGTACACACTAGCTTATCCCTTGAATGGCCAGGAAAAATAGTAGAACAATTCAAATTGAGGCTTCCATCTTCGGCTCAAATGGAAAGGCAGACACAAACTTCTCAATCTTATGGCTTACAGGCAGGTAACAGGGAGGTAATTCTAGCCATGAGTTTTCCAGGATGTTACATAGCACTTGACTGTTGAACTGGCCAGAACTTATGCAGATCATTATCAAGTGACAGAACAACAATGCCTTTAAAACTACGTTTCACCTCTAGACCTGTCATTGGGTCTTCATATTTGAAATTAAAGACTTCCCTTTAAAACGCTTTAACACCTTAGGAACACCATTTGTTATTTTTGCAAGCATAGGCTTGATAGGAACACCAGGTGAAATCGATATAGTTGTTGATAAAAGATCTATTCCTTTATTCATGATGGTAGGAACCAAGATATTCAAATTAGGGAGAATATTATAAGCCTCCATAGATGCTATTGATGCTTGTTGAAGCTGCATTCTCAAGTTGTCTGAAAGCCCGTCTTGTAAGCAAACAGCCGAGATATTTAATATTACAGCTTGTGCCAATGCCGGTAAAACAGTTCTCATCATGGCTCCAATGCGCATATTCCTAACCAGAGTTCGAACAATAAACTTAGTCTCTTTCTCTCTGAGCAACATTTGCATCTGTGAAGAACGCATTAGGGATAGCTCCACCGACAGCTTCATTCACGATGGGAGGATTGGCGTTCTCATCAGCAGGGCTCGTTTTATCTGTGTTGGCTCTGTGTTTTTGGAATCCTCTGCTATATAAATCGGGCAACGATTTGACACCTACAACTATCTAGTTTGATAACCGTCTGTTGATTGACTGCGGCTTGCTGTCAAAAATCCTTTAGAGCACGGTCATATACAACAACTGTCCTCAACGCAACATCACTCCAGCTGTATAAATCCTTCATCCGAGCATGGATTGCATATGTGTCAATCTTTGGAAGAAGCTTTAAGTGTCGATTTAATATTAACCCGTAGCTTGATTCATGGCTTTGACTCAATAGATGGATATTGAATAACTGATTGTTGACATGTAGTTGACATTTGGCATGAACGAGGATTTTAATTTTTATTGGGAAAGCTTTCGATGGTTAAGGGCATCCTGATATATGCCTCTAATCCACCGAAACGATCGGCTTTCGGCGGTTAACGAGTCAATTTGATGACCTGCTTAACTACCGAAAACTGATCTTATCTCCTAAAGATAACCAAAATCCCGGGCCTATTTTGGGAGATAACAGATCCAGCTTGAGTTCATATTCTATACAAGACGATTCCTCAAGCACGATCCAAAGGACCTAGTTTTGCAACATTCTTCACAAGTGTCGTCCTGCTAGTCGTACACCCACGAAAAATTTGAAGATGAAGTCTTCACAAAAAATGCCCAGGACTGGGACGATGTGGTAGCAAGGATGGCCAACCCCAAAGTGACCAGGTTTAGGGCCATGATCCTGGATGAACAGGTGACGAAATTAGAGCAGTCGGCTCAAGAGGCCCTCAAAGCCAGGGAAGAAATAAGAGCGACAGAGGCAACAGAGGTTCCCTTGGTGGCTCCGGTGTAGGATAGGGGATTTCCTATGACACAAGATGCACGAGCGAGGAGACTACTCATGATATAACAGATGCAGTGAGTAATTTATTAGCTGCAAGATGACTAGGGCCTCATGGGAATGACAAGGTCCCCTACCAACAACCCATATGAAATCTATGTAGGTCCAAGTGGCCCCGAGCTAATACAAATTGATGAAATCATCGGGTTAGATAACCCTGAAGCTACAACGCCATAGGATGAACCACCGGGGGATGTGTCATCTCAGCCAGAGATAGTAAGAATATCAGGGAGAGCAAGTGCACCAAACCCCCTCCGCAACTTGATAACAATCTATGATGATAAAGAAAGTTCGAAGGTGTCCCTGGTGACTCCTGTGTAGATCACAGAGGAAAAGGAGCCCGAGAAGGAATCTTCCCCAGCTCTTGATGCTCAAATTCAGGGCCTTCCATAGAATGACCAGGAGGTCAAAAGTGTCTTAGACACTGAGATACTCGATGTACCAGAGACCCAAATGTACATTCCGACGGACAATCCAGAGTCGGGCAAACAAAAGGAAGAATTTGCACAGCAAGAAATCGACGCCTCAACAGTTGATTATCAAGTAAGTACTGAACCTACCCATGATGCTTCAATTTCAACTGGTACTCAACTTCCTGATGAGAAACAACCAGATTTTGGACCTTCGGAACACACAGAAGAAGTTCAAGAAGCCAATCTTGAACAGATATACATCGTCGGAGGCCTAGGAAATATGCTTACCTGGGGAGATCAGCAAATCCCCAAACTCGTGGATGAAGTGGTTGATATACAAGCCATCTCCTATGACCGGAAAAGGAAATCTCTCATGAAGAGAACCACCAAAAAGAGGAGGATTACCCTAGATCACTCCATTCTCATCACCACAGGAAAAATTGATCAACACAAAGCATGCCAAGACATCTGAACTTATCGACACAGGGATGGAAATCACAGATGCCACCTTGGACAGAGAAAAAAGGGATGAAGAGGAGTTGGTCACTTCTCTAAAAGAATTGGAACATCTATGCCATTTGGTGAAATATTACCAAGACACCACACAGTTTGTGGTGTTCCTAAGGAGTGAATTCTAGGAGGCCTACAGTAAATTTATAGATGAACGACACCTATTCACTGCAAGGATAGTCGAGCTTCAAGAAGACACCCTCATGGTGCTAGAAACATGCAAGGATATGGAAAGGTGGTACAAGAAAGAACACCAAGCCATGGAAAAGATAGACTACATCAGCATAGTTCAACAGGGCCAAGATACCGAAGAACAGGGAATCCAGGTGCTAAGGGAAAGCAACATCGACTACATAAAGAAATCAGTCGAATATTGGGTAAAAATGGCTCAAGATCCTCATCGGGAAATCCAAGTGAAATGGGTCGAGTGTGAAAAACGCTAGACCAAGATCAACTGAGCAATGAGAGACATCGGCCTCCCCAAATTCGGCACACCTGATGACTTTGTCAACTTATGCGACATAGTCAAATTACATGCCGAACAAGACTCATCATGGGTTGCGGAGATAGCAAGGGTGGTGAACATGGTGCCAGGTCAAGTGCAGGAGTTCATGGAACACCCGATCAAATCTCGAACCATGTTGCAACATTTAAGTATTAGAATAGTCAAGTATCGGGCACAGGCAGTAGAGATAAGAGAGATCCTTTCAGCCTCAATGGAACAACATAGATTCTCGTATTCCCACACATGTGAGGATCTCTTCGTCAAATGGTCGGAGTACGAGAAGAGTCATCCACTCAAGTGAGATCATTGGATAACTCTTAGAAGACTAAGAGAAGAAAGCGTCGTGTGGCGAGTTTTGTTTTACTTAGCTACACTTTTAATAGTTATTTTTAGTTAATAATATGCTATAAATAGAAGGATCGGCCCGTTAGCAAGGGGTCGATGGTTGTTGCAAAGACCCTCATTTTTGGATTTGTAAAGAACTATTTAGGAGCTGCCTTAATTGAGAAGTCATGTTTAGGACCAGAGACAAGTTTTTGTTTTTCATCAAAAGCATCTGTGATTGGATTTGAAGAAGAATTATTTCTAATTGTATCTCATCAATGGATGTTGTAATGAGTAAGAGCTTCTGAATTTGTTGATGAGTTATCTGATTCAATATTTTTATAGTTCTTGTCTTTAATGATGAAAAGTAAATCATTGCGTTAATATGTGATTGATGATTAGAGTTAAGGAAATTATTTTTCTTTCCACCATTTATTGCATGTGTGTTTTCTTCTGATAATCATATCTTAGTCAATAATTGGAACACCAACAAGTTAATGTATTAGTACTAGGCTTGTGGTCAAGAATCATTGTTTGCATGCTAGAGTGAACGGGTTATCCCAAGCTCAGCCTTCTCCAATAGTTAAGCTTTCCTACTTTGTTACCTAGTTGGTTTATACCGGCTTTTATTTTGTATCAGTCCCACCTATAAGAGAAAATACGAAAAAAAAAGAGAATGTCTGAACTAGAGGAGGAGATTTCAAAAGAAAATGTAAAGCCCATTGATTAGTTGGTCGGATCTCGAGATCTGGAGAACCATTACACCATTAAATGTTGCAGAGTCTAATTAGGCCTCGGTGGTGGGTTTGGTTCCTACTGTTGATTTAAAGGGATTTAGGACCCCTCAAAAGCTCTTCAAGATGCATTTGCAACTCCTTCAGCTCTGGTGTACTCATTCTGTAGGGAGTCCTTGATATTGGATCTTCTCTAGGCATCAAATTTATAGAGAAATCAATAACTCTCTTTGGGGGTAGTCCTGGTATCTCCTTGAACACATCCTCAAAATCTTTCAGGACTGAGTGATCCTCTAGATTTTTCACCTTATCCTTAGGTGCTTCCTCCATATGAGCTGGAAATAATTGGCAGCCATTCCTGTAACACTTCTTCAGCTGCATTGCTGAGATATCTCAGATAGTAACTACCCTAGGGATTCCTTAGACTGCTCTTGAGTTCCCTTCCTCATCCAGGAAATTAAATGCCTTGTTATGACAGTCTAATACATCATGGTGTTGGTACAACCAATCCATACCAATTAGACAGTCATATGATCCCAATGGAAGGATGTTGTCACAGGGGCAGACCAAGGGTTCAACACTTAATAGCGCACCAACAAAACCTCGACTACCAGCCCTTTCGGAAACACCTGCAAAGCAGGTGAGGTCTCACTCGAGGTAGAAGAAGGGAGGGTTACATGACACAGGTGTTTGTAACTAGGTTGGGACACAGATCTGTTGTAAAGCACTTCGCAGAATATTCTATTAACGCTTAGAAGGTGACATGCATTAGTTTCTTAACATCGCAGAGCATAGTCAAAGATAGATCGACACAGTAGCAACAAATTATTATATACCCTGAGCACTTAACACTTAGCATTATAAGTTAGATCTAGCATTCATTTACCCTTAACACAAGTAATGCACTTTAGAAACAAAAGATCTATCTATTATACATCATAATCAAAGCACTAAAAAGATTCATAACAGAAATAACATAGCACAAAGAAAACCATGAGACACCAGATATATGTGGTTCACTCTAGGGTGGGGCTACGTCCACAAACCGCTTCGCCTCTTTATTATTCACCAAGATATTACATTCATTCACTCCTGTGCACTAAGCGACAGAGTCGAGCTCCGCACCAGACATGAGATATGTGCACTAAGCACTAGATCCTCCTTCCAAAACTAGGTCAAATGCACAAATCCAAACCCTCTATCACAACATTTGTACCTTCTACAAATTCATAGCCAAACACAAAGCCTCAACGCACATACATTCCTTTGCACAAAGCAACCCTGTTCACATAGAAATACATTCACTTCTCTTCTTCTACAATACCTTCCTCTTTATTTATACTTTACAAACCCTTACAATAAGGCCTAAACATGGGAAAACCCATGAGCCAACAACCTGTTACAAAACCCTAGAGGACCCTTTACTAGGTCCACATAACCCTAAAAAATGGGTGAGATGAGCGATCTCAGCTCCTCCTGGGAACTCCTTCTTCGACCAACGTGTCGCATTCCAAAAGTGGGCCAAATCTGACCAAATTTTCCTCAAAACTTGGTTGAGGGCCAACAGGCCCCCAACACTCACCTGTGACTCGTCCTGAGTCACTCAGGTCTGAAAAATGTTGCTTCGAACGCCTCAATCTTAACTCGAGTTGCCTCGAATTGTTGCCTCACCTGAGCCTCTTTCTCATCGAGCTCCTAGACTGAATGCTTTATAACAGGCCCTTCCAGGCGATGTTCTACTACTGCAATGAATTGATATAGTTGTGAGCCCTGTCCATCAATCTCCTCGAACACCTTGCAAGATTCATACTACACAGGTTGTAGCTTATGTGTTACTTCCATTACATTACCCTGGAGGGCACTGATTTATTCTTGTACTGTGCGTTGCTCCTGGGATCTCTTCATCCCTTCCACTGCAGTGAGTAGACTCATCTGTGCCTACAATGAAAATTCTTGTTGTTGAACCTCCTGTAACTATACGTCTAGATTCTTTAGATATGGATCCTCGACGAGGCGTTCATATGTCTTAGTGATCCTGTCACTTAACTGTTTACATTCTGAGGTGAGGGCTCTTATACTTGCTACTGTGTTTTTGGCAAACTCCTCCCTCTGGTAATGCACCTCCTATGTGGTGCTAGATACTGTTTGGGCCTCCAGATCAGTTATCCTAGCCTGAAGTTGTTGGAGGGTCTATGCAAGCTCCACTACTTGCGCTTCGACTGACTCTTGCTCCTCCTGTGCCAAGCCTGGCACATAGAAACATGATTTACTTATCGCTTCTTTGACCACGGCCTGTTCTGCAAGAATCTTCTCTTTTTCCCTCTGTAGTTGGGCTTTTTCCTCCTGAAACTTCGCCTAAAGCTCTGCTTTGTCACTTTCATGGGCAGCTACACTATCATGGGTTGCTCATAATTTTACTAGTACTCCGTCTTTCTCCTTTTGCAAGGCTTCTGTAGCCTTCTCCTTCTCTTCCTAAGCTCTCTGGAATCAAGCTTCTGTTGCATCCGCAATCCTTCTCAATTGGGCTAGTTCATCCCCCAATTTTGTAGTATGTGACGAGGAAGGCGTAGACGGTACTGCGCAGACCAAACGAACGACTTATTGCACTTCCTTCAATTCTCTCTCAATCCTTCCATATAACTCCTTCTTCTTCACTCTGTATCTCTGCAACATGTCTTCAGAGGTGTCCTCCATACCTCCGTAGACCAAACTGATGTCGTCATCAGTGAGAGTGGCTTCCAACTGTGGCTTATTTGCGCGTGTCTTATTCCTTTCTAAAGGTTTCTTCAAGGAAACCTTCCTCTTTTGCAGCATCACTATCCCAACAGGGGGATCTTAAGGTGGTGTAGATTCACCTCCTCCTTTCTCTTCTTCTCTTTCATCTCCTCCTCTCTGTCCTTCTTCTTCATCTTCTCCTCCTCCTGGTGATTCAGACCCGTTATCTCCAAAAGCATTGTCCTCTTCATCACTCTCTATGTCCTGGACTTCATCCTTCTTTTTCTACTTCTTCATCCCACTGGACTATCTGACATGTTCAAATCATGTAACTATGGGTATTTTTATGGTGTTAGTGTCAGATAATTTTGCATCGGTGACAGGTACAATAAACTCCTCTGGCCATTCCTTTGTAATCTGCTCCATATCTTCATTTGTTATCTTGTAGTATGAGTACAATTCTTTCTGGTGCTCATCTCTTTGCATGATGATGTAGATGACGTGGGGATCAGCGTGGAACTTTGTTATGGGTCGGTACTAATGCAGGGTGCACGGTGTCATATGCGGTAATGATTCGATGGTGACCTTCAACTGCTGGTAATATCCATGAAACACGGCATTGGACTGCCACTACTTCATCATGTCATTGGTATACCACAGAGTAGAAAATTGAGCGGCCAATGGCTCTGAAGGTTTGATCTCTGGGAAAGTGGCTCCTTTAGACATTTTCCAAGTGACAAATGCGATCAAAATTATGAACCAACTGTAATGGAATTCATATCTCAAGTCTTGGGCTTCATGGCAATCCTTTTCTAATTTGTTGATGAGGTAGTTCACCCAGTTCATCTTCATGCCCTCCACACACTTTCCTGTGAGGTCTACCACAAACCCGGTGACCTGTGTGGGGTGGTTATTCCTCACTAGCTTGCCAGCTAAGAGTTGACAAGCAAGGCACACTATGCCATACTGTATCGAGGCTACCTCGTAACCTCGCTTTCCTTTTTCTACCTCTCTATAAGCTTCTTTGATGCATTGTGCTAATGAACGATCTGAGGCCTTCCTTGGGTAAAAATTTTGTGGGTCAGGACCCTTCACACTTAAACTTTTGATCTAGTGGATCAACTTCGAATCCACAGTAATATTTTTGTCGAGCCATAGATACCCGGCATGATAGCACGACAGAAGGAGTTTAATGAAAGCGTTAACCTCCTGGTGGCAGCCAAAATGTAGGATCTTCATCACGTTCAACATAGTTGACTACACAAACCCTTTAATCCATGGCTACAAGACGAGGCAATGTTTCTTTCTAGTTGTATTTATTAAATAGCGGTGAGGAGCCAACATGGCGTAGTTCTTCCAGTCTCCTAAGTTGAATTCGATGTGCTTCAACAGCGGGATCTATCCTAACTAACTCCTGACTATGTGAATTCCTTTCGAAATGTATGAAGTGAACATGGAGTACTCAAAATCCCAAGGGATACTATCGTGGTTAACAACTCTAGCCAGAGGCAGAACATATTCAGGTAGGATCGATGGGATCTACTTCGCGTTAGCCAGATCACCGGTGCTTACTTTATTGTTCAGTTCCGGTGTTGATACAGATGGAATGACGTCTGGTCGAAGGGGAATCCTACAGTCCCCTAGTAAATGACGCTTGAATCCCTTCAGATATCGGTATGTCAGCCATTATCTTCTTAAGAACTTCCTTGATAGACTTCTCCAACTCGCTAGGTTCACCCGACATTCTATCTTTTAACAGACAGGCGGGGTAGACAAATGGACAAGAAGGGTAGACAAACTGACATGCGGGGTCTAGTTTCAAATATCATAGCTCAACACTTAGACAATTCTCTGCTTAGCTCTGTCAATCATGGGTATCAAAAATTGGTCCAAGCGCAACAACCGACGAGTTAAATAAGTGGGGTATCGTGATGGATCTTCCAACGGCCAGGAAATGCTTTCATTAATGTAAATCTATCCATTATGGTGTGGTCTCAACATCCAAAAGCAGTCCCTAAGCCCATAAATGTGTTTTATAACTGTTCTGGAGAGTCATTCTAACGGTCGGGGTGCCTCCAACAGTCGTATAACTTCATCAAGGAGAAGTCCAAATCTGCATGGTCCTGTTGTTCCAGCGAGGTTCAAATCCTGCGAACATGTCTCCTACGAGGTTCCAATCTGCGAAATCTTTCATCTAGTTTCTGTAACTTCTTGTAGCTTTTCCAACTTAGTGTTCTTTTTATTGATCTTTCTTTCCTTCTTTCCTATGCTCTGAGTTTCTTTAACTGTTTCTGGAATCCTTTTTCCCTTTTTATTCTTATCTTCCCCTAGCATAGTGGCTTCGTACTATTGAGGTACCCTCAAAGATTATGAAGTTAATATCCCTTTGCTTAACATTTCCTAAGTGGGCATACTTCTTTCTTGGATAGATATGTTCTTCAAGCCTTCTTGCATTCTTTCAACCTTGACAGCTAATTCTCTTGATTTTTGTCCCTCCTGCGTTGTTAGTTTTCTCTGTTGCTTCGACTTATCCTCTCGTTCTTCTATTAGTCGGTCTATTTCCCTAGCTATGAAATCCCTTAGTTCTTGCTTTTTCTTTTCTATAGCTTCTTCCTCTACTTTCATTCTGATCTGATCTTTCTCAATCCAAGTCTTACCTAACAATAGTGGAAAAGGGGCATTGTCCCCAACAAACCTAATGACTTCAAATTATTCTTCAGTCGATGTTCCACGAACAATAATAGGTACATTAGTTATTATTCCCAGTAAAGTTATCATCTTGCCCTTAAAAAAGATTATTCTTCCTAAAGAAGGTACCATAGTAGGCTTTCCCAAAACTTCCCAAGTTTCTTTTGTCATAATATTCACTTTTGTTTCATCATCCTAGACACAATCTATGTCGAAGTCTTATATTCTTGTACTTATGCATTGTTTTTCTTTCAGGATTTCTGGTAAACTGACATCTTTATGAACATCCATTGTTTCTTTCAACTGTAATAACGTAGTACGAAATTCCTCTGACCCTTTCTCTTTAGGACTTTCTAACATGCCCTTAGTCTCTTGAATATTTTCATAGTTTTATTGTCTTATGTTCATCCCTTCAACTTTAGCAATAATCCTTGGACAATCCTCAACCTCGTGACCAACAACCTTACAACAAAGACAAATAGGGCATACCCCAGGACATTCCTTAGAAAGATGTTCCGGCCTTCTACAAGTATAACACAAATTCAATCCTTTGCACAAAGCAAATCTGTTCACACAGAACTACATTCACTTCTCTTCTTCTACAATACCTTCCCCTTTATTTATACTTTAAAATCCCTTATAATAAGGCCTAAACATGGGAAAACCCCATGGGCTGACATCCCATAAACCTGTTACAAAACCCTAGAGGACCCTTTACTGGGTCCACATAACCCTAAAAAATGGGAAAGATCTGCAATCTCAGCTCCGCCTGGGCACTCCTTCTTCGACCAATGTGTCAAAGTCCAAAAGTCGGCCAAATCTGACAAAAGTTTCCTCAAAACTTGGTCGAGGGCCAACAAAGGATGTTCAAATATGCCTTGGTACTTAGCCCATTCATGTCCACTAGAAATGATTTAAACAACTCAATAACTTTTCTCTTGGTTCTTGTAGCTAGTTGTACCAACCAATATTTCTCATGCTTGCTTCTTGGCAAAAGAAATCTATCCACTACCTTAGGATCTATATAGCTATGACTAGCTCCTGAATATATTAAAATAGTAAAGGCATGGTTATTGATCATACCTTAAAATTCAATCATGTTTGATTGAAACTCAACTTGCTTGTTGTCCAGGGATGCATAGATCCTAGGTATACTTCTACCCATGTCCTCCATTGTTTTTGCTTGTTGTACATTGTGGAAAACTCTCACTTTGTCATTTTGTGAGGACAATATCTATACTTGTGTTCTCCTTTACAACCCCAACATTGAATGGGTGTCTTCCTTGGACTTTTCCCACCAACCTCATCCATTTTGTACTCTCTAAAAGATGGTTTTCCTTGAGAACTACTTCTAAAAAAGGGTGGCTTGTTCCCCTTCTTCCTTTGTTCCTTCTTAAATTTCTTCTTGTCCTCCCAAGCCTTTTCGAAAGTAGGCTTTCATTTTTGTTGATCATATAAGCATGTTTCTCTAATTATGGTTTCTTCTAGAGTCTTGGGATCATCATATTGTATTTTATCACTGATGAAAGATGGTAGCCCACTCAGGTACCTTTGAATCTTCATTGTCTCATCCTTTATGAAGGAGACATACTTCAACAGCTCTAGAAATATCCTTTCATATTCCTCAATAGTCATGTGTCCCAACTTGAGTTCAAAGAACTCTTTCATCTTTTTATCATAATACCTCTAAGTCAGGTATTTATTCTCAAAATGCCTCTTGAATTCCTTCCAAATCACATTCTTCTCTCTAAGGTGTTGCACTTGCACCAGTTGATCCCACCACATGGATGTCTTTCCTTAAAGATGGTAGATAGCAATTCTTCCTTCTGCATGGGAAGAATAGTTATGCAATTGGAAATACTTCCTCATGCCTAGCATCCATGTCTCATCATCCTCATCCTTCTTATGCTCACCATTGAAAGTAGGAGGTTTGATCTTATTCATTTCTCCTTTCAACTCATCCACCTCGGACCTCCTATGCTTCTTGACAGGGGATAGACTTGAGCTACTATGTGATCTCCTATGGGAATTCTTTTGGGAGTGATGGTGATGTCTGCTACCACTCCTTGATCTTCCTTTCTTCTCAAGGTGCCATGGCTTCCTGATTTGCTGCAGCCACTCTCCTTATCCATCCTCTTTTCAATTTTGTCCAGGATTTTCATTAACTTCATATTGAAGTCTTCCTATTGTTACTTGGACTTCATAAGCCTCTCATTGTTATCCTTGTGGCTCTAGACATCTGTCTGCAATTTTTTCATGGTCTCAGCCAAATTTATGTCTTCTTCCTTTCCTCCTCCATGTCCATTGGAGTTGGTTCCTTCCAAACCCAACTGGACATTCAACCCTCTGATTTCATCTTCTCGGTTGAATACTACTTGTATATCCTCCATATCTCTGCACTCTATGTTGAATTTGATATGAGAACTGTTAATTATGAAAAAATGTGCAGCCAACGAGACTTTGTCAGCCTAATTGTACTTAATAATTTCATGAAAACATGAACCACTCTGATTCATTAATATATATCAGACTTATTTTCTGCTGATTTCCTGAGAAATTGACTGTTCAGATCCAATTTCTAGGTGAATTTTTTTCTTCCATTGTTCAATACCTTTCCAATGCCTACTTCCATTCTCAATTATGAGTTTTGAGCAGGAAGTTATGGATATTTGAACAATTTGTCCCTTTCTTGTTCTTAAACAAAATTTTGGGTGCTATCCCCTTTCCTTCGGCCCACAAATTCATGTGACTAGGGGATGTGACCAAGCGTTAATCATTAGGCACTTATCCTGTGCTTCGAGCCTCCAGGGCTCCGAAGCTTTGAGGCTTCGGAGGATCTACCTCCATTACTATACATTTTCCCCAAACGTCGATTCTCTGAATATGCGGACTATAGATTTTAACCTTGTACAATATTTACTGCAAACATATTTTCAGTATAAAAAAAAAAAAAAAAGACATAATGGAAAATACAATAAATTACACAGAGATTTTTCCCCTGGAAATCCAAACCGGGAAAACCAGCATATTCTATATTCATTCATCATGATACATTGTTTACAATACAATATACATATAGGATCTAGCAGCATCCAAAACCCTAACCCAATGACCTGGATTAGTCAACAACCCTAATTCCTTAACCAGAAATAGAAAACCATCAACAAAGAAACCATGTGTTGAAAAAACACCTAAATATGTGACATGTTTCCCGAGTAAAATAATATAACACATACCCAACACAGAGGACGTACCGATCAATGGTCCTTATTCCTTGTTTAGATATATGGTGGAAAGGAGCTCCAAGATTTCGAGCTTCGGCGGTTTCCAAAGTCCATCACAACAAATCTCCTGGACCGTCAAATTAGAGAACTTGTGAAGGACGGTGGATCTACGGTCCACATTCTCTGCTCAGATCTACAATGAATAGGAGCTTCGTGACTCTAGGCTTCAGTGGTTTCCAAAACACTTCACTACCAAACTCACAAAGTACTGACCCACCGGAGATCCCCTCTCTTGCCTCCATGTGTCATCTTTCAATCAACAGTCGAGATTAACTTTGGCCCTTCAGGAGTTCTCAACTCATAGCATATGTAACTCAAATCCTCTGGAGTACTTCTTCTCTTGACCTTGGGATCTGGCACCATGTGTGCTCGGTGATCAATGGTCTCGATGGACTCTGGCCTTCGGAAGTCCTTGACCTAAACTACCTACACCTTGAATCCTCCAGACCATGGTATATACCACCGTGTGTCCCCTCCCAATGAACAGAGAGGATTTACTCTGCTCTTCGGAGCTTCAGGTGTTTCACCTTCCTCTCACTTCATTTCTTTCGAACTTCAAAGTGGAAAACTCCTAGGGTCCACTTAGTACTGCACACCCAGTTTCTATGTGGAATATTCCAAGAAGAGGACACGTGGCCCAATATAAGGGGTGACACGTGTCAAGTTCTAACTGCATAATCAGACTTTCAAAAGATCAAAACACATTGACACATGGCATGCATCTTGTTTTTCCACGTCACCCTAGGTGACGTCACCAAGCCACGTCACTATGAAACTTCGGGACTCCGAGACTTGGGAGGTCCGAAATTTCTTCCAACAACTTCTCCTAAATGTCGAAAACCCGAACTGCTTAACCTTCTAGAGCCCACGAAGTACATCTATCACCAATAAAAGTGGTGACATGTGGTCCCACTGTCAAGTGACACATGTCAGGTTCCAATTGATCCTAAGGGATTGTCAAAAGTATGAAAATGAATGACACATGGTAGACCTAGGTAGGTCAATTTCACCCTAGGTAACGTCATCTTACCATGTCATATCTGGTGCTTCGGGACTTCGATGATTTCCTATCTTCAACACTTTCTCAAAACTCTCAAACTTTCGAAAGGGTCCACGTCATCCTCGGTGACATCATCATGTCACATCACTTTTGCAACCTGGGACTTCGATGATTTTGTTTTCCCATCAACACTTTCACAAAACTGTTGAACATTTCCACGTCACCCCCGGTGACATCATCATGTCACATCACTTCGGCAACCCTGACTTCGATGATTCTTCTTATTGATACTTTTTGCAGAAATTTCGAACTGTCTATTGTCAAATAGGTCCATGTCATCTTCGACGTTTCGAGACTTTGAAAATTCGATAGATCTCTACTCATCTATCCACTTACAAAATTATCGAACTGTTGATTTTTTACGACTGCTTCCCGTCGTTTTAGGACTTCAAAAATTTCATTGTTGAACACCCTGCAACCCCCAAACTACTGAACCATGAACATTTCTTAATCCCTATCCACCTTCTTTAGATCTGACGATTTTGTGGGATCTGTCTTCTTCCGAACAAATCCAATTCCCCAAATTTAACTTTGTGGCCCAATACCACGTCTGTTGTGGTTTATCAAACCGCTATACCTCATGAGCTACTGAACACAGCCAAGGTGTTCCCCCAGCACCCTCCTGGCACTATGTACATCAAATCACTGTGCAATTTTTACTTCAAATTCCACATTTGTGGCTCGTCCAGGTTCAGTGTTGAAACAATGGGCTCTGATACCAAATCGTGGCGTCCCCCGAGCTGCCAAGTTAGGGAAATCCACTGCAATCAAGCTCTTTCCAAGCTATGATAAACATATATATATATATATATATATATATATATAATGCAAATTTAAACAGAGATAAACATTATGATCATACACATATTCATGCAGAAGCAACAATAAATACATACATGCAATATATACAGGAAATTTGTATAACATTATAACACATGTACAATATACACAGCATACAATTGACATAGAATTGGTACTTATCTTTTTATGAGAATACCACCGACTGCGTGCAGACCTTCCACGAACCTCCCATCCTTAGACCATGTCGACCGAAGCTATTAGTAGTGGGTCACCCCCGAGCTGGGACCAAACTCTATCCAGGGAAAAAGAAATCCTAGGTTAGACTAAGACTATGGAAAGTTGCATGATGCAACATGAAGGATTCCCTCCAAGGAGCCTACTTACACCCACCGCTCACAGACTCTCATTCCCCACATGCATGTCCCACCCTGGGAATATACACCTTCATTGTTCCATAATGCATCGATTGCTCCACTTCCCTTCCAGGGCTTCAACAACAGGTTGGATCAATAATTCTCAGAGCTATGTAGTTGTTGTTGGACTCCCTCCAGGAGAAGCCACTTCCCCAGCAACCTCTCTCACCTCGAGAGAGTTGCTCACAGGCCTAACAATCTGCTTCTTCAACCCACGGGCCTGAAAACCCACCTCTTCAAACAACCAGGTAACTACAGTAGAAAAAATAGGTGAAACAAGGGATGGTTCATTCAAATACAGAGGTTCACTATGGAAAGGGGTTCAACAATGGATAAATTGGCTGACTGTGTGCTTTCTTAGTGCGTGAGTAAATGGGTGCGAAGGATGGCCAAAATATGGAGTGAACTTCTGAGGAAAGATGACAAGAATGATCAGAATGGTGAGAGCGAACCCCCACAATGATGGAATTTCCCACATAAATCTGCATGCATCCTGGATGACACTTGGCTCTCTAGGATCTCGTTCCTCTCCACTTGGAGTTCGTTCCTCCCCCCAAAGGAACTTAGGATAACAGGGTGTATTCCCAAACTTTAGTAATTTAGGAAATATATTATAATATTCCCTTGGGTTAAACCCTCAAGCTTAGCCCCTTTTTCCTAGCCTCTCAACCCCTTTCCATTTCCCTTTCTAGTGGAGCTTAGTCCCCCATAACTCTTTCCTCGTGTTTGGTCTACACACAACAATGTATTTATATTAATGATTTGCATAATTACATATACAAAAATCAGGCTCACTGGCCTTATCATCTAGGATCTCCACCCTAATAACACATAAGCCTCCCAACTTACTAATACTTGGCTTAGAGGCCTATAAACATCATTTAAACATCATTACAATTCAACAAGGGCTAGGCCTTCAGGTATTACAAACGAGCTTTACAAAATGTTTGTTGCAACTATCATATTGAGTTTTACGGTGAAATGTCAACTTTCACCAAATTGCAGTTTGAGAGGTGCAGTAAATGTGCTGTAGCAAGGTGAATTGGTCTGTGGTGGATTTAGATCCAACGAATTTTCAATAATTGCTCAACGAGATTGACAAGTTTAGGTCTTAACAGAAAACTATAAAGTGGAAATATTTCAACAAAGCTCTGATACCATGTTGATTTTTCAGATTTTCAAATCTGATAATTATTACCTTATGATTTCAATACAAAATTTCATTTCATGCCACAATCATCATAGAATAACTATACACTGAAAATCTCAAATATAACAATGTAGCGGAAACAACAAGATCTATAAATATTAACCATGCACACTAGACAAAAGAACACAAGAATTTATCTTGGGAAACCCAACCTTGGTAAAAAGCCCAACAACCTTTCTTATAGAAGAATTCAATCCAAGATATTACTAGTACATCACCATCAACATATCAAAATACCATACAGAGAATGTCCTCCCTGATCCTAGTGTCTCCAAGAGCTAGTATCTCACTAAAATAGCCAAAATATAACTAAGAGAGGGCTTCTCCAAGTCTAGTGCCTCTCCAAGTGTGGCGCACTCACCAAGATAACTAGAACTCCAAGAGATAGTGAAATATTGCTACTGCAATTGATAACTGGATAGTGCGCACTGCAGAAGGAGAGTTGTGTGTGTCCAAATGAAATGACACTGCCTGTATTTATACTTGTCTAGGAACCTGGACTTCTTGTACTTCTTGTATTTCTTCTTTTCATAGAAAGGTTGTTCTTGATCTTGGTTGATGTAATCTTCTTTGTCATGCACCCAGTTGATTTATACTTCTCCCACATAGCACCTTAAGTCTCTGTCAGTCCTTGTCAATTCATATGAGCAAGGATAGAGACTACACCAGTTCCATTATCCTTATCCAAGTCACATGGCCATCTGAGGAGAATGTGTCATTCTCCTTAGCCAAGTCACATGGCCATCTAAGGAGAATGTTTGCTCAATGTATATGTGCCTCAAGTCTTTGCCGGTCCTTTTCAAGTCACATGATCAAGGATAAATACTACGCCTAGGACATTCTTCTTAGCCAATTCACATGGCCATATGAGAAGAATGTGCCATTATCCTTAGCCAAGTCACATGGCCATCTGCAGATACTGTCTGCCATTTTCCTTAGCTAAGTCACATGGCCATCTGAGGAGAATGTCGAATCGATACTGCCATTTGGAGAAGCATCAACACCTTGATTCTTTGTTGGTCCTTGTCAAGTCACATGATCAAGGATAAAGACTACTACGCTTGGGTCATTCTCGTTAGTCAAGTCACAGGGCCATATGAGGAGAATGTATGCCCGATGCTTCCCAAAACATCAACAACTTGGACTAACCATATTAAAATGTGTAAGTAATATATATTCAAAAAATGAAATTGACTATCTGGATGGAAAGATCTCAAAAAAATAGGCAACTCAAAAAAATGATGACACTGAAAATAGACTTTGGATGTCAAAGTTATGCTCTTTTTAAGAAAGGCATAAAACATAACCAAAGTGCTACATGGCATTTAGAGGTTGAACTACATGGTGATGGATGTACAATGAGGTCACTAAGTAAGAAAAATATCCATTCCCTCTCTAACTTTTCCTATAAGCTCACTTTTACAAACAAGTTATTTGTGAAGTGGCCCACTTTTATAAAATATGTGAGAATCACTTTTACAATGAAGATACTTTACAAATTAAAGTTGCATGTAAAAAGTAGCTTATAAAGATAATATTAAATATAAAACTATGAGATAACTTAAGGTTGCATGGAATTTTTCAAAAAATAACTTAAATAAAGACTTGAACTCAAGACCACTTATTAAATAAAGTAACTTTCGACCAAGTGAGCTAATGCAAAATATATAGAAAATGTTATGAAGGAGGAGGGTTCTTTTTTCCTCAAAGTGTGTGCTTACCCCAAAAACCCTTGTTTTTGCTTGCAAAAAACTTCACCATGACTACACACAAAACAAGCAAAATTTTGAAAAAAAAAAATTGAGACTTAACAGTAATGGGGTTAAATCTTTGTTCACTTGCCTAGAAAATGCAAGTTTTCTCTCTTTTTATTATTTTTTGAGCTCACATAAAGTGCAAAGGAAATAGCATATGTAGAAAAGAAAACAATCATCGTGTGCTTTATGATTTGTTGAGATTTCACAAAGCGCGCGACAAAGAACATATGTAGGCTAGAAAGAGCAGAAAACTAGGAATATAAACAAAAAAAATTGAAATCTTAACATAGCAAAAAGAAATTAAAAAGGTATAATCAAACCTTATACGTATGAATCTTACAGAAAGGTTGTATCTTGGGAAAACAAAAAAAAAATCCAATGAAATGAAAAACATTTCCAATTGAAAGTAGTGCTCTAGATGCAATGGAACAACTTGCTTGGCCCATAAATGCACAAAAATAGAAAACCCCAAAAAATTGTGATGCATGCAACAACACAGGTTCAAGATCTCGAGCAATAATGGGAGTGGGTCTTCATAGGGGCTTTGATACCATGTTTGAAAAAATAGAGTATTTCCACATAGTATGAACACCTTAATAAACCACTCACACAACCAGATAAAAGATCAATACACTAGTGTTTTATGTGGTTAAAACCCTGAAAGAGGGAAACAGTGCATGGCCCTGACTAGGCCACTTGAGGCAATATTAATGAATTTTTTTTTTTTGTAGATAAGAGTTTGTCACAATCGATCTTCAAAAAATGACCCTCCATGCTCTTTAAATAGACATCATGGACCAATCAAGTGTTAAGACAAAATCAATATAGTCATTAGTATCGAGGACAATATGATCCGTCAGATCACTTTGTGTCTAGAACATATCGTAACTATCAAATTACATAACTAAAAATGCATACTAATGCATACTAAAGAAACAAAATTTTACCTAAATACCCATAGCAATTTGAATTTAACTAAATCTTAATTATCTAAATATCCTGACAATTGGCTATGGGGAAATGAACCAAAAAATCCTTGATCATGCATCTTTAAGAAGAATTCTTGTAGCATACTCACACATATAAATGAGTGGCCTTGCAACTTATTCTAGTGTTGGCCACTAAGAATCCCCTGATAGTGGTCATCGAAACCATGTACTCAAACCCATCAAGTAGAACATGCTTTACAACACCCGCAACAATCTTGCATACCTAATAGAGAGTTCATGACATTAGCTGAGAATGGATCCGCAATCAAATACCTTTAAGGAAAACCCATCTAGATCTCTCCCTATTTTCATCTCCAACATATTGTTTCTCACCCAAGTATCTCTCTCGTAATGCCTCTAACAGTCAAATTTAGATTATAAGAAACCACACTACCATTGTGTCTTGAACAAATGTTTGTTAACTAGAAAATATTTAGCATAAGAATGACAAAGAGGTGAAATCCAGACCGGTAAATATGAAATTTTTACATATTAATGATTAATTAATTATGTTCTTACAAGTACTTTGTGGCTATAAATAGATTGGCAGATATAGCCCAAGGAGTTAGCTCAACTAATTGTCTCTAACGTCATTGAGAACCTAGCTAGTTCTATGATAGGAGGTGCCTAGTTTTAATACCATTGGGTTATGCACACAAGTCTAAAATGATATGTTTAATGTTAGGGGTGTCATCCATAAGTGTGGAGAAGCATCCCTTGGTTTTCTCCTGGCATTCAGTGGCATGCAACTAGCCAAATTCCCAACAACATTGATGACAATTGATTGAGATAACCCCTTTGGCATACATACATACATACAGATGTGTGTGTGTGTGTACACACATAAATCAAGTGGTTTTGAAAAGGAGTGTTATACTCACAATCCAGGATCAATTCATGCAAGTGACATGTTGAGCTCTTAATGATTATATTGTTGCATTGTCCTTTATACCTAAAGAAACTTATTTACCTTGGGTACTATCCTAGAAATGAGGGCAAGTGCCCACGGCTTTCATGGGATATGTATTTCATATCAAAAAAATAATATTTGTATGTATGTATATATGTATATGTATATTTATATGTATACATACATACATAATTACATACATATACATGTACATGTATGTAGGTACACACACACACACACACATTCAATTGAAAATAGTAAATTCATTTTTTTCTAAGAGCACTTATGTATCTATTCATAGCCTAAATGTACAATTAACAATCCATAATGATAGTTCCAATACAAGCCCATACCAACAAGGTATTAAAGTGATGATTCTTCATAAGAATAATACTCCCCATATAAAAAGTAAACTATGCTAAACATGAGACTTCACAACCCACACCAAGGTGAACTATACTAATGTCATAGAGTCCACATATATTTTGAAGAAAACATTTATTTCATACATGCACAGCTCGATTCTATCATGTACCATGAAACAAAGTTCAAAAGGTAAAACTCTAGCCTCGAATTAGTTATATGTTAGGGTCACAACATTGGAGTTGAAACCCTAGGAGGCCCTACCTCTTGGTAGGGTTTATTGTAGATTCCTTGGAGCCCACAAAAAAGCCACTGGTTCCCAAATAGTAGCTACCCAGCCCTAAACCATCTAAAGGATAAGTATGAAATGTTCCCCCAAGTATAAAAAATTAATATGATTTTCATTACAAGTCAAATTCAATGTAAGGCCAACAACATTAGCCTCCAAACAACAACCAAGAGAGAGGGTCCACCACTAAAAAAATCAGAACCACCAAGTCATCAAGCATTCCAGAGCTAAGTCTCTAGTCACCATCAAAAAAATTTACCAACAAGGAATCCAATGAAGTTGAGGAGGAAAGTAAAGAAACCAAAAACGCCATCACAACTGAAGAAGGCTCCCACCACCAACACCTATAGCACCCAAGAAAACACGAAAAGCTCATCCTTTTCCTTCAATGAATCTTCAAGCTCCATATGGTAGTTTCATTCACCAAACCAAACACAACACTATTCCTAGTTGTGGTGGAATCCTGCCACTATCACCAACAAAGGAGAAACAACGACAATTTGATCCATAGAAGGCGGGCCTATGGCTTGTCTATTTAATCAACACAGATTCTTACTACATGAATGAAAAATGTAATTTCTCTACAACCTTTAACGAGCTAAGTACATGTGTCTTCTTATCTATTTAGATTGGTTTCATTAGTTGGCTACTTTGTTCACTTGCTTATGGTTCCAAAATCACTATACAATAGAGGATTCAAATGCAACATGTTTTATATGCCACAATAGAATGTGCTCTAGTTCTTAGAATTTTAAAAGCCACCTCCCTAACTCTTTTACTACCAAATAGAAAATGCATTTTACAGTTTTAATGGGCATGTACAACACTTCATTCATGCCCATTGTCCATTATGTTTGTGTGTGTGTGTGCGTGTACAACAATGCATTTTATAGTTTTAATTTGCATGTACAACACTTCATCCATACCCATTGTCCATTCTATGTGTGTGTGTGTGTGTGTGTATGCATGCATCTGTGTTTAGATGTTTGGAAAATTGTAAATCACACTGCAATGCAATCATTGAATATATGGAAACACTCTTTACAATTTATATAGATGTTCTCACCCATCTTTGAAATAATTTGTCCACTCAAATCTTTCAAGATGTCAATAGATACAATGCACTCAATGAACCAACCTTTGCTCATTCATGAAATATACTTACATGTGTCAAAGAAAGATGTAACACTTCTCATGCTTTTATTCATATGTTGTAGGAGATTTGAATAAGACACACAATGGTTGTA
>ML787181.1:144809-234417 GCA_009831015.1 Picea engelmannii
TATCCAATGTTGTGCAAAGGTTTATAAGTTGAATTAGCTTGTTTGCAGTAGCTAAAAGTCCAAGCATCCCCAAATCTTCAAATTTTTAAATTTAGTGCTCTTCATCCTTTGGCTTTTGTTGGAAATGTTATGGTTCATGGTTCATTGTCATTTGTTTTTCCATATTCTCTTTTAATTCTTATAATATTTTAATTATTTTTTTCTTTAATCGGTTGTGCAACACTTTGGATGCAAGAAATAATGGATCAGACAAGTATGGGAACCTTTACATTATCCACCACATCCTTCCTCATCATCATCATCAACCTGTATCCTCAATCTTTTATTCCTCTACCAACCTTATTCATTATTTAGCATTAACTACATTTGATTTTTATTCAAATTCGGTTTTGGAGTGACTAGGGTAAACCCCTAAATGCCCTCCTTGTAAATTCTAATTCATATTTGTTATCCTCAATCTTTTGTTCCTCTACCAACCTTCTTCATTATTTAACATTAAGTACATTTGATTTTTATTCAAATTCAGTTTTTGGAGTGGCTAGGGTAAAACCCTAAATGTCCTCCTTGTAAATTCTAATTCATATTTGTCGATTGGTGGCTTTTCCATGCATCTCTATTTATTTTTGGAATTTATATGTTTGTTTTCTTCACATTTTTGACTTGATTAAGACAAAATTAACCATAAATTTTTAGAAAGTCGATTTCCTCGTCTATGTCTAATACGACTTTGTCAAATTTTCTCAAGCTCTTGGTTTTTTGTTTTTTTATTTCTTGTCAAATTTTTGGTATTCTACTATTTCACATTTCAACTTACCAACTTCCTTAGTAAGATATTCTTTATTCGTTTGTACTTTTGAATGGTCCCATAATTGGTTTAATTGGTTTAGAAATTTTGATCTAAGTCTCATTACGTATTCCTTCAATTGCATCGCTTCATATTGATAGCATGCCACATGGTTCTAATAATTGCGATTTCATATCAATGTGCACCATGGTTTCTACAATACCTTTTTTATACTAATATTTTTACTCGACAATTTTGAATAATTCTCCAATTTTAACTAAGATTTTTGCTTGACAATTTTGGAATGAAGTGAAGGCATGAAGTGCATAGACCCCACTAAATGATGTAATACTTCTCTACTTCCACCAATACTAGTGGCCTCTTTTATATACTACACTCACTTTCCTTAAAACTAATTAAGTCTTATCATCCACCAAAAAAACGGTGGTAATTTTTCCTTGGTAAACGAAAAGTGCGGTCAAGGGTTCAAGTCTCATCACCTTGATTGTTCATAATATATATATATACAAGGGTTCAAGTCTCATCACCTTGATTGTTCTTTATATATATATATATATAAACATGAACTATTATCCTTGATATGTCAACAATTTGGCCATGCACAACCTTGGATGAAAACTACTTGAAAAGTTACAAATGGTGGCTTTCAAAACACTCTCAACGATCTTAGATGATTTTATGATACCTTCTTAGTTTTGATTTAGGTTCTCTCATTGTGATCCAAGCGAAGAATCATATGTTATATTCAAGGTGGATTTCACAGAGACTTATATCTCATTTCTTTGTGTTTCAAGACTCTTATGTTATATCTGACGATTGGGGATGATCCACCCTACATTTAGTGGTGGTGATTTTCTATAAGGATTCATGTTTTATCGGTTTCAATCCCATTTGTGCAAGGATAAAGATGAATGATGAGAATCTGTAAGGGTGAAGATGATAGATGAGAATTTATGGGTTTAAATATCTACCTAGAGTAATGTTAATAGATGACATATTTTTGGACTAGTAACTCCCTTTAATTTGTATAACCAATCAAGTTCACGATTCATTTGGTTCTTATGCTAGTTACAACATACTCCAAACCAAATTGATTCTAGATCATGGTATTATTTTCCTTTTGTTAAAATGTGTGTTGGATTCCTTTGGTTCTTATGCTAGTTAGAAAATACTCCAAACCAAATTGATTCTAGATCATGGTATTATTTTCCTTTTGTTAATATGTGTGTTGAAATTTTTGTACAGTGTATTGACTGAATGGTATTGTTTAGAACCTTGTTCACTTGGTAATTATTTTTTTCTCATTCCAAGGAAATCCATTAGACACTTCTCCTCATTCTCAGCTTGGTACCCAACGTAAATCAGTCAGTTGTACTTTTGCAAACTTAACTCAACAGAAACATCAAGGTTCATAATATCCACAAAAACAATTAGCATAGGGACTTGACCTTGTAACCTCTTGCTTGTAATTCTCAACACTTAACTACTCAAACTAACCCACCAAACTATTTAATAATACTTATTACAACAATAACTATCTTTTTTATTTCTTTCCATAATATATATTTTTGAAAAACAAATATCATAAAATTTTGGCCATAAACCAATGCCACAAGAAAAGTGGAAAAAAGAAAGACCACAAGCCAATGAGCTTTGAAATTATTTAATAAACTATTTCCCAAGGGTGGCTTTAATATCATTATAATGAACAAGTGTTCATTAATTGGAAAATATCTAATATAATAATGGCAAAAAGTTGAAGTCCATATGGATAAAAAAGTAATTGTCATATATATGTCACAAGTACAAAAACACATGACCTTGAGTATTATTTATTATTATTATTATTGTAAAGTATTATTACGTATTAATGGGATTTTAAATTATCTTTATAATTTATAACAAGGAAAATAAAGAGTATGTGCATTAAATTTGTCAACTTGGGGTTTTATTTTGATTTGCGAGTTACCATGCATTGTATGTGTAGGCCACACTTCCTTCTTTTATTGGTTTATCTAATGTGAAGATGTAGTTTCAGCAATCTCACTTACGAATAATGATATGGACAATTACACAAGTCTTGGTAAGGAACTAGGAAGCTAAACAAGTATTGGAACTAAGTTGCGAGGAAATTAAATCACGTGATAGGGAAGTGAACTACAGAAGAGTAAATTCACACTGTGTTGGAAAGTAAAGTACTGAAAGTAAATTCACTTTGTGTTGGAAAGTAAAGTGTTGAAAGTAAATTCACATTGTGTTGGAAAGTAAATTCAAAGCACACCTTGACCAAGAAGTAAATTGAAAAATAAAGGGTAAAGACTACTCTTTCTAAGCATGATCATTTTTTATTATCCAATGTAGTAAATGTGATTATCGAATTGAATATAATTGTTGACAATGATTATAACTTATCAAATAAATACAAATATCCAAATATGAAATGCAACTCTACTAAGTGTAATTACGTGTAGCAAATCTGACTAGTAAAAGAATGCAAACCTACTGAAATATGACAATCTTGATGAAGTAAATGACAATTATGATTTGTAGAGGAAATGAAATTCTTCTTATTAAAGAAACTATAATATATAGGAAAATAGAAATTATCAAACCACAAGTAATTCTAAATGCAGTCAAAATTAAATATAAACTACCAACAATACGATCCTACAAAACTAAATGCTACAAAACCTATCCTATTGGAATGGGCCATGCCTCCTCAGACAAAGTGTTGAAAGAAAGTATATCAATGGCTAAATTAACCTAACGCAAACATGTATAAGGAAACAACCAAGTTCATGCAATTTCATTTAAAATAACAACTTGATTATAGAAAGAAGTTTCTTTAGTGTCTCCTCTATATATTTTAGAAGGGCAGGAGGTCTTCTTTTATAGTAGCCCCTGAATGTCTAAAATTATGGTAAATCACTATGGACATGCTTGAGAACCAATGATTCTAAAGTTGTCCTTACAACAACTAACAACAGATTGAATACAAATAGACATTAATTTGTTATTTTCACAACTCGAGCATAACTAGTTTCTAGGCTTATTATTAACTGCAACTATTACTAGGCTAGTTCATCAATGGACTTGCTACAAAATACGAATTATATTTGTCTTTATTTACAATCAAGTGAAAATTAGAACATGCCATATTTATGTGCCATGCATGCATTCTATAAAAGCTTATGCTAGTGAGATCCTCTTCCAAGGATCCAGATTCTCATCCAACTACTTTGTTGTTTTTCCACGTGGAGTTCCATATCCTTAGCACAAAATTCAGGATTTGTTGTATCTTTGTAAAGTTGGATACACAACAACCTGTATAGTTTCCATAATAAAGAAGGTTTTGTTAACACGTGAATTTGCAACCCATTTCATAGGAATCAAGCATAATTGAGTTTTACCCTCAAGAGAATTATGGTATAAATCACGTGGCATTCTGCCCATGATTTCCACAAGAAAAATGAAATGATTGGGGTCTGAAAAGATCTAGCATCCTTCGCTTCCTTCCATGTGATTGTCGCTCACTCGTCGTGCCGTGCAAGTTTGCGCCAAGCATTTCGCTCCACATCATCCCTGCGCATACGCTATCGGCTTGCCACCTGCAGCGCCCATATTGGTCACAGAAGAAGATTTGTGTGGCCTCGAGATGTCAAGATTGACTCGTCGAAGTTCGTGGACACCGCCTAGAGAATTCATGGGTGTCAGGCCTCTTCTTGATCCCAATGAAAGTAGTATTTGACAAGGGGGCGGCAGTTGAGACCTCGTCTCACCCCATAAATGGAAAACCTGCAGAGAGTGGCCATGAAGGCAAACTGTCAATCTGAAGCTTCCTTATTGACAGATTTTCCTGTAAAACACATAACTGCACCTAACTCACGTCTGACATGAGGAGGCCTACACAGGCTAACATAATAGGCGCCGACTGGAAACTTTGAATGCAGGGGTCCGATCACATTCCTGGTGGTTGCAGCATTTTTAGTATATATAGGCAGTTCTGATATTTTGTTAAGGTCGAATGGTTGAGCTAGGCTCCCTGCTATTGTAATATTTTGATGAAGAACACTGGTTCTCTGGTTATGTACTTGATTTGAGACTTCTTGATTAATCTAAGTCAACTTTCTTACTCCATCTTATTTGCCTTTGATACTAAGAGAGTTCATGAATGATTTATTCACATGAATTGTTGTGATTGTGTTATGATGAATGTTTGATTGTAAAACTGTTATGATTACTTTCAATTTCCTTGAAATTTGAATCCAAGAGGATCTTGTGTTTAAGTTTTTCTTACTTAGGTTGTTGGAAGACCTGATGTCAACGATAGACCTTTGCATTTTTCTCACCAAAGTATTCCTAATACTCACCCTTACTCCAACTTACTGACTGAGGTTGATCCAAGACCTTAATTGCTTGTGCATAACAGTCCAGATTTCTGAGTTAGAACATGATTTTCATTGAGTCTTCTCCATTTGACCTCTTAAAACTAAATTACACTTACACAAACTGATGGGTACTGGGCTTACCTTCTATGCAATTTGAAGGTGACTTCTAGTGCTAACATTTCTCACAAGGGCTTACCAAAATAATGTTTTGAAAACCAATCAACAACAAGTCTTAAACTCAGAAAACCATCAAATACAAGCTCCAAAAGTTCATCCCAGGTGATCAAAGAAAAACTAGGTGACATAAGACAAAAATACTTAATCCAATAAATTCTATAGAAAACATCGCAACCCAGTAGTAAGGTATAGTGCGGCGATTTGAGGTTTCTATAGGCTAGCTATGGGGCAAGATGTGGAGATTTTTCACTGGTCTAAACAGGCAGGGTGCGGTGATGTAGGGACGTCACAGGTTGCATATGGGATATAGTGCAGCTATTTCTATAAACAAAGAAAAATTGGAAAAAGGACAAAGAGTCTAAATGAACTTTTAGATCCAGAGAGTCTAGATGGATCACCCATAGACTCAGAGACTGGATTAAAATGAAAGGAGGTAGGCTAAAGACAAATGTACAACAAAAAACCAAAACAAGTCATCTCCCCAGTACGATCGCCAATTTTGTTGTTAGATTAATGGGTAAATGCGGACATAAACTGATCTCCCTAGATCCACCTAGATCTAGGACAAAACAAGACAGTACATGGCGCTTTCCCTAAGCTTTAATCATCGAATTTACTATCAAACAAGAGATGAGTGACATACCTTTGAATATCACTTCCTTATATCTTTGTTGTTCTTGCTCCACTCTAGTGCTCTTGTGATATTAGATCTGCAATGACACAAACCAACCCAAGTGAAAGCAACCATAGTATATTCAATGAAAACTTATACATGTGATCAAGCAGTCATGTAATAAAATGAGAATGATTTTATGGGAAAGAAACATGCCATTGTATTATATTAAGTAAAAGTGGAAGATACAACCAAACAACCTTGATGTTGCAAGGTTCCCTTTCAGTGGCTCTTTGCTCCAACACACACACTTGCTCCAGACTTGCATGAAGAAGATCCACAATAAGTTGATGGAAAAATGAGGACCTCAAGCATCAATTGAAATAGAATTCCTCAGACATTTCTCAGCCTATTCCTTCATTAATTCCTTTCAGTTGCCTAGCAATGATATTCCAAAAGGACTAGTTCCTCTAGAAAGATTGTTTGACAGGAATGATGTGGCAGTAAAGTTTAAAGGCTCAACTAACGATGTTGATATAGATGAGTGCAACATTGGCATAGAGAAGGACCCAAAAATTTTCAATTTGTCAAGCAGCTTGTCAAAGGAACAAAGGGTTGAATATGCAGAGATGTTAAAGGAATTTGTTGATGTGTTTGCCTAGACATATGAAGATCTCAAAACATATGACACAAGTGTCATTGAACATAAGATACCATTGAAGGAAGAGGCCAAACCATTTAGGCAGAAATTGAGACAAATAAATCCTATGGTGTTGCCCATTATGGAGAAAGAGGTGAAAAAGATTTTGGATGCCCAGCTTATCATCCCTCTGAGGTATTCTGAATGGGTGGCCAACTTGGTCCCAGTGAGAAAGAAGAATGGAGAAATCAGACTTTGTGTCGATTTCAGGAACCTGAACAGAATCTCTAAGAAGGACAATTACCCCTGCCAAAGATGGAGCACATATTACAGAGGATGATTGGTGCATCTAGGATGTCCATGATTGATGGCTTTTCTAGCTACAATCAGATTTATGTCTTGCCTGAAGACAGAGAGAAGACAGCCTTCACTACTCCTTGGGGTACATTCATGTACGCTAAGATGCCCTTTAGATTGATGAATGCAGGGGCAACCTTCCAACAAGTTATGGACATTACATTCATCGGAGAAAAAAATAAATTTGTAGTCATCTATTTGGATGACATTACAGCTTTCTCCAAGTCTGATAAAGAGCATTGTTATCATCTGAGGAAGGTCCTCTTGATATGCAGGAAATTTGGTCTCTCCATAAATCCTAAAAAGTCATTGTTTTCCATGAAGGAGGGGAAATTATTGGGGCACATAGTATCAGCTAAGTGAGTAAGGATTGATCCCAGTAGGGTAGAAGCTATCCAAACTTTGTCACTCCCTAGATCCAAGAAAGAAGTTCAGTATTTCTTGGGGAAAATTAATTTTCTGAGAAGATTTGTTTCAAATTTTGTTGAGTTGGTAAAGTTTATCACAACCATGTTGAGGAAAGGAAGTGAAATCAAATGGATTTTTGAATATCGTAACTCTTTTGATCAAATAAAGAAGGCATTGACTGAAGCACCTATGCTTATCAACCCTGACTACTCCAAGGATTTTCTGATTTTATCTTTTGCTTCTTTTGACACAGTAGCAGTTGTTTTATTGCAGAAAAATACTGAAGGGTTAGAGAAGCCCATTTCCTTTTTCAGTAGGGTACTGAGAGATTCTAAAATAAAATATGACATCATGGAAAAATATGCCTATGCTTTGGTTAAATCTCTCAAATCCTTCAGAGTTTATGCGTTGCATTCAAAAGTCATTGCATATGTCCCTTCAGCTTCTGTGAAGGAGATCCTCATTCATCTTAACATAGACGGAAGAAGGAGAAAGTGGATTTCCAAGATCCTTGAATTTGATCTTGAAATAAAACCCACCAAATTGGTTAAGGGCCAAGGTTTAGCTAGGTTTCTATCTGAATCTTATTGCAAAGCGTTGGGGGTCCATTTCATCAACAATTGTTCATAAAATCAACAAGATGAGTTGTCTGACAAAGATTCTCAAGCCAACCCCCCATTGGCAGGTTTCACTTGGTACAAAGACATTGTATTTTTCCTACAGAAGTTGCAGCCTCCTGATGGCATGGAAAAGAAAAAGGCAAGAGATTTGAATCTCAAAGAAATTAAATATTTTCTTATTGATCAAATCTTATACTAGAAAGACCCTTCGGGAGTGTTGTTGAGATGCCTAGACCCACATGAATCCCAAAATATTATGTATTATTTTCATGATAGTTTATGTAGGGGGCATCACTTCTAGAGAACCACAGCCTATAACATTCTCAGAGATGGTTATTTTTTACCTAGTCTCTTTACTAACGTTTGTTCTAAGATCAGGGCCTGCGTTAAGTGTCAAAAATTCTCTAGAAAGCAGCAGCTCAAGTCTTTTCCACTAAAGCATGTGGTAGCTTCAGGACCAATTCAGCAGTGGGGCTTAGATTTTACTGGGGAAATTCACACTGCTTCAAGTGGTCAGCATAGATGGATCTTGACTGCCACAGATCACTTTACTAAGTGGATAGAGGTCATCCCCACAAGAAATGCTTCTCACAAGGTAATCATTGGGTTTCTTGAAGATATTATGGCAAGATTTGGATGTCCAAACAGAATTGTCACTGATAATGTTGCATATTTCAAAGCCAAACCATTGATTAAGTTTTGTGAACATTTTGGAATCACATTGATTCACTCTACTCCTTACTATCCCCGAGGGAATGGACTAGTAGAGTCCTTTAACAAGAGCCTTATTAAGGTCATCAAAAGACTGTTAGAAGACTACAAGAAGGGATGGGATTCGAAGCTTAAATTTTCTTTGTGGGCTGACAGAGTGAAAACAAAGATATCTCTTGGTATCTCTCCTTTCTAGCTTGTATAGGGAGTCGAAGCCATTTTTCCTTCTGAGCTTGCCTTACCTATGGTGAAATTCTTCCAAGACTACCAGGGTGAATCAAATGATATGATTAGGAGAATACAACAACTGGTAGAAGTGCGACAGACTAGAGAGCAACTAGTGGACAAATCACATGACCATCAAAAGAAGATCAAGCAGGCCTTTGATAAGAAGGTGACCAAAGAGGATTTCTAGCTGGGAGATCTAGTACTCAAGTGGGATGCACCTAAACAAGATAAAGGCAAGCACGATAAGTTTGAGGCCTTGTGGATTGGCCCCTTCAAATTTTTTTATGTTTTTTCAAATAACACTTACAAGTTGCAGGATTTGAAGGAGCATGAAGTTTTTGGTGGCCCTGTAAATGGGCATTTTCTGAAGAAGTTTTTACTTAAGCCATGAGTGGTTTCCCATGTCATTGTAAATATCATTTTCTCTTTTGTTTTTGTTTTTGTTTTTATAAGTGACTCCACAACCCAACACTAAGGCACTGAAGCTACAAAAGGAGTTCTTAGAGCCTCACAGGGAGGTATCTATCCCCCATGGATCCTATATGTTAACACATGAATTTTCAACCTATTTCATAGGAATCAAACATAATTGAGGTTTACCCTCAGGAGCATTATGGTATAAATCATGTGGCATTCTGCCCATGATTTCCACAGGAAAAATGAAATGTTTGGGGTCTGAAAAGATCCAACATCCTCCGCTTCCTTCCACGTGACCGTCGTTCCATGCAAGTTTGCGCCAAGCATTTCACTCCATGTCACCCCCACGCATACGCTATCATCCTGCCACCTAAAACGCCCGTATTGGTCACAGAAGAAGATTTGCGTGGCCTCGAGACGTTAAGATTGACTCGCAGGAGGTCGTGGACACCACCTAGAGCATTCATGGGTGTCAGCCCTCTTCCTAATCCCGATGAAAGTATTTATTGAAAAGGGGGTGGCAGTTGATACCTCGTCTCACCCCATAAATGGAAAACCTGTAGAGAGTGGCCGTCAAGGAAAACTATCAATCTGAAGCTTCCTTATTGACAGATTTTCCTGTAAAACACATAACTGCGCCTGGCTCGCATCTGACATGAGGAGGCCTGCACATGCTAACATAATAGGCATCGATTGGAAACTTTGAATGCAGAGGTCTGATCACATTCCTGGTGGTTGCAGAATTTTTAGTATATATAGGAAATTCTGATATTTTGTTAAGGTCAAATGGTTGAGCTAGGCTCTCTGCTATTGTAACATTTTGATGAAGAACATTGGTTCTCTGGTTATGTACTTGATTTGAGACTTCTTGATTAATATAAGTCATCTTTCTTAGTCCATCTTATTTGCCTCTGATACTGAGAGAGTTCATGAATGACTGATTCACATGGATTGTTGTGCCTGTGTTATGATGAATGTTTGATTGTAATATTGTTATGATTTCTTTCAGTTTCCTTGAAATTTGAATCCAAGAGGATCTCATGTTTAAGTTTTTCTTCCTTAGGTTGTTGGAAGACCTGATGTCCACAGCATACCTCTACATTTTTCTCACCAAAGTCTTCCTCCTACTCACCCTTACTCCAACTTACTGACTGAAGTTGATCCAAGACCTTAATTGCTTGCACATACCAGTCCAGATTTCTGAGTTGGAACGTTATTTTCATTGAGTCTTCTCCATTTGACCTCTTAAAACTAAATTACACTTACACAAACTGATGGGTATTGGGCTTACCATCTATGCAATCTAAAGGTGACTTCTAGTGCTAACAGGTTCTGCAGCACAAAAGGTTCTATAGCACAAGAAGTTCCACAGTACAGAAGGTTCTGTAACATCCTGTAGAGTTTTCGTAGCAACCTTGTAGCACACAGAATCTGCAACATTTTTGTTGGTGGTCATAAGCACATACTCTTCCTACTTATTATCAAATAATCAATGAAATGTGACAAAATTCAAGCTAATAAATAAATTATTACAAAATTTTCATTTGAACGCTAAAAGGATATGTAAAGACTAGAAAGGTAGAAAAAAAGGGAAGTAAATCATGCTAAAGGTCACTCTACCGTGGGTGATGGGTTTATTCATTAAACAGTGAATGGCAGAGTGGTGTGTAGAAACATGGGATAGCCTATTATGTAATGAAAGAAATTATTTATAGAATAAACAATAGCAAGGAATTCTTTTTTTGTTACCATATAGTTTAGCTCTACAGACATTAGGTTCTTGCTAATGAAATATATAGCATAAGGTTTTTGTTCATCTCATTTCCTGAGCATTTCTCCAAAGGTGGTGTTTGAAGCATCAGTGGATACATGGAAGGGTAAGGACCAATATGATTTCCTTAGGAATGGTGTTGTAGAAAACGTCTCTTTCAAAGATTCAAAAGCACGCTGACATTGATTAGTCCAAGTAAAATCCGTTTTTTTGGAAAGTAATGAAAATAAATGGAATGAAACCTTTCTAAAGTTTTTAAAAAAATGACAATAATAACCAACATGTCCTAGGAAACTACGTACATCTTTCCATTTCTTCAGAATAGGAAGGTTGACTATTACCTCATTTTTTGTTGGATCCAATTTGATACCTGCAGGATAAATGTGGTGATCCAAAAAAATTCCTTTAGTTAGCAGTATAAAATATATTTCCTTACTAAGGGAAAGGTTCACCTCCTTGCATATTTTGAGCACCTTTTCCAAATTATCCAAAGATTCTTCAAATCTATTAATGTATACTCTAAATTCGTCAATGGACACCTCTACACAATCATGAATTAAGTCTGAAAAGATACTAGGAATAGCTCCCTGGAAAGTAGTTGGGGCATTGTAGAGTCCAAAGGGGAGTATTTGATAGGAAAATGTTCCCCACGTGCTAGTAAAAGTAGTTTTGTCCAAATCCTCAAGAGATATTTGGATTTGGTTGTATCAGCTAAACCCATTAAGGAAGGAAAAATACTTCTTCCCTACTAGTGTGTCGATGAATTGATCGATAAAGGGTAAGGGAAAATGGTCCTTGCGAGTGGATTTTTTTAATTCCCTATAATCAACACATATTCTCCACTTCCCATTTTTGTTTGGAATGATCACAAGTGGTGAGATCCATTGGCTATTGGATATAGGATATATAAATTTCACAATGACCAATTTCTGCAACTAATCCTTTACTATTTCTCGTAGGAAAGGATTCATCCTGTGTTGGGGATATTGGATAGGTCAGGAGTCTTACTTTATATAGTGAGTGCATATATTTGGATAGATTCCCTTCATATCTATATAGTCTCGGGCGATTGCATCACTGTGCGCTTATAGTATTTTGATCAACTACTCCTTTTACGGGATTGGGAGTTTAGAATTAACATTCAATGTTCTCCCTAGGTAAATCTCTATTGGTATACTAGTGGATTTAGTTATGTCATGGATAGGAATGGGTATGGTTTCTATTGTTGTGTTCAGGTTAGACAATGAATATTTATTTTGAGCAACTAGATTCATAATATGGTCAAGGATTTGAGAAGTTGACTATGAGGATGGGAAAGAGTTGGTTATCAAGTTATTGATTACATCGTCCTTAGTATGTCCTTGAGAGAGAGGTATTGATCTGATGTAAGCAATTGATGGGCACTCTCTTCATCATCACTATTCTCACCTTCCCCCCATATAGGATTTTATTTTTTTGTGCTAGGTTTGGTAGTGGGTATAGAATGAGTCTCTTAGTAAAATTGTCGTAGGAGATTGTCATGTTGTCAAATTTATAGCCAATATAAGCATCAGTTGTGGCTAGCCATGGCCTCCCTATGATCAAAGGGTAGCCTCCCAAGCTGGATTTGGGATACACAACCATGAAATCCATGGAGGTCACTACATCTTCCAAAATGAACTCAAGTTTAATTGTGGATTGATTAGCTAGTTGTAGGACTATAGGAGTATGTTGTAGGTTGGACTAGAAACCAATATTTTCCATAATTTCCTTTTTCATCATGTTGATGGAAGCTCCCAATTCAATCAAAGTGTTGGGGATAAGGACATCGTTAATTTGGATATCTACTATGGGGATCCCAGGTTCTGAATATTTGGTAGTGAGTATTTTCTCCAGCATCAAATATGTCAACTTCTCAATTACGTAGACAGTCTAAGGATCTTTTCTTTTTCTGCCTAGTTTCCTTAGGCATAGTTCTCTCATTAACTTAGTATATATGGGAACATCCTTTATTGCTTGAAATGGTAGGATTCTTATACATGCATCTTTAAATCTCTCAAGAAATCAAACTCGAGCTAAGTAGGGGGCTTGTCTAGGATCATCGTTTTTGGATATGGAGGAAGTTGGGAAACCCCTAGGAATGTAGTCAATATGAGGTTTTAGGAGTGGGATGAAGTGTTGTAGGATATTAGTCATCAAAATGATCACCAGAGGGATTTATTGTAGGATATTGAACATCCTCATCATCATGTTCTATGATGACAAGAGAATTTCCTTTATTGAGGGTTCTCCTTGATCATAACCAAATATATTGGAATTCCATGGAGGAGATGGAATAGGTAGAATAACCAGTCGTTTTAGTGGTATAGATGGTTAATCTTATTTATTATTCGATTTAGCGGTGGGCTATGCAAGAATTTGTGGTCGTGGAGGTGGGTTATTCACAGGGATTAATTATTCAAAACTGAACTTGTTGTTGCAAGGGAAACTGCATAGGTGGAGCTAGTGATTGTTAAGGTAATTGAAGGGGGGTTTGTTGTTGGTTCCCAAAATGAGTATTTTTTCATCCTTGTTGCCATGGGTGATTTTGGATTGGATGAGGTGTCCATTGTTGGTGGGGCATGGAGGGGTACCAAGGATGAGGAGGATACTACAATTTTGGGTTAAAGTCCGATCAGAATTATAAGATTAGAGAGGGTCGAAGGCCATGCCTAAGGGATGAGGCTACCAATTTTATTTTTGAGTGATGAGGTAAAATTTCTCAACTTCCATAGTTTCTCCTTGTTAGACTGCTTTCAACCCTGGAAAAGAGGGACAATTGCTAGTATCATGTTTATGTTTGCATTTTATGCATATCTCAATGATGTTCAATAGATATTCCTTCAAGGGATGCTTATTTTTGCACTCAGGGCGGAATATTGATAAAGTTAGTTCTACTTCATCCCACTTTTATTGTCTTGCAAGGTGTCTAGTTGTGGACTCAAGGAGTTGATTATATCAATCTTAAAATATTCTAGAAGATTTCCAATCTATTCTCTAGTGATGCTTCCCCTAGATGTTTTAGTAATTTTGGATACCATGTCTCTTGGTCCCTTCCATGGCCTGGAATTTCTTATTGAGTGGCTTTTACAAAGGTCACAAATATCACCATAGCTTAGCCGGGGAACGTCTCCATCCCCCATTAGATTTAAAATATCAATTCAATCATCTTTGATTCCTCTCAACAAAAGAATTCGTAGAGTTTCTTCATCCAACTTACTATTCTCTGACCACTGTAAATTGTATTGGAATTGTTATATGTAGTCCTCTAGGATATTGTCCTCTTTTTGGGTCATCCTAAATATTTCTTCTTTACGATATTTTTCATTGCAATAATATTGATACTTTTTCAGGAATTCTTCCTTCATTTCTTCCATGTTCCAACATTATTTCCACTGAGTCCCATAAACAACGAAGTGCTACATTTTTCAATGTGGAAAGGAACGGTTTCAATTTCTAAGAATCTGAGACAAAGTCATAACTCCTACAAAGGACATTTAATTTGAATAGAAATGTATATAAGTCCTCACTTTCCATCCCATTGAAATTTGGCAAGGTTGAAGGGGAAATAGTATCCATCTATGTTGTCCCTCCTCGGTTTCTAATTGGAAACTCAATTGTAGTAGTCTCTTCCTTAATGACCCATGCTCCTTCTACTACCATGTTGTACCAAAAGTCCTGAAAGTTGAGCCTTTTTTTTTACTTATTGTGTAGAAGAGGGGTATTTTGTTGGTTCTTAAACTGGATTTGAATGGAATTCTATGTCTGGATGTCCACTGAGAATTTCCTCTGTGTTGGATGAGTATGGAGTTGGAAGTAAAATTTCTACTTGAACTGTAGAAGTAGCTTCTACTATAGCATTGGCTAAATGTATTGATTTTGCAATTGGAGGTACAAGTTTATTTTCACTGAAGATTTGGTTGTTGTGGTTTCAGTTGTTGGTGTCTTTTTACGAGAGTTGGATTTCCTAGGGCCTACTCCTTTTGTTGATTTTCCTGCAAGGGGGTTAGTATCTTGGGTGGTTTTGGATTGACCTTTTGGATATATAACTCTATTCATGCATTCTAGTTGTATGACCTAAAACCAATGTAGGAGTATTATTGTGCCTTTGGAAAGTCCCTACAAACAATGCCAAAATGATATGCTTTTTAATTACCTTTATAATTTATAGCAAGGAAAACGAATATTTTGTGCATTAATTGTCAACCTAATTTTTTGTTTTGACTTGTGAGTTACCATGCACTGTATGTGCATCCCACACTTCCTTCTTTCACTGGTTTATCTAAAGTGAAGTTGTAGTTTCAATAATGTAACTTATGAAAAATGATATGAACAATTACACAAGTCTTGGAAAGGAGTTGGGCGGCTAAACAAGTATTAGAATTAAGTTGCAAGGAAAGTAAATCACATGACAAGGAAGTAAATTGTAGAAGAGTAAATTCACATTGTGCTAGGAATTAAATTACCGAAAGTAAATTCACACTATGTTGGAAAGTAACGTGTTGAAAGTAGATTCACACTCTGTTGGAAAGTAAATTCACAGCACACCTTGGCGGAGAAGTAAATTGCAAAAAATAAACTGCAAAGATTACTCTTTCCAATTTTAATCATTGTCTATAATCCAAAGTAGTAAATGTGATTATTGAATTGAGTACAATTGATGAAAATGATTATAACTTATTGAAGCAATAGAAATCTCCAAATATGAAATGAAACTCTATTAAATGTAGCAAATCTGACTGATAAAAGGAATGCAAGCCTATTGAAATATGACAATCTTGATGAAGGAAATGACAATTCTAATCTGCAGAGGAAATGTAATTCTTCTTGTTAAAGAAACTATAATCTACAGGAAAGTAGAAATTATCAAACCACAAGTAATTCTAAATGCATTCAAAATTAAATATAAACTACCAACAATATGATCCTACAAAACTAAATGCTACAACACATGTCATGTTGGAGTGGGCCATGCCTTCTCAGACATAGTGTTGGAAGAAATTACAATAGTGACTAAATTAACTTAACTTAAACATGTAGAATGCGGCAACCAAGATCGAGTAGTTTCAATTAAAACAATATTATGATTATAGAAAGAAGTTTCTTCAATGTCTCCTCTATATATTTTACAATGGAAGGAAGTATGATTTTATAGCATCCCCTGAATGTCTAAAATTAAGGTAAATAATTATGACATGCTTGAGAACCAATTGTTCTCAAGTTGTCCTTACAACAAATAGTAACAAACTGAATACAAACAGACATCATTTTTTTCTTTTCACCACTCAATCATCGGTGGTTTCGAGGATAATTCTTAACTACAACTATTACCGGTTTGGTTCATCAATAGAATTTCTACAAAAGAAAATTATATTTATATTTATTTAAAATCATGTGAAAATTATATCAGCCTATAGTTATGTTCCATGCATGTATTCTATAAAATATTATGCCAGGGAGATCCTCCTCCAAGGACCTGTATTCCCATCCAACTACTTTGTTGTTTTGCCACGTCGAGTTCCAAATCCTTAGCACAAAATTTGGGATCTGTTATATCTTTGTAAATCTGGATCCGCAACAAGCTGTAGAGTTTCCACATTACAAAGGATTCCGCAGAAGAGGAGGTTCCATAGCACAAGAAGTTCCACGACACATGAATTTCTATAGTACAAAAGGTTTTGCAACATCCTGTAGAGTTTCTGTTGCAACCATGTAGCACATAGAATCTACAACATTTCTACAGGTGGTCATAAGCACATTCTCTTCCTACTTATTATCAAATAATCAATGAAATGTGACAAAATTAAAGCCAATAAATACCTTATGCCAAAATTTGCATTCGAACGCTAAAAGGATAGGTAAATGCTAGAAAGGTAGACAAAAATGGATGTAAATTATGCTAAAATCCTAATTAAAATATGACATTGTCGGAGCCCGTCATGTAGTTTATACATACTTTATATATGTTACACACTACACACAACAATTGTCATGTCTTCATCCCCATCATAGTATAATAGTGGAATTTTCACTTGAAGAATAGGAAGTTGAGACTTAATAATAACATCATCTAATATTTATCCTTTGGAAATTAGTTTCGCATAGGGAGGAAGGCTCATCGAGGAAGGATCCTCATCTCTTCCTCCTCCCTCACATCATCAAAGTCATCCTAAGCTCTTTTCCCCTCACCATCAATATTTGATGTAGAAGCATTATGCACATGAGGAAAGGTGAATGCACCATTGAGAGCAAGTAAAAGAAGTGTATAGACATGTTTATATTTAAGGGACCACACAAATAGGAGTGTCATTCATATTCCAAATCAGTGATAGATCAGTGTAGAGTTTGTTTTCATATAGGTGAATAGAGATGAAATTATGTGTGATGTTATTCCCGTGGGTTCTTGCCACTTTTTGTTGAGAATACCATGGAATTTTTAAAAATGCATAATACATGATGGAAGGAAGAGCACATATACTATCACAAAGGATTAAAAAACAATTCATTTATTTCCCTTGAATGATGAATACTAGAGTGGAGTGTTTTTTGTGATAATTAGAGAGTTCATGAGTGTAGTCAAGGGGACAAGAAAAGTCTATAATATTTTAGAAAGAAAATTGTTTGGAGACACAGTGTGTAAATATGAAGTTGAGTGTTCCAAGAAGAATGGAGATTTAGAGGAGGTGAATAATATGTTTGAGGAATAGGCATATGTGTTGTGTGGATATGGCCATAGATAATTTCCATTGAAGAGGAAGATTGTGCATTAAATTGACTTGATCTTGGGAGTGAATGTGTCAAATCAAGTTGCATGTAGGATAATTCCATTGGAGAAAACAAACTTGAATATGGAAATAACATAATTATTGCAAAAATGATTGATAAGAGAGAGAAGATAGTCCCATGTGTGTTTTTGGCCCCAATTACACCAAATAAGGATGAGAAGTGGCTAATGTGTATAAAAAATATATCCCTAAACAAGATCATAATTTGGTATATATTTCTACTATGAAGAACGGATTACTTTATGGACGGTTTGTGTGGTGCAAGGTAATTGTTAAAGATTAATTTGAAGACTTATTGAAGACTTATTAATTTGTTACAGATATATGTTTATTCTTTAACAATAAACAAAAGCACACCATTATCATTCTTGTGTTAACTGAGATATTAATATAAAAATACAATATCAAACACACCATAGAACACTTCCATTGTCATTTTAGGAAAAACTATGGAGTCATTTTCCACCTTGAGTATGACAGCTAGAGTTTTACCCTAGTTGCATCGCCACCACACACTAATGGACTCTTTATCCTTGTGACAAATATTTAGCAATATAGGCCCTTCGATGCAACACTTTTTCTCATTTTTAGTCTCCCTGGCTCACCCTCCCTTGTGGTAATATTCCATAGTTCCTTCAATAGCCACTACCATGAATTTTTCTACACCATTGGCCTTTGTGATTTATTCCTCCTCATTCTCCTCTCTCCTAGTAGGTAGCTGGTAAGGGAAATCTCCCTTTGTATTCTCCTTGAATTATATAGAGAGTCCCTTATACTTTAACTACAAACCTTTTAGTGATTAATAGTACTTATTCTCCAACCATATCCATCCATTCCATTTATCCATCATCTTATGTTCCTAACTAACCAAGGGAAAGTATTCAAGTATTTGATGTTAAATGGATCCAATGGTGTTATAGCCCTAAAATGCCCTACTCATGCATACATGGCCTTGGCCCTCTTACTTGCATATTTTTCCAAAGCACTGCTGAGAATATTTTCTTAAAAAACTATTTTTTAGAAGATGTATGTGCCCTGCACCATTACAGCCCACGTACATACGCTTGATGCACCACTACAGCTCGCATACATATACATGTTGCACCATTACATCATGTGCATGTTTGCAAAAGTTGCAAGGAATTTGTTGAAATTCACAGGCTATTAGAAGTTTCCCAACTAATCCATCTGCTATAGCCCATAACCCAACCGAATAACCATCCTTTTGTCATATAAAAGGAGGTGTTGGGGTCTCATATCACATCTAAGCATAAGAACAGTGAAACTCTGTCCCATTTCACTTCCCCGCCTTTCCCAAGATATTGCTGCCTTTTGTGAGATATTGCCTCAGCATTCCCTCATCATCCCCTTCTTCCTCCATTTAACCCATTCCCTTTCATAGAAGTAATCAGAAGGTTGAGAGAAGAAGTTCATTCAAGGTGCACTTGTAGCATGGTAAAGAGGATACCGGACCAGGTTCACGGAATGGTGTTCAAATCAGATTGTAAGGTATAATATTTGTATGATGAATAAAAGAATTACATTTTCATGTCCCAAATGATGGTGTCTTGAGTATTTTTATTGATTTAAACTTAACATCTAGCATCTAACCCTAACTTATGTACATAATATCATGCTTGTAGTTCTTTTGTTTCCTAGCTTTGGATGCAAGTAAACCTTGGGAGGAAATGTGCAATCAATGGAAATTCCAAGCATGAGGAGATCATCACCAAACATGGCATCAAAGGTATAGTTACCCGATCTCTTCTCTCTTTTCTTTATTTACATTATTTTTGGTATGTTTGGGGTAGAATAGAAAATTGATTAAATTTTAGATGCTTATTCACTCTGTCTACATCTTGAACCCTGGTATAGTTAAAGGGGGGTTTTCCCGCTAGCAGAACTTGCGACCATACTGGGGAAGCCTCTAGGGTTTTTTAGGGGATTTTGAGTTGTTTGATTGGTTTGTTTTCCTTTCAAGTTTCTTTCTAGTTTTTTGAGTCTATCAAGGGAATTTGGTCACCTTCAGATTGCAATACAAGTTGTCCCTACCCTATAAGACTACTTGGTCTTTTCTTTTTTAGAAAGATACAAAGGTGTATGTGCCATGTCTTGGGTGATCCCATGTACATACGCACTCTGCTCAGTAAACAACCCACGTACATATGCAGTTTGTTGATGCAACAACCCGTGTCTCTGTTTCAGGAAATTTTTTGAAAAAAAGGGGGAATTTTCCTCTTTCCTGATTGAAGTTCACTCTTCTCAGGGTTTTCTTGGATCAGTCCAAAGTCTCTATTTATAGCCATAGCTTGGGTATAGATTTCAGTTTTACTTGTTTTTTTTTAGTTTTCTTGTGTTTACCCTTAAAAAGGTTTTAAGCAAGTTGTTCAATTGTAGATCTACCTTCTTGGTTTCTTGATTGAATCCTTGTGATCTGCAATGGGATAAAGGTATTTTCCAGTCTTGTTTCAGTTTTATTTTTACCCTTTTTATTTTCTTTGAAAAAAGAAAAAAGATTTATTTCATTTTTTCTCTTTAAGGCAATTTAAAAAAAAAAAAAAGGATTTTCTTTTCAATTTGGTAAAGTAGTTAGAGTTGGTTATTTACAAAAAGGAAAAAGAGTCTATTTTTGAAGTTATTTCTTGGTTTATTGAAACATAAGTATCTTGTAGTCAAGTGAAAGTAGGTTTTAGGTTTTCTTTACAAGATCTTGAAAAGTTAGTTAAGAAAAGTTTTGTTTACAAAAAGTTGGTTTCAAAGCTTTGTTTTTAAAATTTGAACTAATTTTGCTTTCAAGTGCTTTAATTTTCTCCTCTTTTCGTCTCTTATAACACCATTAGTTTCACCACCATAACTTGTGAGTAAATCAAGCATTTAAAAAGAATGCTTAATCTAAAATAAACTAGACTTTTTCTATTTGTAAGGTCAACCAACTAGTTCAGGGTTAGGGCCTTGAATTAGGTTGGAGAGGAAACTCTTCAAGGCCGTTAAATCAAACATTGTATTCTGAGTTAGGGAGTGCTTAAGTCCAGTGTCATAAATGTTATCCGGGACCCCCCTCTAACACAGGGGATAAACACGAGATCGCGTGAGGAAAGGAAACGGAGATAACCCCTCCAAAGCTGGACTGAACATAGTGGGAAACACATATTGAGGGTCTGTCTTGGGAGTAATATCGACTACATTTTCCTATGGAGCTTCATGGACCTTGAATATGTTCAATATCCTCTATTGTCTTCCATACCATTTTATTTTGATACCCCTGATAGGCTTCAGAATTGTTATCCTTCTCATTGCAATCCACCCAATTGTCGACTGTACCCACCTGGTGACTAATTGCGAGTTGGCAACTTAGTTGCCCATATTCTAGGGACTCACATGGGTGACTGTGGGTGTATACCGTGGTACCTAGGGAAAATTTCAGATCATGCTTTGCAGAGTATACCCGTAGGGTGCTTCCGTGTTCGAGTTGCACTTGCACTGGTTAGTTTCTCTAGTGTTGATTGGCGTAACTTTCCTTCCTAATAGATAGTTGACTACTTGATTTGTCTTTTAGGAAATGTTTTAGTGTGTGCTTGGTGTTTAAATGCTAGTTAAGCCTTACTATGTCGGTTGATAATTTCACAAGGTGGAATATCAACAACTCTGTCAGTTGTGAAGGCTTCAGGGCCTATCATCGGTTATATTGGATCCACCTCTGTCACCGTTATGGAAAAGACTTGACCAACAAGGGTCATTCGAAGTGACCAGGCCATAGGAAATTGTGCCCGAGCCTGCTCCACGAAGAGACTATTCGACTCCAAAGGATCCTACTATTTCTGACCTTGAGGAAGAATCCCTCAGGCCATCCAACCCTCCGATTACTGACTTATCAGTGATGATCTTGGTTCAAGTTGTCCCTCTCAAGGTGACACCTTCTAAGCGTCAGCTAGTATTACAAGCGGAAATGGAAGTGAATGTTTCTACTTCATCTAGGAGTCATCATGCTCTCATTACAGCTACTACTGCAGGGGGTATTCTTCCTCTTCTCCCACCTTCGCTAGTTCGGACCACAGTGGTCTCGACTCTGTTACACATCAACATTACTCGCTTTGATAAGTGTCGCAAGTGTGGCATGTTGCTCACAAGTGTCGCAAGTGTCAAGCAAATCATACTGCCATGATGCCTATGTCATACTTATAATGACACTAAGAAGACACTTAAAATGCCTCAAACACTTGATTTGAAGGAAGAGGAATGGTTAACTGAAGTCAAGTACCTCTTGCCACCTGAAAGAATCATTGAATCTAGGTTTTTAGAAGAGAGCGCTCCCCTATATCTCTCTTAGGAGCGCTGGCGCTTCCCTATAAACTGCTAGGGAGCGCTATAGCACTAAACAACCCTTCAGGAGGAGCGCTATTGATTTTAGGAGCGCTGGCGCGCCCCTAAAGCCTACTAGGGAGCACTACAACACTCTGATGGCCCTTTTGAGGGAGCATTGCCTATTCTAGATAGGAGTTGGTCTATTGAGGAGAATAAGGAGAAGATCTTTTCAATCTGGGAAAGTGGTTGAATTTGAACTCCTGGTCTAGCCATGATCTTAGGGAAGATCCGTTACTCAAGGAGGAAAGTCCTGAACCTACCCTAAAGATACCTCAAGAGGTTAAGCTTCTCTAAACCTATATAAACAGTCATGGTGAAAAGAGAGGAAGAATTAGAAGCATGAAACCTATGATCTCATAGGAAACACTCAGTGAACTGGAGGAGAGTAATCAGTGAAGTTGTTGTCATCTGGATCGTGGATATTTTGAGCAAGGGTTAAACAAAGGGGACTTGACGAAGCTTCTGCACTCGCATCTACGATTGTAAGTTACTTCCGTCATTGTTCTCATTAATATGACACGCTTGGCCTATTTCTTTCTAGTTTGTGGCTGATCTCACATGAACTTGTCTCTAATAGATAGGTCTATTTTCAAGCTAATGTCAGTAGAGTAGGAAGTAGTTGTACTATTGTTTGTCTACAGGGCTTGTCGAGGAGCGAAAGATTGGAGCTCAACTCGGAGCGTGCAGGGACAAACGCCAGTAAAAGGTACTTCTTTTCTCCTTCCTCCTCATACATCATTTTATATAGATCTAAAAGGAAGTCAGTGTCCATGTTAAGCGTCTTCTATCTTAAGAGTTAAGAGCCTATCTCTCAAGAGGAGATCTACCTGTCCGTAGGGAGATTTTCCTTCAACAGAAACTGGCGACTTCACTGGGGAGTAGATTGGAAACTTTTGGTTTTGATTTTTCCTCATAGACCTTGTCTTACCCTTTGATTGTTTTCAGACCTTGTTCACCCCCTTTTCTCTTGATTTCATGTGCTGATTGACTCCTTACCCCATCACACTCAGCTTGATTGCCAAAATTTGACTGAAATTTTGGATTTTTTGACATTTTCATGAGCTTTTTAAGCCTGGCGCCCCTGTGGCTGTGTTAACAGAGCGCCAGTGCTCCCTTGATGTGTTAGACAAAGCGCTATAATGCTTGGTGCCCCTTACACCAGAGTGCCAGCCCTCTTTTGGAAAAAAACCTTTCCAGAATTGCTTTTTCAGGGTCCAGTCCTTGTGTTTCACTTGCTAAGCCTTTCTGTGAGTCATTTCTTCTTCCCACTGAACTTTGACATCCTTCCTTCTAAGGAACAAATACCTTGTTTTTTGGATTTGTGGCCTTCTTCATTTATTTTTTGAGTTTTTCTGTTGTTGGGAGTTTGAAATCAATGCACTGTTTTTCGCTCCTTTTTGACTGAGCAAAAAAACTCTGGTGAAAGACATCAAAAGTCTATGAATATCTTCATTTGGTTTTGTTAAGGTCATTATTCTTCCACATATCTCTTTTGTGTGAAATTATTGAGTTTCTTGGTTTTATTTTTTCTTCTTGTTTTCGATCACAGCAAGAGGGTGTATTGTTTGTACGAAACCTGCTTATGCTTATCTGAGTTTCCTTGATTCAAAAGTTTAATTGGCAGGAGAAGTGTCGTTTTGAATTAATCATTATTCACACACAAAAAATAAAGATACATCTTCATGATTGATTTTCATATTAGAAGGCATTTCCAAAAAGTTTTAGCACCACATTGGATTTGATTGAAAAAAAATTTGCTTGAGGACATTCCTTCTTAGTGTTTGTTAGTGAAAATAACTCTCTCTCTCTCTCACTTAAATAGACATTCATCGAAAAGAAATGACTGCTTATCATCTTTGATGCATTTTTGGGGATTGAGTCATCATTCCATCAATTTCACTTTCATGCACCCCTTTTGAGTAAAGAACAGCTATAAAATGAACGCTAATTAAAAACTATCTAGAACATTTTCTTCTAGGATCCTCCACCAACAGTAGACTAGGATTAGTACTTTGGATTAGGCTGTGAGCATAACTCTCCAAAGTTTCCAAAACAAACATTAGCATCCAAATCTAGGGAGATTCAAATCCAATTGTCGTATAAGTCTGCCTGGGATCCCCCTCTCACACAGGGGTTACGCATGAGGTCGCACTCGGGAAAGCTACGGAGATTATCCCTCTGTGGTTTAACTGATTGTAGTATTCAGATCGTATTATGGGGATCACTTAAAGGTATACCCACAGTGTTGAGTGGAAGTCTTTTAAGTTGATTTCGGGCTAGATATCCTACCCGTATGTTCAGACTGGACTGTCGACTGTACCCGCCGAGGGGCTGACTGCGAATTGGTAACCTTAGTGGCCATAATCTTTAGGGTCTTACACAAGGTCACAGTGAAGGGAAGTCTCACTGTACCTGGAGCAGACATTGGTCAAACTCACTCGGGCTCCTTGGAGGGTAAATCCACAATTACTGCGTGGAAGCTTGCACCAAGGTGAAAGTCCATTAAGCAGGTCGCCATTGTAATTGTTCCACCATATCCCCACCCCTTCTTGACTTGATCACACGACGTTGGATTTCATCACCAACTAGCACAGTCATCGAGAGAAGGTTTTGTTTGCTTGGTTGTGATTCCTAGATTCTATTAGTGTATGTTGCTTCTTTTCGGTAGTTGGCCATAGATTTTTTTCGCCGACTCTTTTTCACCAACATCGACCCTCCACGCCGTTCACGGAGGCTACAGGGACTTCCTCCAGAAAATATGGACGAGAATACCCCTTTACCCCCTCATTCTCTGGAGGAATCTCCTCAACAGAGCGAGGTTCACGACACTATAACCTCCCAAGAAGAAGTTCCCACTCCTTTAGAGAATTTTAGAATTGTTTCAGAGTCTCCAGAGGCTTTCCGCATTCCTGAGGGATACGAGAGACATGTTCTCCAACTGAATTCAGCCGGTGAATTCGTCGTCATCAATCCTTCTAAAGTTCCAACTGGGTCTCATTCAAACCCCCTAGTCGACGACCCCTTTTGGACCACAGACATTGTTCGAAGTCCACCGCGGATGGTGCGGGATCTTTACGGAATAGGAATAGGTGTTGATGTGCCTGTTACCTACACCGTACCCTTAAACCATTTTATTGATACTACCATTTTTTTAGCTACATCGTCTGTTGATCCGAACACATCGTCCATTGGCCCAGGGTCCACTTTTTCCCTCCAGACGACTCACTCTACAATGGTCCCTCATGTATCGACTATTCCCACCGGTAATGTGGTGGTTAGCCAGGCTGTAATTGGCACACCACTAACACCTAGACCTTCATCGTCACTCCCTTTTGGGTATAGAGCACTAAATTCTTCCGTTGTCACTACTACCCAAGGTATGCCGAGAAGTTCTATACCTATACAACAACCCGGAGGGACCGATCTTGGTGGCTTTAACCCGTTAAGCAACACCAGTCAATTGTTTACGTCTGGTTCCCAAATTCTGGGAACTCCACCTCAAGTTGGGGGGCATCCTCCCACCAGAGGACAAATTCCATTCGGAGGGCACCCTCATGCTAGGGGGCAACCTCAATTCGGAGCCTACCATCAACCGTATGGACAAAATGTGTCTACCACACCCAATCCGTGGAATATCCCTTTTCCAGGAAACCCACATTTCTCGAGGGGACACAATCCTCAGGCTCCACAACAACCTCTTCTCCCTCAAGGCACCCATCTATATCCTCCTTATGGAAAAACGCCAAATCTGGATTATAATCCTCAAAACCCGTCCGGTTATCCTCCGCTCGCACATGTTTCTCGAACCTCCTCAAATCATGTGTACCCTGGTCAACACCAACCTCATACAAGAGGACCCACTGGTTACAATTATCCACCTAACCCAGTGTATGGTCCTACTGGTGTTCCTATGCCACACCAGCATTACCCACAGGTTAACCAACAACTACCTTTCCTAGCAACTCTGGACCTCCCAGACTTGTCTTGGTTAACGAATGATCCTATTTTTCATTCCCCGGTTTGGCCAGCTATTCCAGCTAAACTTCCTTCTGATATTCCAAAATTCGACGGAAAGTCCAGAGAAGACCCAAACAACCATGTGATGACTTTGCATTTGTGGTGTTCATCGAACTCCCTCATGGACGATTCTATACATTTGCATCTTTTCCAACGAACGCTTACGGGTTTTGCAGCAAAGTGGTATATTGAACTACCACGTGCTTCTTTTCACGATTTCAACTCCCTTTCCATGTCCTTCCTCACACACTTCCAACTACCCATTCGATACGAGACGGGTACCGAACTATTGACCTCCCTTCGTCAGACAACCTCCATACATATCTCCAATCATATCCATGAATGGAGACGACGACGAAGGTTAATCAAAGTGGTCATTCCTGACCAATTATTAGCGGAATGGTTCACTAAATCATTGTTACCCCAGATCGCTCATGATGTTGCTATGCATGGCGTAGTCATGGAGAAATAAGCCATTGCTCGATCTCAGTACTTAGATTTGGTTTATTCACAATCTGGTACTCTGTATGAATTGATACCAAATGCTACCCGTGCCACTATTGATCCATCCAAACCATCGTCTACCTCGCACGCGGATGGAGTCATTGGCTCCGTCAAAACCCAATCTACTTCCCAATCGACTGGAACAACCCAGCGGCCCGCTCCGACGTCTACTCCCAGTTTGACCACACCCTCTTCTACCTCCCCTGAAACTCAAGTCTCTGAGGTGAATACAGTCCAATCGACCCCTTCACAACAATCTGGAGGCAAGAAGAAACCAAGAAATAAACCGAAAAAAAACAACAACAATGAACAACCAAAAAATCAACCTCAAACCCCTGCTGTCGGAAAACAACCACAACAGAAACCGAAATTCCCATGTCTCATTTGTGGTGACGATCACTACACCTGAGACTATCCACATCGCAATGAAGTGGCCAAGCTCTTTAAGGGAAATTCACAACCCGTTGTGCTTACCCAGCCTTTTCCACAACAACAATATTTGGTTTCTCAAACCCCCACTCCAGGGGGCAGTTCCAACCAATCCCATGATGAGGCCTTGACAAGTGCCCACATTTACATGTTTAATGGGATTAATCTGACCACTCCCACTACGACATATGACACATCGATTAAACCTGATAAGCCGAAGCCCACTAACGGTTCCTTACTGGACCCATCACCATCTTCCGTTAGTCCTCCATCTACTAGCCCTTCGTCCAGACCACTCCAGATCGAGAAAACTTCGTTTGACTCCATCTTACACCCTCCTAAGAGCACTATCCAGAAATCTACCTTTAATCCTAGTTCACGGGTTGCCCAAAACTACAACATCGTTGAAGATTTGGCTCAAGCACCGTGTGCTATGTCTGCTTTGGAAGTTCTACAACACTATCCCAGTCAACATAGAACGCTCTTGGCTGCCATCGGCACTTTCGATCCTGAGTCATCTAATAACCTCACGTTTAATCTAGATGATCATCAACCTCAACTCTCCCACCAACTAGCTTTTCAAATCGATGTTGTTGTTCACAATCAACAAATCCACCGAACAATCTTGGATGAGGGAGCCTCCACTTGTGTCATGTCTTTAGCTTGTTGGAAAGGCTTGATATCACCCACCCTTAATAAATCCCCTATGATGTTACACGCTTTCAATGGGCGAGGTTTTCATCCTCATGGACTTTTTCAATCCTTAGCCATTCAGTTGGGCGGCAAAACTATTACTGTTGATGTCGAGGTGGTCGATGCCCCCCTCGATTACAACCTACTACTCAGAAGAAGTTGGTTCTACACTATGAATTTCATTGCCTCATCGGTGTTTCGATGTGTACAATTTTCCCATCAAGGCAAAATTGTCACTATCGACCAACTAGATTTCTGTACACCCGACGCTCATGCCCCCCCCCCGTTACCAACAACATTCCTTTTTTGGGAGACCATAAATTTACGTATGCAAGCGTTGGTGTTGGCTTGTTGAAATATTCTAGACTTATGGGTACCTTCCCTACACCACTTCCACCCACCACACATCATATTGCCACCGTCAATATGATTTCGACTATGGCTTATCAATCTTTGGAATCATCTGACCCTTGGATTGTACCTAGTCCCATGGAATTTGATGTGTTTGGTGACACCATGCCACTTAGCCCAGCCAAGGCCACATACGTGGCTATTCAATCTATCTCTCCCTTCCTGGACAACCCCCGTCTATTAGCATTCGATGCCTACTCAATGTCGTCATGGTTGGATTCCCTATCGTCTGCAATTGATTACATTTCCCACATTTTTCCTTCTGACGAATCTATAATGGAAATTCTTAGTATCGATGATGTACCTTGGGATGATAACCATCACCGATCCTGTTTTCTTCCGCCGCTTGAAGAAATTCACAAAGACATACACTCTTTCTTCCCTCATGATGTTACCCATTCTCCACAATCTCCCATCCTCACCCAAGATACTCTTTCTGAGGGGAATATGGGTAATATCTCTACTACGATCGTTATTGATATTTCGATCAAAGAAAGCGTTGTGGAAAACATTAACCTTGGTGCTAATTGCACACCCGAAGAAGTGGTATCCTACACCGCTCTGTTTAAAGAATTTCGCGATGTCTTCGCTTGGAGCTACAAAGAAATGCCAGGAATCGACCCCTCGATCATCGTGCATGAAATCAAGACTTACCTAGGTACGAAACCTATTCGACAAAAACTCCTCCCGGTTCATCCCAAGAAAATCGCAGCCATAAAGGCAGAAGTTGAGAAACTTTTAAAATATGGCTTTATCTATCATGTCCCTTTGATAGAATGGGTCTCCAACCTTGTTCTGGTTGCCAAAAAAAAGGGGACCATTCATGTCTGTGTTGATTATCGAGACCTCAATAAGGATTTTCCAAAAGACAACTACCCTATGCCCTTCATCGACCAGATCATTGATAATTGCGTTGGGAGCGTAATCTTCTCTTTCATGGATGGTTTCTCCGGGTATAACCAGATTGAAATTTTACCTGTTGATCAACATAAGACAGCCTTTATCTGCTCATGGGGAACTTTCGCCTATCAGAAGCTACCTTTTGGTCTCAAAAATGCTGGTGCTACTTTCCAGTGGGCCATGTCGTACGCTTTCCACGATGTCAAGCATATTGCAGAACCTTACCTCAACGACTTACCTTCCCACTCATCCAATCGATCAGATCACGTTGATCACTTACGGGCTATTTTTCTTCAATGTCGATTTTACCGTATTCGCTTGAACCCACATAAGTGTATTTTTGCTGTCGAATCCAGTGGACTCCTCGGTTTTGTTGTCTCTAAAGACAGGATTCGGGGGACCCCTTAAAGATTAAGACTATTATGGCCTTACCCCCACCTACTAATTTGACTCAACTCCAGAGTTTGCAAGGAAAAGCAAACTTCCTTCGCTGTTTCATTTGTAACTACGCTGAGATAACTAAAGGATTCATGCAATTGATGCAGAAAAACACCCCTTTCATCTGGGATGACATCACTCAACGATCATTTGACGCTCTCAAGCATGCCTTGACTCACACACCTTTGTTGCACCCTCCAGAGTATACAAAGGACTACATCCTTTACTTAGCCACCTCCACTTCCACTATTGCAATGGTATTAGTTCAGAAGGACCCCAACAGTGAGGAACATGTGATCTATTACCTGAGCAAGAGTCTATCTGGACCTGAACTCCGATATTCATATGTAGAAAAACTGGCTCTGGCATTCACCATCATTGTCCAGAGATTTCGCCATTACATCCTACTACGCACCACCATTGTGATTGCGGACTCAAACCCCATGTACCATGTCTTGACACGTTAAGTGCTCGGAGGAAAATACTCTAAATGGATCGTCATCATTCAGGAATTCGATCTTGAATTTGCGAATTCCAAACCCAAAAAGTCCCTGGTGTTTGTGGAGCTTATCTGCGATCTCCCCCATGCTGACGAACACATCGAACCTAGAGATTCTATCCCTGACGAAACTTTTTTCCTCATTAGCACCTCTGATCCTTGGTATGGAGACATCCTCCTTTATCTCCAAACCCAAATCTTTCAACCTAACACTTCCCATGAAGAACGTCGACATATTCACCACCATTCTCGCCGTTATCTTATCGTCGGCGACACCTTGTATCGCCGTGGTATTGACACTATCCTTCGACGATGTTTGATTCATGCAGAGGATGAATGCGTTCTGAATGACTGTCACCTAGGCACCTGTGGCGGTCACCTTTCTTGGATGGCCACATCCCAAAAAATTCTACGTGCCGGCTATTTTTGGCCCTCGATTTTCAAAGATTGTATTGAGGCAGTCAAAAAATGCCCACCCTGCCAAGTTTTTAACAACAAGGCACGCACCCACCCTACTACACTGCACCCCATCATCGCCATCGACCCCTTTTCCAAGTGGGGTATCGATTTTATGCAATGTAAGCCTACCTCAGTCGGGGGGCACGGTTATATAATCGTCGTCGTCGACTACTTTACTAGATGGGTTGAGGCTATGCCTACCTTTCTGAATGATGGTCGTACCATAGCTCTTTTTGTTTTTAACCACATCATAACTCGTTTTGGTGTACCACGCACTATTGTCACCAATCACGGTTCACACTTTAAGAACCAGATGATGAGTGAATTGCAGTCAAGCTGGGTTTTCGCCATGAAAACTCATCCCCATACTATCCTCAGGCCAATGAACAAGTTGAAGCCATCAACAAGGTCCTCAAAACCATGATTCAATGCATGGTAGGGGAAAATAAGACATCCTGGCATCTACAACTTTTCTCCTCTCTCTGGGCTTACCATACTTTCATGAAAACCGCAACTGGGTTCACTCCTTTCTAGTTAGTGTATGGAATCGAAGTCGTTTTACCAATCTAGTGTGAGATTCCATCTCTGAAACTTAAAGTAGAACTCCTACCCCATACTTATGCTGAAGAATAACGTTTCTTATTTCTGACCAAACTGGACGAAACACGTCGTGATGTCGCTCTCGTTAACGAGGCACATCAGAAACGGATAAAAAATCAATACGACAAATCCGTCCATCCTCGGACTTTTGCAAAAGGAGACTTAGTCCTCGTCTATGACCAGGCTCATGAAAAACTAGGGACAGGTAAGTTAGAACCTCTGTGGCATGGCCCTTACATTGTGAAACGTGTTCTGCATAGAGGCGCCTACGAGTTAGTCGATTATGATGGAATTTCCCTAGGAGAGCCCCGGAACAGGCTTTACCTTAAAAAGTACTATGCCTAGATCCCCTAGCATGTGTACATTGTACATTATTGTATTTTAGTTTGGTGTGTCTGTTTCTTTCACGTGCTCAAGTCTTTACCTTTGCCACTCATAACTGTGACTTGTGTTTTCATGCACAGATGTCGTCTTCCTTTCCTATCTTTTTTGGGTTTGCGGATGGCACTATTCGACACACCCGGAACATTACTTCGGCAGCATGGGTCATTTACCAATTTGATGAGGTGGTGAGTTCAGAAGGTATTTGCTTAGGACCAGTGACTAATAACATGGCAGAATATCATGCTATCATCGGACTTTTGACCCAAGCCTCCTCCCTAGGTATCTCTCGTATCATTGTTAACCTAGATTCCCAACTCGTGGTCTATCAACTCAATCGTATCTACGTTATTCATAATCCTATCCTGCTACGTCTCCACCTACAAGTTCATTGTCTTGAACAAATGTTTGATTACATCGAATACAGACATATTCCAAGAGAACTCAACAATGTTTCGGATTCGTTAACTAATTACATCATGGATCGGTATCTTGCCCATAGATAAGGTTCCATGAAGGAAAACAAATTGTACATCACATGTAAATTAAAACACATCACATTAAAGACATCATCATTTACAAATCTTTTGGCACTGTAAAAACTAGGAACTGTATATATATATATACATAGCGTGACTGAAAATGTTTTGATTACATCAAAAAAGTATTTGGAAGAGCAAAATTTTGGGTCTTTACACCCATACAACATCGTCCGACAAGTCATACAAAATATACAATCACCAGAGAGATTCTAATCTCTCTGCACTGCATTATGCTGAGAATAACATATCACTGCTCGCACTACTCGTCTCAACAAAGAATTACCATTCTCTAGCACCCCCACAGTGTGTCTCTATAGATGTAAAGGCACTTCTCTCCTCCGTAGAGGAGGAATGCCCATCGTAAGACCTTGAAGGTTTCTTTCAAACTCCCAGAGACCTATCACTGGTACCCCTGGATCTACTGCAACTTGAGCACCCCCGCGACGTCCTGGTATTGGTATCTCAACCGGACACACTGCTCCCTTGTCTGCATGTTGAAAACAATACATCCATTAAAAAATCTTCTACGTACCCAAAAAATATATACATATGTTAAAAAACTTAAAACAAAAAAAACTAGACAAGGTGTTGCTTAGTCTCTCACCTGACGCATCCCAATCTTCCCCCGCTGGTAGAATTAAATCCATGCTCCCGCGAAAGTCCACCCCGGCATATGGGAAGTCTTCTATCCAAAGATATTGGATTCTCAACCAAGTGAAGAAGTCACCGGTGAAATGAAACTCTGATTCTGCCACTAGTCTCGAAGACAGACTAGTCCATCATTCCATCCGTGGTTCTCCCACTGGTCGTACTGCCAATGCAATTTGAGGCTGCATATGGGGGATGCACTCTAAGAATAATGAGACCAAGAAAGAACCATATCCAAACTGTTTCTGCCCCATCCTACATCTTGAAACCTGTTCCTTCATGTTCCGAAGAAACCATGCACTCCAATTAAACAGTGTTGGCTCCAAATATTGTACGCCATAAGCTATATGTGATCTCGACGCCAGATGCACGCTAGTGCTTCCCGTCACACTCATTATGGCGAACAAAATAGACTGAAGGGGTAACTCTCTGATATCCTTGATGGGGATTCTACCCCCCACCAGTCTTTCTCCTGGGACACAATGACGTGCTAGGTACATGCCCACTTGCTCAGGAAGCACCCTCTGTCCGGAAAAAGCTATAGGAGCCCCTCTTTTCGAGAGGTCAGTCAAGAAATACACATCTTCCAACTCGATGCTAAGAAGTTGTGTTCTGATCCGAAACCCCTGCTCTGCAACATCCCACAAGCTTATTATGTGCTTGAACAAAAGGATCTCTTTCTTCATCTTTTGTAGCTTGAAGAATTTCAGAAGGCCACAATCTCTCAACGTGGACCACGTACGAGGACTCTGCAAAGCAGCCAAATCATCGAGCTCATGCTCTCGTTCCTTCCACTCAATCATGGTCGTTGTCAAAATCACCTACAAACAAAAAAGAAAACAAAGAATTTCATTATTCAATTTTTCGGCAATTTCTGAAGCAATTTAAAAACTTGAAATCTATTGCCCATATTGTTCAAAAAGGACCACACCCTCCTTTTATTACTCAATAATCACTACGCAGCAATAAAAATGTTTTAAATTAAAATGATTTTCATAATGGCTGCATGGGCATTTGTTTTGAGTTTCTTATAGATTCTTTAACAAAAACAACCTATCTACTTAAGTATCAAGGTGTTGGCATCTATGCTATCACCCTCTAGAAGCGTTTTTGTAAACAAATGTCTTTTTCCCACCATTTTCAATAGAGGTCGATTTGATCTTTTTTGGGGCGACCTAGGGCTTCATTTTCTTATTTAAATATTGCTATGAAAACAAATTTTATACGATGTAATTGAAAGAGGAGGAAATGAAGATCTACCTGGTCCAAATGGCGAGAGAAATGGTCAACCGTAGCTCCAATATCAAGCAAAACAAGATCCACCTCCAAAATGAGAATCTCCACTGCTACAAATCCTTATGCAAAATGAAATGGTAAATGAAGATTTTTCTTGTATTACTATTTATAAATCTCCATTTTTTATAAGGTATAGTTATTTGTGGGTTTCTTTGACAATATAATGGCTTCACTAAACCTCTGGATTGCAGTTTTGACACTACAGGTTTCAAAACAGTTTTGATCGATTGTTTATGTTGTCACATCCATGAGCATAGTCTTAGTTCATTCTCAAGCTCGAGAATATAAGAATGCACCAGGTAGACTTTTATCTCTTTTTAGGACCCGCATGGACACACGAAAAAGGAACCCCCTGGAGTCACCTTTAAACTCTTTTCAGACTTTCTAAATATGAAAAGATCACCAAGTGATCATGCTTCCTTTCACACTCGTTAAAAGGTTCGAAAGGGCATCTTTCGAGTGGTAGTTTATCTCTTTTTCGGCCTCGTGATACTAACTGTACGAAAAAGGAACTGAGAGAGTTCTCTTTTAAGTGTTTTTCCAGACTCCATAATCATGAAAAACCTTCGAGTTTTTTGTCTTTGGACTCGCTAAAACAAACATCGACAGGCCCATATGGGACCGAACCCTTACTTCTTTCAGTTTGTTAAACAAAGGAAGAGGAACTTACCGAAGGTGAGTTATATTGAGCATGTGTTACCCTCCTCGAGCTCGTTAAATTAAAAAGAGGTACTCGTCTATCTGGATGGTGGAAAATTTGAAAGAAACAAGCCAAGCAGTCTCTTGAGAACATTAGTCTCTTGAGAACATTACCAAGTAATTCTTAGAGTCGCCCTTGAACACGGCACTTTGTCTTTTGAACGCATTATAATCCGTTGAACCTATGCACTGAGCCAATCCTTTGAGTTTATTTCACTTCTTTGGGTCACCTGACGTAAGTCACAGCATCCACTACATCATCAAGTTTTGGTCCATGTCATGTTTCTGCTGTTGTGCCTCAGTGTTCAAGGGAAGTATCCGCCTTGAGAGTCATCCATCACAAATATCTTGTCTCAATACCCATGTCAGTCCATGTTCATTTGATATACCAATTACATCTCCATGTCTGTTTCATTTCGTTGATGGGGGATACATCAAGGCCCTCCTTCGACGAGCCTATTCCTGTCGACTTCAACACATTATCTAGGAATCAGACTTAGAAACCAGTTAGTACTTTGGGAACTGCATGCCTCAATGGCAGACCTCCTCATGTTCGACAGCAGGTTTACATCATTGAACTCTGATTGGATGATTCCACGGATGTTCGACTCCAGCTCATCCATTCACATTCATTGGAATGTACTAGAGTACCTTGGGAATCATTGGCATTAATGGTGATCTCCCTCGCGCTTGTTAACAGTTTACATCATTGACCGGTAATCAAGTGGTTTCTTCCATGTTCGACATCATGACATATATTCGCATGGTTAGATTCATACTACATCGGGATCGGTAAGAAGACCTTGGGTTGAGTGATCACTTTGATATGTACTTTGCCCAGGTTGTGAAGGACTTTCTCTTGAACAATGATATATATACTGTAACATAGATCCACTTTGTATTGGTCGTGGCTATGTCTTGTCATCTCGTAGATCCACTGTGTATTCTTTGTGGCTACGATCAGTTGAGGTCATGGGAGTATAGATCCACAGTGTATTTTTAGTGGCTATACCTTTTTTATCAATACAATTATGGATCCGCAGTGTATTTTATGGCAGCCATATCTTGCAAGTTTTGATCACCCAAGCATAGGTATGCCTGCCTTGGTTTTTGAAACATGTCATAATATTTGTTGGATGTTTGTGTGCAGCTTCTGTCAGGTTCTCCGCATCTATACCCTTTCTTGAAAGTCTACAAAGTATTTCAGTTATCAGTTCTCATCTTCTAACTTCATACTTTGGGGGCCAATCTGTTACACATCAACATTACTCGCTTTGATAAGTGTCACAAGTGTCGCAAGTTGCTCACAAGTGTCGCAAGTGTCAAGCAAAGCATACTGCCATGATGCCTATGTCATACTTATGAAGACACTAAGAAGACACTTAAAATGCCTCAAACACTTGAGTTGAAGGAAGAGGAATGGTTAACTGAAGTCAAGTACCTCTTGCCACCTGAAAGAATCACTGAATCTAGGTTTTTAGAAGAGAACACTCCCCTATATCTCTCTTAGGAGCGTTGGCGCTTCCCTATAAACTGCTAGGGAGCGCTATATCACTAAACAACACTTCAGGAGGAGAGCTATTGATTTTAGGAGCGCTGGAACACCCCTAAAGCCTACTAGGGAGCGCTAGAACGCTCTGATGGCCCTTTTGAGGGAGCGCTGCCTATTCTGGGCAGGAGTTGGTCTGTTGAGGAGAATAAGGAGAAGATCTTTTCAATCTGGGAAAGCAGTTGAATTCGAACTCCTGGTCTATCCATGATCTTAGGGAAGATCCCTTACTCAAGGAGGAAAATCCTCAACCTACCGTAAAGATACCTCAAGAGGTTAAGCCTCTCTAAACCTATATAAACTGGCTCTATCATGTTGAAAAGAGAGGAAGAATTAGAAGCATGAAACCTATGATCTCATAGGAAACACTTAGTGAACTGGAGGAGAGTAATCAGTGAAGTTGTTGTCATCCGGATCATGGATCTTTTGAGCAAGGGTTGGAAAAAGGGGACTTGATGAAGCTGCTGCACTCGCATATACGGTTGTAAGTTACTTCCGTCATTGTTCTCATTAATATGACACGCTTGGCATGTTTCTTTCTAGTTTGTGTTTGATCTCACATGAACTTGTCTCTAATAGATAGGTCTATTCTCAAGCTAATGTCAGTAGAGTAGGAAGTGGTTGTACTATTGTTTGTCTACAGGGCTTGTCGAGGAGCGAAAGATTGGAGCTCAACTCGGAGCATGCAGGGACAAATGTCGGTAAAAGGTACTTATTTTCTCCTTCCTCCTCATACATTAGTTTATATAGATCTAAAAGGAAGTCAGTGTCCATGTTAAGCGTCTTTTGTCTTAAGATTTAAGAGTCTATCTCTCAAGAGGAGATCTACCTGTTCGCAGGGAGATTTTCCTTCAACAGACTCCCTCTACTTCGAGCATTGGTATGATACCATTATCGGTGTCAACCACTGCTCCATTTACTCAGAGTATGATAGGCCCTCTATTCTCATATGGGATGCTCGGCTTTGATTCGAGCTCGGCTCTTACCTACTCCACCTTACAAACCATGGGTCTGGGGGAAGGGAGCTCAAATGCTCCCTTTCAAGGGTCGACAGGAGGCACTTCAGTCCCCTTTAATGTTATCCCTTACGGTGGGGGCCATATACCTCCTTCATCCCCCTTGCTCAGCCATGCTTTCCAACAACCAATTGGGTTGAATGCTAACTATAGCTTGTTTGGAGTAGGCAGTTTAGGACCTTCATCTTACACAACGTTGATGGGATCTATTTCGTTCTCTTTGTTCGGTGTGTTTGGGAACAACGTTTTTTCTTCGGTTGTTGTCTCGGTTGGGGGAAACCCCGATTTTGGTCAACATAACCTCGTGCAAAGTACTATTCCTTCACAAGGAGCAACGACTGGAGTTTTCTCCTCATAGCATCTTTAGAATCCTTGGTAGGGATTAGTCCCTCGCAAGGGATTTCAAACGATGGAAACCCCTTCCATGCTCAATGGAACCCCAGGCAGGGCTCCGTACCCATGCTCGTCGAATCGGTTGGGGGCATCCCCTTCCAAAATCCTTGGAACACAATGCAGGGAGCAATCCCCGCACAAGTTATGTCATCCAATTATGGGACTCAGTTGATGATACCCCAACAGATACATTTTTCATATGTTTTTCAATTCCATGGTTTTTACCAGAACCCTGGCCAGTAGTCCAACTTTTCTTGGCAACCTGGTGTAAGTCAAACTCAAGGACCCTCTTTTCCTATAAATAGTACTCAACCTAAACTACTATTTCTGGAAACGCTACATCTTCCAGACTTTTTGAGATTACTAAATGACCCAATTTGTCACAATTCGCATTGGCCCCCCATGCCAACTAAGTTTCCCTCAGATATTCTGAAATTTGAAGGCAAGCCTGGCGAAGATCCAGGTGATCATGTGAAAACTTTCCATTTATGGTGCTCGTCAAACTCACTGTGAGATGACTCTTTCCAGTTGCACCTTTTTCAACTCACTCTTATAGGGGGTATTGTGAAATGGTATATTGAGCTCGATCTCTTGAGGTACTCTTACTTCAACGACTTGACGATGGTCTTCTTGAACCATTTCCAGTTACCTATGAGATACAATGTTGACACCAAATTGTTGGCCAACTTTGAGCAAACCAAGGCCGACCATATCTCCAATCATATCCGAGAATGGTGACGTCAAAGAAGATTGATTAAGATCTAGGTCCCTCCTGCTTTCTTGTTTCAATGGTTCCTGGAGTCTTTGTTTCCCTACATATCCAACGACGTAGTGAATTCTGGAGTGTTTTCAGAGGAGGAGGCAATTATGAGAGTGCAGTAGCTTGAAATGATCCACTCTCAGTCTGGAATTCTTTATGATATTTTTCTAGATGCATTGTGGTCTATTCTCGATATGGCCAAGCAAAATTCTGGACCCCATGCCAATGGTATTATGGGCTCAGCACAAGGAAATTCCACTGATCTTTTGTCAAATCAATTGCAACAATTGTTGATACAAAATATTGTGTCTAGCCAGACCTCGAGTTTGATTTCTCCCCCTACCCAAGTGTCAGACTTACACAGTGTGCATTCGACGAACTCTAAGGCCAACCAGAAGCCTGAGGGAAAGAAGAAAAAATAGAACAAGAAGGGTAAAGGGAATAAAAATTCTATCAACAATGTTGGCAAGGGAAAAATGGAGAAGAGGAATTTGAAGTATCCATGTAACCTTTGCACAGAAGAACACCCGACCCATTTTTTCCCTTGGCTTGCAGAAGCTCAGAAGCTATTGGCGTAGAAACAACTTGCTATGCTAACAAACCCATTTCCACATGGGAAAAACATGGCTCAAGCTTTAGCATCCTTGATCGCAGAAGGCGGCAGTTAGGGACCCCCGGTGACTACCAATAATAACTTGTCCATGAATATTTACATGATGAATGTCGAGGCTAATATAGCAACTAGGGCCCGAGATTATGGAATGTTGGAATCTGTCAAAAAGGGAAAATAAGCCACGAACCCATCGACTCCTCTCCATATTGAGAAGATGGCAGGTGAAACGATGACTCGCTTCCCAAAAGGTGTGTTTAAAAAGGCTTCTCATAATCCAAACACAAGGGTCACCCAGAAGCACTCCATTGTGGAATATTTGGCACAAACCCCATGCGCGATGTCTGCTTTGGAAGTCCTCTAGAGTTTCCCTTTACAGAGAAAAGATATGTTATCTTCCTTGGGATCGGTAGAGACTTGTAACCCAGGAGCTATTGTTTTTTATCCAACAGACTTGAAACCCTGTCTTCCTTACCACATTGTGTTTTAGATAGTAGTGGCTTACACCACAAAATCTTTCACTCAAAATTTTTTATGTACAATGCTTGACGAGGGTGCCTCGACATGCGTGATGTCATTGGCATGTTGGAATGCCATTGGCCAACCTGGTTTATCCTCGTCACCTATGTGCTTATGGAATTTTGCGTTCGGTCATTCAGACTACATGGGATCATTCCTTCCTTCCCCGTGCAGTTGGGAGAAAAAACTGTGTGTGTCGAAGTTGAATTGGTCGATGCGCCTCTCGACTACAACCTGTTGTTTGGAAGGGGTTGGACTTATGCGATGCATGCAGTGGTTGCTACGGTTTTTCGGGTCTTGTGTTTTCCACATGAGGGTCGGATAGTGACCATTGACCAGTTGTCTTTCTCCTGTCCTGACCCTTCATTGGGGGCTTCCACAGTCCCGATGATTGATAGTCTATAGCCTGCCACTGTCAACTTAGGTGTTGGCTTTTTTTCATCATTTATGGGAACTTTTGATTACCCACCGCTTTCTGGCGATGTCAATCTTATATTGGTTGTCTATGACTAGTCTAGGGCTGCAATATTGCAAATGTCGTCATTTCGAATGAGTTACTTTAACAATATGTGGAATCTACCTTCCCCATGGAATTCAATGGAAGGGAGAGGTCATTATGGCATGTTCATGCCCTTGTCCGCGATCGATCTTTCATACATCATTGTCCAGCAAACTTCGGCCAACCCTGAGCTGACTTTTCCACAGGAGTTAGATCCAGTTCTCGAGCCTATTTGGGATCAAGGTTATCTTGCCATTGAGGATCCTTTAGACCTAGTCTTTCCCTCTGACGAGGCGATTCTCAAGGCATTGACTGGTCCCGATAGACCTTTGGATGATCTACATCATAGATCTTACTTCCTTCCTGAGTTAAGGAGAATAGAGGTGGGAGAATTTATTTCGATCGTGAATGGAGATAGTGCTTGTCCTATCAATCCTCTGGCTACACATGGATTTTATGTCAAGGGTAACATGGCAAGTATCACTACAATGATTCCAATAGATATCTCTAGAATCCCTGGCATTCTGGAGAATTTTTTCGTCAGAGCGGACTTCTCCCCTGAAGAGATTTTAACTTATACCAAGCTATTTAAGGAATTTCATGACATTTTTTCCTGGTATTACGAGTAAATGTCAGGCATAGACCCAAGAATTGTCGAGCATTAAATCACGACTTATGTTGATTCCAAGCCAATCCGATATAAGCTTCATCCAGTCAATCATCAAAAAGAGGTAGCAATTAAGGCTGCAGTAGAAAAATTGCTCAAAGTTTGTTTTATCTACCCCGTGCAGTTGATGGAATGGGTGTCAAACCCGGTTCCGGTTAACAAAAAATAGGGTATGATTCGTGTGTGCATGGATTTTTGTGATTTGAATAAGGAATTTCTGAAAGACAATTTTCCCACCTCGTTCATCGATCAGATTTTCAATGAGTGCGCAGGCTGTGAGGTATTTTCATTCATGGATGGTTTCTCGAGATACAATTAGATTCAGATCAAACCTGAAAACTAGCATAAAACAACTCTTATTTGTCCTTGGGGAACATTCATGTATCATAAGATCCCTTTTGTCCTGAAGAATGTTGGATCCATCTTTCAGTGGGACATGTCATTTTCTTTTCATGACCTTAGACATATAGTTGAGGCATATCTTGATGATCTAGCATCACACTCTCACAAAAGATCTGATCATCCCGCTCATCTTCGACTAATCTTTGAATGATGTCGCTACTATCTGATCCACTTGAATCCTAACAAATGTAGTTTCTGCATGACGCCAGGTCATCTCTTAGGTTTTATTGTTTTGACAATAAGGATCATGTTCAATCCTCTCAAGGTTGAGGTGATAGATCAATTTCCTCCCCCGTGCACAATACCCCAGCTTCAGATCATACAGAGGAAAGTGAACTTTCTTCTATGTTTTGTCATGAATTACGTCAAGATCACTAAAGGGTTTATACGTCTCTTGAAAAAGGGAGTCCCATTCTGTTGGGATGAAGCTGCTCAATGCTCTTTTGAAGCGTTGAAATGTGCCCTTATGTTTTCCCCTCTACTTCGACCTCCTAATTATAATAGAGATTTCTTGTTGTATTTGGCTGCTACGAAGTTGACCATCGGTATGGTATTGGTTCAAGAGGATGATCTGCTTGAGGAGCATGTTATTTATTACCTTAGTCGAGGCCTAGTTGGGCTGGAACTCAACTATTCTCACATTGAGAAGCTTGCTTTGCAGCAGTTCATGTTGTCCAACGATTCTATCATTACATTTTTCTTCGCAAGACCACTCTCATTGTCATTGTGAACCCTTTTCCATATATGTTAACACGATGGGTCATTGGTGGAAAAATCGTTAGATGGATTGTAATCCTCCAGGTATTTGACTTGGATTTTGTTTCCATGAAATCCGAAAAGTCGTTGGTCTTTGTTGAACTTATTTTGGAACTTCTGGTCGAGTCTAGTGATATCACGCCCGAAGAATCACTTATTAAAGGAGATATTTTTCTAATCGCATCTTCGGACCCATGGTATGGAAATATACTAGTCTATATCCAATTTTTTAAGTTCCCCACTTCTTCTTCCCGTGATGAGCGTCGACGAATTTGACATCAGGCATGAAACTATATTATCCTCGATGACACTTTGTATCCAGAATTGTTATTTGGATTTTACACAGTGAAATTCATTTTTATCTCAATGTTTTGAATACTTTACCTGGATTCATCTTTAGGACAGATTAGTCAATGATAAGGGTAGCATGCCAGAGTTATAAATATGAAAGATGCACAGAGAAAAAATAGGTAGTTTGGTGTGGATTGCATTATTCATCGATGTCTTATCCATGAAGAAGCAGAGCTCGTTTTGAACGAATGTCACACTAGACCATGTGGAGGTCATTTTTCTGGGTTGGAAACAACCCAAAATATTCTACGTGCCAGTTACTTTTGTCCCTCGTTAATCAAGGATTGCGTTGAGGTGGTCAAGAAGTGCCACTCATGTCATATATTTTGTCGGAAGATGCGGGCACATCCTACTCCCACGCTTCTTGTCATTGTTTTTGGTCCTTTCACCAAGTGGGGGATTGACTTCACTACATGTCACCTAGCTTCATCCAGAGGGGCATTGTTACATCATCATAGCGGTAGACTACTTCACGAAGTGGGTCAAGGCTATGCCAACGTTTAACAATGATGGAGAGACAACGTCTCTTTTCATTTTTAACCAGATAGTAGAAAGGTTTGGCATATCGAAGGAGATTTTCACTGACCATGGAAGTCACTTCCAAAACAAAATGATGATTGAGTTAATGTCAAAGCTTGGGTTTAGGCAAGAAAATTTGTCACCTTATTACCCACAAGAGAATGGTCAGGTTGAAGTTGTGAATAAGTCTCTCAAGACTACTCTTCAGTGGATGATCAATTCTACCAAGTAAAATTGGTATTTGATGTTGTACTCAACGTTGTGGGCCTATCGAACGTCTATGAAGACTGCCACCAGTTCCTCACCTTTTCAACTCGTATACAGGTTGGAAGCAGTCTTACCTATTGAGTGTCATATTCCTTCTTTAAAGTTGGCAGTGTAATTACTGTCAGACACTTCACCGCTTGAGGAACACCTACTATATCTCGAGTAGCTCTATGAGTAGCATCGTGATGTAGCCTTGGCCAATGAGGCTCATAAGAAATGAGTCAAGTGTCAGTACGATCGGTCCGTTCATCCTCGAATTTTCTCCGAAGGCAATCTTTTCCTAGTCTATGATCAAGAAAAACATCCCTTGGGGGCAGGCAAGTTCAAACCCATGTGGTTTAGACCGTTCATTTTGAAAGAGGTATTGAAGAAGGGCACTTACCATCTGGTTGAATTTGAAGGAAATCCCTTGGCGGAGCCTAGAAATGGGCTCTACCTCAAGAAGTATTATTATTAGGTTGGTCACCTGGGTGACTTCTTGTACATATGTATAGATTCCTATACAGTTTTTGTCTTTTTGTTTTGTTGACGTATAGTTATCTATGTCTTCTTTTTCACTGTGGCAGATATCAAGTGAATCGGAGGTGTATTTTGGGTTCGCAGACGGTGCTAGCCGACACACTCGGAGGCTTGCTTCTGTAGCTTGGGTGATTTTCACACCTAGAGGCCATTTTTTATCTTCCAGAGGTATTTTTCTAGGTGACGCCACAAACAATGTCGTCGAGTACATTGCAGTAATAGAATTGCTTCGTGACGCTTTGTCACATGGCATTTCTCACCTCCGGGTATACCTATATTCTCATATGGTTGTGTCCCAGTTAAATGGAGTTTACCACGTTTATGATCCCACTTTGCACCAAAATTTCCTTAGGGTACGTCTCTTAGAACGTTATTTTGATTACATTACATATATACATGTTCCTAGGAAATTTAATCATATAACAGATACTCTAGATAAGCAAATATTAGATTGGCATGTTGCACACACATAAAAAGAAAAATCACACACATACACATGTACATACATTTTTAAAAAATGTAATCCATAAGACAAAATATATATATATATATATATATATATATATATCAAAACATGTCATGTGTACATAAGTGGGCATGAGCACCTCAAAAATGATGTTCAGTATACATTGTTGGGCTTATTCCCTCAAAATTATATGTACAAAAGGTGCCCTCGGCACATCAAAAGTCTAGCTTATCTAAGCATGGGGCCTATTGGACCTACCATAATGCACCACGACATTGGCCAAATGCCAGAGAAGTTGGACCCACGTCCGTGGCACCACATGAGGTTGCATGGAAGGTGGGAGATCCTCGATCTCGGCCATGGGTACTGTGAGAGTGAGCGTTGTAAGGTTGTGCTCCACTCATCTCAAAACTCTCTTAGCCTATCCGATTGGAGGTCCCCCAGCGGTTGTTGGTCCACCGGATGCTGATGGTCCTGCCTCTAGTCGAGGACGTCATTGAGTCCTCACGAAGTCTATTGGGCACATTGGTCCCACATATGTACATAGAAAATACACAAGAGTCAGTACTCTATACACACATAAAAATGATATATATAAAAACAAGTAAAAGTTAAAAAACATTAAAAACAATTTATCTATCTCTCCTCGCTCTTTTCTAGGAGTCATGGGCATGTATGAATCCCTGGAAAAGATGAGATGATCCCGACGTAGGGGTAGTCCTCAATCATTGGAATCTTCCATGACCACTAGTCGAAGAACTTGTCGTCAAAGGCCTCTATGGTCCTCCCTCCCCCCTTTCATGGCAGAAATGTTTCCCATCTACATATCGTTGGGAAGGAGGCCACATGCCCCCGTACCGTCTCTCTGGAACAGAGACTGGGAACCCTCTCGAAGAACAAGGAACATAATACCATACCAAACCCGAAGTTCTTACTAGCACATTGTCGACACTCTGTCAGTTGTCTCTTCATGCACATAAGCATGGTCGTGCTCCAGTCAAATATGTGTGCCTCCTAACACTGAATGGCACAGTGCATGTGTGCCTGAGAGGCCTAATGTAGGGTCACGGATCCAGTAATCTGCCCAATCAGTAGTAAGATCACTCGCAAAGTCAAACTTGTGATCTTGTGGATCGACACCTGAGAATCTACCTTCTCAGTGCTAGCCTCGCAACACGTCTGGATGTAGTCCTCAATGTTGAAAGGTCAAGGGGGAAATTTCCTCAAATTGATTGGTTCCCCTCTCCTCGAGAGGCCAGTTAGGAAGTAAATTTCCTCAGTCGTTGGAGTCAACGACTAACCCTCTAACATGAATGCCTATGCATCTGGGTGCCAATAATCAACAAGGGCGTTAAGTAACCTAGGTTGTTCCCTCATAAAAGGACACTGGAAGGACTTCCATAGCCTGCACTATTTTAGTGTGGCAATGGCTAGAGGGTCCTCTTCGACCAATATGTCTATGTCCTCATGCTCCCTCTCCCTCCATTGGACATAAATCCTATTCCATGGAAAATTGGAGGAAGTTAACTCTTACTTTTTCATTTTTTCCAATCTTTCAAGGGTGTATGCAGGTTGTATTGGCCACAGTCGTGTATGTACGTGGGAAAAGTGTTTTCTTCCTGAGTACATACGCGGGTTTTCCTTGGACAGCCCGCATACACGCAGGGCCGCTCTTTTTAGCAGAGTGTGCCCCCTCAAAAACCAAAATAAATGCATAAATGAATGATTGAAATGCAAGAGGGGTGAAATTGTACTTACTTGGTCCAAGCGGAAGTTCGTTTCGTCCACTGAAGCTCCCAGAATCAATTTTTTTAGAAAAGGGGTTTTTTCTCCCTTTGGTTAATTTTTGAATTGCAATGGTGAAAATAAGTTGTCTGCTTCTATTTATAGACATTTTTGGCCTTTTTTTTGCCACTTGTTGACCCCCTTTGTCATTTTCTCGAGCTTGGTAATCACTTGATTCTAATTCTGAGTTTCTTATTGGACGTTATGGTACCCCTTTTTTCTTTTGGTTTGGTAAATTTTTGGGGGATGGTTCATTTTTTGGTATCCTTTGGTAAAAGTCATTTTTTCCAAATTTTTGCATATAAGTTAGGATTTTGTCTCCACCTTTTGCATCTCGTTGTCTTTTCCGCTTTTCCATAGGATATACCCCACTGAAGTGTGACACAGAACCTTCATTGTTTCTCTATAAGTGTCGTAATTAGGTTGTAGATCCCACCTTTACATGGATTCCCTAGGTAGATCCTTGTTGCATTTTGGCATCCATGCCGTCATTAATGACTATAGTCTCGGGAGTCCTTGTTAGTCTTGTCATGATTACAAGATTAATCCTCATTCGTTTGATGCAACACGCTTTTTTGTCTTTCAAGATCACTTTACAATTCGAAAGCAACATCCGATGAGACTGTATTTATGCTTTTTTATCTTGTCTGGATTAACTGAGAAAAGTATCCCCCTAGAGTCTTCTTTAAGCCCTTTTCAGACTCTATAAACATGAAAATATTGTTGAGCGATCTTGTTTCCCTTCACACTCACCAAATTCAAATTTGAATTCATGTCTGTCCGGCAGTAGTTTACCCCTTTTTCGATCCGGATGGTCAATTTCACGAATAAAGGTATGCTCTAGGAACTTCGGTTCACTAGAAGAGTATTCTTGGGCGTATGTTTAACCCTTTTTCGTGCCTGAGGGACTAAATCTTCGAAAAAGGAACATTCTCCTTTGTTTTTGTTTATCACCTTTTCCAGGCCTTGGAGATTACTTATGAAAAAGGAACCCCCACGGAGTCCATAGTTAATCTCTTTACAGACTCCCTAAAATTGAAAATATTGTCAAGTGAGATTGTTCCTTCACACTCGTTAAATTGGTCTAGAAGAACATCTACTGGCATGAGTTTAACCCTTTTTCTAGCCTATAGATTATAGCGGAAAAAGGTACACCTCGACAGATTCATCTCACTGGGAGAGTTCTCCTCAGTTACTTTTATACTTTTTCAGGATAAGGAGACTAAACTCAGAAAAAGGTTGTGAGTCCATAGTTAAGCCCTTTTCAGACTCCTTAAAATTGAAAAGATTGTCGAGTTATCTTGTCTTTGTCACACTCGTTAAAATGGTTTTGAATAGACATCTTTTTGGTGCATTTTTAACCCTTTTTCGAACCGACTAGACTATCTCCGAAAAAGGTACTCCCTGGAGTCTTCTTTTACATTTTTTCAAACTCTCTAAACGTGAAAAAACTATTGAGCTTACCTTCTCTGGGCTCGTAAAAATTACATTGAAGGGGTCTCATTGTGTCTTTCCTAATTGCACTTACATCTCTGCATCTTTGGCCTAATGTTGGCCCCATGTTTCTCTCAACTGAACCTTTGAAGCATGCCTTATATGCAAGCCTTGTAGCACTTTTTGCCTCTGCGACTTGACACCTTGACCCATGAAGGAATTTTTTCCAAGTGTCTGTTTCCTGCACATGTCTCCTTGCTCTAAGAATTAGTATGTTCCTTGTGCTTGGAACTAGTATGCTTTCTTGCAACACTCATTCCTCCTTTGTAACGTAGCATTCTTTTATTCTTTTTCAATCTCTTAAAAAATTGAAAAAGACAAAAAAATCAAATATTCCAAAAAGAGGGGACGAGAAATATGTTTTTTTTTTTTTTTTCAGAAGCACAGAGAGTCTCCCTTGGACAAAGCACATCCTTCTGTTTGTTTTTCAAGAATTGGGATCTAGTATGACCTTAGGAAGTTGTTCTCTCTACATAGATTTGTGTCCTCCTTCATTTGGTTACTCTTCCAAACACATGGAGATTTTGTGTTTCCTGTTGCATTGTGAACTTATGTCAATGTCATGTTGCTTGAGTCTGATCATATTTTGTGCTTTTTTCCAAGGGAGGTTTCACTCAACCCAAGTGGGCCTTTCTACATTTTTTCTCTTTACCTTCATGAGTTTTCCATCCCGAGAGTCCAGTCAAGTCCTGATTCAAAATCGACGAAGTTCTTTGCCTGATCATCGAGATCCTCGTGTCTTTTCCCGACGAGTCATCGAAGACCTCAAGGTAGTGATTTATACACTCCCATTGTACTCCTACCTGATTTTTAAAGATCTTGAATTTGTTGCTTGAGCTATAAAGTCCTCATCTCCAGCCATTAGGTGTCACTATCTTATTGAAGATGGATACTATACTTGTATATCTTCAACTGATTTTGAGATGTAGATCCGTTGTGTATTGCTCCCATCTATACTTTATATATTTATATGACATGGATATGTAGTGTATTTAATTGTCATCCATGATTTAGTGCATCCTAAGCATGGGTATGCCCGCCTCATAGAGACAATTGTTGTTTTGTAGATGGAACCTCACGAACTATGGTCCCGAGGTCTCTTGATTTCGAACATTGGTGAAGATATTGTAATGTATTTCGACCATGAGTTGCTCTTCTGACCTCACACATTAGGGGGCATATGTTATAGCCCTAAAATTCCCTACTCATGCATACATGGCCTTGGCCCTCTTACTTGCATATTTTTCCAAAGCATTGTTGAGAAGCTCTTCATAAAAAACCATTTTTTGGAAGATGTGCATGCCCTGCACCATTATAACCCACATACATATGCTTGTTGCACCACTATAGCTCACGTACATATGCATGTTGCATCATTATAGCTTGTGTCTGCTTGCAAAATTTACAAAAAATAAAAAGTTGCAAGGAATTCGTTGAAATTCATGGGCTATTGGAAGTTTCCCAACTAATCCACCTGCTATAACCCATCATCCAACTGAAAAACCATCCTTTTGTCATATAAAAGGAGGTTTTGGGGTCTCATTTCACATCTAAGCATAAGAACAATGAAACTCTTCCCGATTTCACTTTCCCTCCTTGCCCAAGATATTGTTGTCATTTGTGATATATTGCTTCAGCATTCCCTCATCAGCCCCTTCTTCCTCCATTTAACCCATTCCCTTCCATAGAATTTATCAAAAGGTTAAGAGAAGAATTTCATTCAACGTGCACTTGGAGCATGGTAAAGAGGAGCTCAGACCAAGTTCCCAGAATGGTGGCCGACTCAGATTGTAAGGTATAATCTTTGTATGATGAATAAAAGAATTACATTTTCCTGTCCCAAATGATGGTGTCCTGAGTATTTTATTGATTTATACTTAACATATAACATCTAACCCTAACTTATGTACAGAATAGCATGCTTGTAGTTATTTGTTTGCCTATCTTTGGATGCAGGTCAACCTTGGGAGGAGACGTGCAGTCAGTGGAACTTCCAAGCGTGAGGAGATCATCACCACACGTGGGATCAAAGGTATAGTTACTCGATCTCTTATCTATTTTCTTTATTTACATTAGTTTTGGTATGTTTGGGGTAGAATAGAAAATTGATTAACTTTTAGACGGTTATTCTCTTTTTCTACATCTTGAACCCTGGTGTAGTTAAAAGCGGGTTTTCCTGCTAGCACCTTAAAACCTTATGGGTCGTGGTTTCTCCTGCAAAATGTCCCCCTGTAGGACTATCATGGATTTCCCTCAACACTCTTTCGCAATCCTCCTTTTCAAGATATCTTAGAAATACGCCATCATAATTTAAGAGGAAAATTATTGAATTAAAGAGATGGTATCCTGCAGATTTTTTTCTGAGTGCTCTTCTCTCTCTTGGTTTCAGGTATTCAGGATATGTATTATGATGGAGGAAGTAGGAGTCTTGTGCGGGTGGGATGTAAAATACTTCACAACACCATAAGGACAACTCGTTGTCCCAACCTGAATTCTCAATCTCTATTAGATCTTGGGATTCTATGACTGGATTGCACAGTCCTTGACCCTTGACAATATTTGTTGGTTTAATCTCTAGATCAAATTCTTGGATAACAACCATCCATTTACCTCTTCTTTCTCTTGTTTCCTGTTGCATGAATAGTGAACTAACGGTTGGGTTGGGAACTATGAATTCAGTATTATTCTTCAGGATATAAGGCCTGAAGTGTTTTACTGCTTTATAGACGGTGTAGGCTTGTTTGTCAATGGTTGGATAGTTAAGTCTTGACCCTTGTAAGTTAGTGCTCAGTAATGAGACAGGGGCCTCATTGTTTCCATCATCCTTTTGAGTGAGGATTGTAGCTAATGATTGATCTGAATAAAAAGTGTAGAGGAAAGAGTCCTTACTTAAATCCAAGTTGCATAGTGCAGGGGCTTGACATATGGAAGTTTAAATTCTTTCGAAAGATTATTTTCCCTCCTTAGTCCATTTAAATTCCACATCCTTGTGTATCATTCTTTGCATGGGTTTAACTGTTTCTACAAAATCCGAGGTGAACTTCCTTACAAATTCAATCTTCCCAAAGAAATATTGCATAGCCTTCTTATTATGAGGGAGGTAGTTAGGAAATTGTTTTTATGCACTCAGGTTCAATATGGATACCATTTTTAGAAATGATGTGGCCTAGGATTTTCCCCTCTTCCACTCCGAATAAAGTCTTTTTTTAGTTCAAAGATATTCCATAATTTCTGCATCTTTCAAAAAATTGGGTGAGATGAGAAATATGATCATCCCTATCCTTGGAGTAAATAGTAACATAATCTAGGTAAACCATCACACATTTGTTAATTAATCCTTGAAATTCCCATCCATGGCTCTTTGGAAAGTAGTTCTTGCATTGATTAATCTGAATGGCATGTGTTTGTAGGAAAATGTTCCCCATTTCATTCGGAAAGTTTCTTTCAATATATCCTCCTATGATACCAACACCTGGTTGTATCTTGAGAACCCATCCATAAGTGAGAAAATATATGCTCCTGATATGGTCTGCAGAATTTTTTCCATGGGGGGAATAGGGTAGTTATCTTTTGCAGAATCCCTATTCAAATTTATGAAGTCCACACATAAGAGAATCTCCCCAAAAAATTTCTACAAAATAGGTATCAGATTGGCTACCCATGTAGAGTGCCTTACTTGCAATATTATCTTTACATCTAACAATTTATTAAGTTCTTTCTGCATAAAGGGTTCTAGATATGGATGGAATTTTCTTGGCTTTTGTTGGAAAGGCTTGACCTCAGGGCTTAGTGGGATAGTGTGTTGAATGATCCTAGTATCATAAGCTTTCAAATCCTGATAAGACCAAGTGAACACATCATGATACTCTTTCAACAACCTTAGGTAGGCCTTCTTTTCTTCAAGGGGTAGTGATCTCCTGAGGTTAATGTTTCATGGGTTATCACTAGTTCCTAGATTTATGACTTCATAGGATGGACACGAACTATTAGTTTTGGTATTTTTTGGCTTTTAAAATTTCTCTCGTAAGTCAAACAGGTTTTCAAGACTAATTACTTTCCACGGCATAGTGTGGAGTTTAGGTTGAATTGAGTTCCTTGTTGAAATATCGATTGTCATTGATATCAACCCTTGAAGAAGTACGGTAACCCCATGGTATGGTTATGGAAACCGAATTTGATCAAGGAAAAGGGTCATGAAGGATAGTGTAAATTCCAGTAACTCACTCATGGATGGATAATCCTCATCATTTCGTTTCCGGTGATATGTGGTATACCACGTGGTTCCTCACAGTTGAGGAATTATGGCCTTGAGATGTTGGAAACCCCAAAGAATGGTTAGGAAGCCCCTATTTGGTTACAAGTCAATTAATGAAAGGATAAATTAGTTGTAACAAGAAATTCAAGAAGCCATAAATTTAGGGAATGTGGTTACCTAGAAAGGGTATAAATACACCTCAAGAAGTCATTCACAAGTACATTTACTCACTTATTCTATTGAACATCTTCTAGTGAACTAGTGATATATTGGAAATTTTTACGACGGTAATTTTTGAGGTAGCGAAGAGTGAGAAGTGTGGGAGTTTTGACATCGCAGAGGAGAGAGGGAAATTCTAAGGAAACCCTAGCTCAGTTGACCATATGGGTAATACTACTAGTGTCCCGCAAGGACCCCACAAGTTTCACAGTACCTATCACACAAGGCCCCGCGAGACAAGATGTCTTAGTCCTACGAGGACAAGACAATTTTGGGGAGATGTTGGTACCAGCTCCCTAAAATCAAAGGAAAGTTTACAAGTCTGTGTTACAGTGTCTCAAGTCGGCTATAGAGGTACATGTATGTTTATCAGTATGTTTTGAAGGTTATATGTTGGATGTGTCTATGGTACATGCTTGAGGCATGTTTGGTATATTGTTGAGGCATTGGCACTTGATTGAGGTACATCTTGGCTACATGGTTGAGTGAGGTATATTCTTGCATCTAGTTTGGTACATGACATGATTGATATGGTTCATGTCTTTGAAATATTGGTAGTTGGTTGAGGTATACATTTGATGTATGGTGGCATATGCATGAGGCACATGCTTTGGTTATTTGAGACACTCTATTGATGATATGGTACAAGTCTATACTTGATTCATGTTATGGAATATGTTTTATTCATATTTAGCATATGGTACATGATTTGATTAGATGCATGAGGCACATGCTTTGGTTATTTGAGACACTCTATTGATGATATGGTACAAGTCTATACTTGATTGATGTTATGGAATATGTTTTATTCATATTTAGCATATGGTACATGATTTGATTAGATACTCATCATTGATGTTATGGTTGGAATATCTTATAGTTCATTATTGAGGCATGTAATAGTACATGTGTTGGTACACAGTTGATGCATGGTATGGTACAGGTTCTTGTTGTGGCACATGGTTGAGACACAAACATGTTTTTGATCAGTTACAGGGTGATGAGATAGAGACAGTGACAAAGACAGTGAGGGTGATACTGATAGATTGGATACAATGACAAGTTGATAGTGACAGATATTGTGGTAGTGACAATTGGTCTACACTTATATTTTAGGGTGGCAGGATGAGACAAGGAAAGGGAGTTGTAGACTCCTTTCGATTGGTGTCAGATAACATAGGGAGTTGGAGCTTCCTTCAGGTTGGAGCCTGATAATCAGAGGGTTGTATCCTCCTTCTAGTTGGAGACATAGAATTCAGGGAGTTGTAGATTCCTTTGGGTTGGATCCTGTAAATGTGGGGTTGTAGCTTCCTTTCAGTTGCAGCTAGAGAATTGACAAGTTGGTGCTTCCAATGAATGTACTCTTTTGATATATAAGAAAATCATTCTGTGGTTTTTTCCCATTTGGGTTTCCACATAAATTCTGGTGTATTATGTATCCTATGTGATATTGTTGGTGTGATGTTGATTAGCATTATATTTTTCATGATATTGAATGATAATGATAAACTGTTGAATATTGTTGAAGAATACATATTGTGGTTAAAATTAATAAAAGTTCTCATACTGATTGACCCCCACCCCTTTCAATATTCCAACAATTGGTATCAGAGAAGGTCCTTCAAGAAGTAGTATAACCATTGGAAGGAGATCATGGAATACACTAAGATTGGAGCACCAGTATTTGATGGACATAACTATGCCTTCTGGAACAAAAGGATGAAAACCTTTTTATAGGCACAGGGATTTGATGTTTGGCAGTCAGTAGTAGATGGATATACAACACTAACCACTCCCCCAACTGATAAATATGGAAAGAAACTCGGAGAGAATAATTCAAAGGCTAAAGGCACCATTTTGAGCAGTGTGGTTGATTTAGTATTTGTCCAAGTCATGCATTGTGATTCTACAAAGGATCTTTGGGATAAGCTTCAAAAGACTTATGAAGGAGATGCCAAATTCAAGGGAGATAAACTTGAAACCTTTACAGTTAATTTTGAACAATTGAATATGAAGAAATATGAAGAAATTGCATCCTACTTCATGGGAGTTGATGAAATAGTGAATACTATTAAAGGTTTGGGAGAAGAGATGAAGGAACTAGTCATTGTTCAAAAAGGTACTAAGGTCTCTCCTAATGATATTTGATCCAAATATTTCATCCCTAGAATAAAGAGCAGACCTAGTTACTTTGAGCATGGACAAGCTACATGGGATACTCACAACCTATGAATTGAGGACAGAGAAAGAAAATCCAATCATGAAGGAAGCAACGTTCAAGGCATCCAAGAAGACAAAGAAGAATAAACATAACCCAAATTCAAAGCCAATTTGTAGCTGCAGTGATGATTCAGATGATTCATAGGAAGATGAAGAAATGGAAAACTTCGTGAGAAATTTGAAAAGAGGAACCGACAAATACATAGGTATGTTTCCATTAAAAATTTTAATTTTGGTGGTATTGGTCATTTTTCTTCTAAATGTCCTTATGCTAAGAATAAAGATAGCAATGAAGAAAGAGACCCTAAGAAGAAAAATCAAAATCAAAAGGGAGAGAAGAGAAGAAACAAAAAGAAATTCTTCAAGAAAAGTTTCTACTTAAAGGAAGATAGTTCCTCATCAGATGAGGATGATGATAGTGACAGTGATTCCGAAAGAGTACTCTTCATTGCAGTAAAAGATGATGAAGAAGATTCCAAAGAAGACGGCGAAGTTGATCTCAGAGAAGAAATAATTAGTGCCCTAGAAGAACTAAGGAAAGAAAGAAAGAAAAACAAGTCACTCAAGGTAGAGTTAAATACAAAAGAAGGATCTCAGAATTCCAACTCAGAAGAATTTGAGAAAATTATCACGAAGTTAAAAAATCAGGTAGAAGAAGACAAAAGAATTGAAGAAGCACACAGAATTCAATTGGAAGAAAAGGAGAAGATGATTGAAGGCTTGGAAGAAGAAATAGTCACTCTAAGAAAATATCTTCATAAGAAAGATGTGCAGCAAAATAGCACCAAAATATTGGATGAAATCATTAGCAGTCAAAGGTCATGCTATGACATGTCCGAGCTAAGATAAAACCAGATGCATACAGATAAAATCTCGAGATCCAAGACAACATAACAGGGGGAGGAACAAAGAATATATGAATAAATAGTCAAAGGTTCTTCTAAGAAATAATAAGGCAAGAAGATCCGAGAACAAGATCATAGAGAAACTACACCACCTAGAAGATTCATAATTCAAAATCAGCAGTAGCCAGCAATAGAAATACCTCAATAAGAAGAAGGATTCAGAAGAGCAACACCATTCAAAAGATCTTCCACCTCCAGGTATCAAACTATTTTTCTTGGATTACGTTATTCATGTAACAATTTTTGGCACAAAGTTGTAAATTGTAGGGCCTATGCCAAGAATAGAAGAAGCTATGAAGGCTACTCAAATAATAACTATCCAAGAATACCTCATGAAACATAGAACATAAACTACAATAGATTTGGATCATTGAGTGATGAAGAAGAACGCTACAAGTGCAACAATTTTGGTCACATGGCCAAAGATTGTAGACTGATTGTTCTTCCAATAGAATCAAAAAATGATATCAACAATCACAAAAAAGAACCACAAAGGATATGGATAAGGAATCAAGATCAATTCAACATTGAGGAATGCATGCTTTCTCTACAAGTTCAACACAAGAAAACTGGGTGGTATGTTTATAGTGGTTGTGCAAAGCATATGACAGGTGACAAGAACAAGTTCCTAACTCTACAGAAGGAAAGAGATGGAGCAATTTCATTTGGCAATGACAACTCAGCCGAAATTATAGGAAAAGGCAAAGTCAATCTTGGAAGCAAAGATGCCAAGGAAGAAAATGTTGTATTGGTCGAATACATGAAGCACAATCTACTAAGTGTAAGTCAAATGTGTGATCAAGGACACAAACTTTTGTTTGACTCTGAAAAATGTGAGATAAGGAAAGTAGGATCAGGCAAGTTGGTGGCTACAGCTATAAGAACCCCAAACAACATATATGTACTAAATGAAATTTGAAAGGAAAGATGTTGTTTAGGAAAGAAAAATGAAATTTGGCTCTGGCATAGAATAATGGGTCACATGTGTAAATGTGTTGAACCTACACAGAATAGATCTAGTTAGGAATTGACATATATAGTTGCAGAGAAAATAGAAGAAAAGAGAAGCAGGAGAGAAAGAATGGAAGAATTTTCATTAACCAAATGGATGAATGATAATTTACACATGATATACTTTGTATAACTCAACCAATGCACACTATAGGAGAAGCCAATGCGCCATAGTGGTGGTCTAGAGTGATATGGACACACGCCAACAGTTAAGGGAGTAAATTGCCACCTAGTCTAGTCTCTATGGAAGTTACAGGAGTGAACTACCACCTAGTTGAGTTAACTAGTCTATTAGTCTTCAGTTAACTGACTAAAAGAAAGTGAAGTGAGAAGGAGATCAGGGAATCATGGGTCATGTGCTATTCTGGTGATGATCCCAAGGACAATGCACATTATCTGGTGATTATCTCAATGTTGCATGGTGATAATCCCAACGTAGCATCTATACTCCACTCAACTGATCAAACTAAAATGAAAACTGAAGAGAATTCCTAAAATATAGGAGACTGAATAATGAGTAATAAACATAGGAAAAACCTTAGGAAAAATAAATCCTATATGTGTTTGAAGTAACTAAAACAACCCCCCCCAAAAAAACATCATTATGGTGAAAATAAAGAATGGTTCCCGGCAATGAGGCCATGTTAGGTACCCAAATACAAAAGATATACTGAAATAAAGAAAGGAAAGAGGGAAAACCTCATGGGACCNTACAATGTATGTAAAAAGAAGAATTGACAATTGTTAGGCAACTGTGTCCTTCACTCCAAGACGACTACAAAGAGAATGGAACTTCTACTTAGTGAAGGTCTTAGTGAATATGTCTGCAGACTATTCTGCAGAATGACAAAAATGAAGCTCGATGATCCCCTCATGTACTAAGTCCCAGATGTAGTGCATGTGGATCTTGATATTCTTCGTCTTTTTCCTCTGAACTGGATCTCTGCAGAACTTCAGAGTGCTCTGGTTGTCACACCAGATGACGATCAGTTGATGAAATTGAATGCCAAACTAAGTGATAAAATGTTGTAGCCACATAGCCTGAATGGTTATGTTAACTACCCCTTTGTACTCTGCCTCGGCTGAAGATAGAGAAACAGAAGCCTACTTCTTACTCGACCAACAGATAGGCCCGAAACCAAGACTGAGTGAGTAATCAGATGTGGGCTTGTGATCAATGTTATCGCTAGCCCAGTTAGAATCAGTGAACCCGATGAGGTCCAATGTAGATTATGTTGAATAGTGAATCCCGAAGGTGATGGTTCCCTGTATGTTTCGAAGGATACGCTTTTCATCCTTCCAATGTAGCTCATGGGGCTCTTGCATGAACCTGGAGACTGCACCAATTACATAGGAGAGATCTAGTCTAGAGTGTGTGAGATACAACAAGCTCCCAATTATCTGTCTATACAGTGTGTTTCCGACCAGTGGAGTGTCCCCACCATCCTCAAGTCTAACTCCTGATAAGAAAGGATTCAAGGCAGACTTGCAGTTTGTCATGTGAAATCTCTCAAGGAGATCTCGTGCATACTTGGCATGAGATAGTTTGATGCCTAATGCATCCTGATTGATCTTGATTCCAAGGAAGAAATGTAGTAAACCCTTGTCCATCATCAAGAACCTATCATGGGAATCCTCTTAACTGTAGTAATCACTGAAGTCGAGCAACCAATGATCAACAAATCATTAACATAAAGAACTAGGAGTAGAAGTGAATCAGTCGTCTTGAGCATGTAAACATTTGGGTTTGATTTACAATGTACACAATTCTGTGACAATAGGTGGGATTCCATATTAGCATATCATGCCCTTAGAGCATGCTTGAGTCCACAAAAATATTTCTTCAGTCGACAGACCAAAGATGAATCTTGCATAAATCCCTAGGGTTTCTCCATATAGATCTTCTCAGAGATATCGTCATGAAGAAATTCATTATTCACGTCCATCTGATGGACTTCCCATCCCTTGGCTGCTGCAATGGAAAGTACCAAATGTATGGAATCCATCTTCACTACTGGAGAGAAGGTCTCATCATAGTAAATGCCATGCACCTGATGAAATCATTTGGAAACTAGCATGGATTTGTATCTGCTAATCTGTCCATCCGTTGCACTCTTGGTCCTGTAGACCCATATGCACCTGACAATTTTCCTTCTAGAAGGAAGGGGAGCCACATCCCAAGTTTGGTTCTCGAGGATGGAGTTGTTCTCCTCCTGCATGGGGGATTCCCAAAAGGGATTTTCAGCAGCCTTTCCATAAGATTGTGGATCTGAATAATGAACCAAGAAAATATGCATGGGTGGCAATGGTTTAGTGGCAGTGAGTGCAAGAGGAGGATCCTCGAAATTAGATTGAGTCCTCCTAGTATCAGCTGGATCCCCAATAAGATCCCCTGCATCCTAAAGAGTAGTTTGAGCCCACTTGGGCCTCGGTTCAGGCTCTACATATGCATCTACATGCACTGACTCTACATCTGACTGTACTGACTCTGTATTTGTATCATCTGAATCCTTTGAATCGGAACTCTCATTTGAATAAGAGTTAGCATGTGCATGCCCATCTTCTCTGACAGGTGGAAGAACAAAGGTGTCTTCATGCGTTTTTTGAGGTACATGTGAGACACTTTCCTTGAATTAGACACTTCGCTCAATGATGAGTCGATCCAAGGAAATATCAATAAGTTTGTATCCCTTCACATTGTCAGGGTATCCAAAAAATATACACTCTGTGCTATGTGGATCAAATGCCTTCCTCTTTTTTAGAGGGAATCTGATCCCATGCACGTGAACTGAAAATGCGGAAGTGGGTCACTTATGGTTTGAGGCTACTACAAGCCTCGTAGGGGGTCTTATCCTTGACAGATCTATGAGGAGAAATTTTTTGGATATAGGTTTCACAATTAAGTGCTTCAGCTCATAATCTCTATGGAAGTGACTTTGCATGTAGCATGCAAGATGGCATCTCTTTTAGAGATCTATTTTTCCACTCAGTAACTTTGTTTTGTTGCGGAGTATAGGGAACTGTGTGCTGCAACTGAATCCTTTCCTCATGACTAAGTTTTTGGATCTCATGGTTGACATACTCTCACTCGTTATCAGTTCAAAGGATTTTTATTTTCTTTCCTGACTGTGTCTCAACAAAGGCTTTGAAATCTTTGAGGTATTGAAAGACCTCTGATTTTTTCCTGAGAAAGAAAATCCATGTGAAGCATGAGAAATCATCAACAAAAATGAGCACATACCTTGTTTTTCTAATTGATGGATGTAGAAAAGGGCCCATGAGGTCACTATCGATAAGATCTAAAGGAGAGGAAGCTCTTTGAATATTTCCTTTGTCGAATTTCTCTTGAGGGTGTTTTCCAAGAACACATCCCTCACAAATTCCTTTGGAGAAGTGGATGTCAGGTAGACCATCAACCATTCTATGCTTGTTAGTTTATTGTATATATCTAAAATTTAAGTGCCCAAACCTTGTGTGCCATATCTTACTGCTTTCATCAACATGGGTAAGTAGTAATGCAGAATATGGCTCAATAAATTCAGAAAATGTGTAGAGTCTAGATTGATGATTTAACTCACCAGTATAAACCCTGAAATTGGTTTGCATGTCATAGATATCCATTGCATCAGATGTGAATGTGACTCTCTTTCCAGTTTCAGAGTTTGTCATCAGATACACGGAGAGAAGATTGATGGAAAGTTTGGGAATGTGCAACACATTCTCGAAGCTCTTGTTTGTGTTGTTGGGAAATAATACCCTACGGACTAACAAGCTAGGGATGAACTTGTACGCAGATCATGACCTCAAAGAAAAACACTTTTAACCTATCACCCCAATACTCAAACCCCCTTTTTCACACACAAGCATGGAAAATACCTACTAACCTTTTTATATTGACGATTGATGTAGATCCGCCATTGTGCTTTATCCGCTTGCTCTCACTGCTCCTTCCAAAGACAATCCTGCAATCAAGACAGAAAACTATGCATGCATGCTATTCTTCTACCTAAGGGTTAGATATTGAACATGAATCGAATAAAATATATATCACTCATGCATTGGGACGGGAAAAGTATCTTTTTATTAATCTCAAGATGAATCAACTTACAATAATGATAGATACCGACCACCGTTCCTCGATCCTAATCCTGGGCTCCTCCTCTTCTTTGTCCTCCAACTTCTTTGCTTTAATTCTCCTTAAGCTTGAGGAAAGGCTAAAGGGTTGGGACAAATGGATTCGGCAATTGGGCAGAGTTTCTTTGCTATATTTTCCCCCCTTCAAATAGTACCCCTACCCCTTCTTTTATAGGCTAGAAGGAGCTAGGGTTTTGGACGAACTCTCGGCCATGCATGGCTGGTAGTTCCAGTTAACTGACCCAAATTTTTTCGTCCCGTCGGAAACTTTCCTGTATTTGTGCTTTGTTAGGTAAACGAGGTTTGTAGTGGGCCAGCCAACATTCCAACGCGTGCAGTAGTAGGCCTGCCAGTGTTACAACGCGCCCAGTAATGGGTTAGGGCGTGGGTTACTTAATTTAAGAGGTTTTTCAAGAGTTTGTTCAGCATGGCCTTGGCAAGGAAGGGATATGAGTTGGCATGATGCCAGGTAAGCATGTGTGGTGCAATTTAGGGTTATAACATATGCCCCCTAATGTGTGAGGTCAGAAGAGCATCTGATGGCCGAAATACATTACCAATTCTTTACCAATCTGTAATGATATGTTGAATGAGTGATCCCAGGAATTAGGAATCAAGAGGTGCCATCTGCAAAAATATCAAATGTCTCACCGAGGCGGGCATACCCATGCTCGGAATAAAATAGAACCATGGCTACCAATCAAATACATTGTAGATCCATGTCAAATAACTATGAAGAGTAGCCGCGAATAATACACAGCGGAGCTACATCTCGAAATCAGAAAGATATACATAGAAAGTATCCATCTCCCAGAAGCTGATTCGGCCTGATGGTTGTACTTCAGAGCTCGAGCAACAACTTCCAAATCTTCTAAACTTGGGTAGGAATGTAATATGAGTGTACGACTACACTACCCAGAGGTCTTCGACGGCTCGTCGGTTATGGACTTGACAATCTTGATGATCGGACTGAAGGCTTCAGTGATTTCGAACAAAGACTTGATTGGACATTCAGGATGGCCGGGTATGCGAACAAGAGACATATTGCAGAGGGGTCGACTCAGGCTTAGTGACAAACTTCCCTTGGACAATAGCACGACAAGTGATAATACTCAAGAAGCATATCTGTTAATCATAAGTCTACGAAGCAGAAGGCAACGCAAACTATTCATATGTTTGGAAGAGTAACCAAACGGTGGAGGACACAACTCAATATAGCGAGCAAAGCTTCCTAAGGTCGTACTACATCCCAAAGTCTGATGAATCAAACGGACATATGTGCTTTATCCAAGGGCGACTCATAATGCTGCCAATAAAGAAAATACTTTTCCCATCCTCTTTTTGGGGTATATTTGATTCTTTTGTTCTTTTGGATGATTTTGAAAAAAGAATAAAGGAATATTACGTTACAAGGGAGGAACAAGTATAGCAAACATACGAGCTCAAGGCATAAGGACAAGACTGATGTTCTAGGAAATAATACTCGGTAAAAGTCCTCCAGTGGCCAAAGGTGTTAAAACACAGACGCAAACTGTTACTAGACTGATGGGTAAGGCATGCAAATGCGGTTGATAGAACACACAATGGTAACGTCCTTCGATGTAAGTTTAACGAGCCCAAAGAAGGGAAACTCGGTGTTTTTTCATATTTAGAGAGTCTGAAAAGGCATAAAAAGAAACTCCATGGGGGTACCTTTTTCGACAATAGTCTAGTCGGTTTGAAAAAGGGGTAAACTAGCACCAACTAGACGTCAATTCAAAACCATTTTAACGAGTGTGACAAGGACAAGATCACTCGGCTATTTTTTCAATTTTAAGGAGTCTGAAAAAATCTTAACTATGGACTTCGTCGGGAATATTCTTCTGGATCGTTTTAACGAGTGTGAAGGAATAAGGTCACTCGACAATCTTTTCAATTTTAGGGAGTCTGAAAAGAGCTTAACTATGGACTCCGGGGGGGTTTCTTTTTCGTAGATTTAGTCCCTCAAGCCCGAAAAAGGAATAAAATCTTACCTGAGGATACTCTTCTAAAGAACTGGCATTCAATAGAGTATTCATTTGTTCGTACAGTTAACCATCTGGACCGAAAAGGGGCTAAACTACCGCCGGACAGACGTGACTTCAAATTTCAGTTTAACGAGCGTGAAAGGTCACAAGATCGCTCGGCAATCTTTTCATGTTTAGAGGGTCTGAAAAGGGCTTAAAAGGAGACCCGTTATGTTTTTGGGAGTCCGGAGGGTAAGAAAAAGAGTGCAAAAGACCCATGCGAATGAGGCTCAAACTCGTGTTCAGGAAAGACTACACGGACTCCCGAGCCTACAGTGTTATTAGAAACGGCATGGACACCATAATGCAACCAGGAACTACCTAGGGCATCCATGTTTTGGCAAGCACTACCACCAAGTTGCGACACTTCTATAGAATATATGACGGTTCCGTGTCACAACCGGATGGGATCGATCCTAAATCATAAGAACAAAAAGCAACGAGATGCAACAGTTGGGTTGAAATCCTACCCTATATGCTCAAGTTGACTTTTGAAAAAAAAAATTATGGACCGTCCATATATTTTTTTTATTTTCTGAAACTCAATGAAAATTGTCTCAATACCTGATCAAATCCCTCCCATATAACTCTGGAACCACTCAAAATGGTTTTTGGTATAAATAAACTGATGAAGGGGCCCAAAAAAGTGACAAAAAGAGGCCAAAAATTCTATATATAGAAGCTGGCAGCTCATTATCACCATTGCTGATTTGGAAATTGACTCTGGAGCCAAAAGACCCCCTTTGCCAAAGATCGTGATCCCGGGAGCTACAATGGACGAAACGGACTTCTGCTTGGACCAAGTAAGTACAAACTCCCTTATCTTGCATTCCAATACTTCATTTATTGAATTTGAGCGCGTTGTGGGGGTGGTCGTCGACCTCTAAGAGGTCGGCCCTAGTAAAATGCGGGTTGTCCAGGGACAGCCCGCGGGTACCTGCGCGCAGAGCCAAAACTGCGCGCGGGTACCCGTGACTGTCGCCTCGACAGCCCACGGGTGCCCCCCCGCGCAATGAAAACATTGATTGAAAAGACTTAACTACCCTTTTTTTCCTTGTGTTTTTGGTAGGATGTATGTTCAGTGGAGAGAGAGGGAGCACGAGGCTGCCAATGAGGCAGTGGCTGTAGAGCCGAACGTCATGGCCGTGCTGACACAGTGTGGCTTGGTAAAAATTTTCCTGTGTCCATTCATGCGCGCTCAACCCAGGCTACTGAATGCATAGGTTGATTATTGGCACCCAGATGCAGAGGCCTTTATGATAGAGAGGAAATCCTTGGTGCCCACCACCGAGGATATCTATTTTTTGACGGGCTTCTCGAGGAGAGGGGAACCCGTCAACTTTCATACCTTTCCTGCGGGGCCGAGCAAAGTCTCGGAATTGATAGAGGAGTATTGTGAGGCTGGGACCGATCAGAGATCTTCCTCGGTTCTCGTGAGCAGGATTACCAGCCTCGCCCTCCAGACCATTTTATCACTCATAGGGCGGATTACCAGCTCTGCAGCCGTGCACCAGGCTTCGCGCGCACAGATGAACTGTGCAATTCAGTGCATGAATGCACAAATTTTTGACTGGAGTACCACATTACTGGCAATCATGACAGGTCAGCTGACAGCTTGCAGACAGCGGACACACAGGAACTTCGGGTTTGGGACCATCATGTGTTCGTTCTTCTTTGAGAGAGTTCCATGTTTCAGTCCTCGGCTGACAGTACGAGGACATTTGGTGACTTTCCCCGCAGTGTGCAAATGGGGAGACTTGCTGCCGCGACAGGGTGGTGGAAGGACCACAGAGGCCTTCAACGACGACTTCTTTGCGTGGTTGTCGCGACAGATCCCGGCTATCGAGGATTACCCATATGCAGGCATTGATTTGTCCAGAGATCCAGCAGTACCAGTGCCTCCTGGTGAGGAGCGAGGGGAGATGGGTAAGTCTCCACCTATCTAGTTTTTTTTGTTTGCATATGTAATTTTTATGTCTTTTTGATATATATATCATGTTTTTGTATAACAAAGTTTTTGATGCGTGAACATTGTATTGCGTGTAGATGTGGGACCCGTGCGACCTGCCGATTATGCACGGAACAGGCGCCGCCCACGGCCAGAGGCCGCAGCTACCGCCGTCGGGGGAGCAGCAGTAGCAGAGAACCTCCCAGCAGGGGAGGCCGAGAGGGTTCTTAGGCGGATTGAGCGGAACTTCACTGCACTCACTCGCACAATTCCCATGGCAGAGATAGAGGACTTGCCACCCTCCTTGCAAACTCATATTGTGGGGGTACCTCGGACATGGGTCCGATTGTTTAGGCGTTTGGGTCAGGCTGTATTTGAGTATAACAGGGCCCATAGGCCCTGAACAGACTTATAGACTTTTATGTGCCTCGAGCACTGATATGTATATATATTTTTTGAGGGCATAAGCCCCAGTGACTCGTTATGGTTCCCACTTTTTGAGGCGCTTGCGCCCATCTATGTACTCTGAGGATTTTATGATGTTTATATATGGTTTTTATTTCTTTTCTGTGTCTTTATGGATGATGTGTACCAAAATTTATTTACATGTGTGTGATCATGATATTTTTATATGTGAGCAAGATGCCAATCTAAAATGTGATTAGCTAGAGTATCTGTGATTTGATTCAGACTCCTAGGAACATGAAAATATGTAATATAATCAAAGTTGCATTCCAAGAGACGTACCCTAAGGAATCGTCGGTGTAACGTTGGGTCATGAACTCGGTATGTTCTGTTTAGCTGTGACACAACCAGTTGAGCATCTAGATAGACCCGGAGACGAGAGATACCCAATGACAAAGTGTCACGAAGCAACTCAATAACTGCACTATTCTCAGCAACATTATTTGTGGTGTCGCCTAAGCATATCCCTCTGGAAGATAACAACTGACCCATGTGGTGTAAAGATTACCCAAGCTGTGGAGGCAAGTCTCTGTGTGTGTCGACTAGCACCGTCTACATACCCAATGAACACCTTGGACTCACTTGACATCTGCCATAGGGACAAAAGATAACATCAATGACACGTCCATAACACATTTTTCGAAAGAAACATAAAAAAGTAATAGCGCAAAGACTATACATATGTTACAAAAAGTTACCCACAGTGACCATGCTATGAGTAATACTTCTTGAGGTAGAACCCATTTCTAGGCTCCGCCAAAGCATTCCCTTCAAAATCAACCAGACGATAAGCACCCTTTTTTAAAACCTCCTTAATAATGAAGGGTCCGAACCACATGGGTTTAAACTTGCCGGCCCCCAGGGGGTCCTTATCTTGGTCGTAAACCAGGACAAGGTCGCCCTCAGAAAAAATCCGAGGACGAACGGACCTATCATATTGACACTTGACCTTATGTTTATGAGCCTCATTGGCCAGGGCCGCATCACGACGCTGTTCATCAAGCTGCTCAAGGTGTACTAACCATTCTTCGAGTGGAGAAGTGTCTGGCAATAACTGTACTGCCAATTTCAAAGATGGAATTTGACATTCGATAGGCAAGACTGCCTCCAGCCCGTAAACGAGTTGGAAAGGTGAGAAACCGGTTGCAGTCTTAACTGATGTTCGGTAAGCCCATAATGCCGAGTATAACATCAAATGCCAATTTGACTTGGCTGAGTTGATAGTTCGTTGTAGCATCGTCTTGAGAGTTTTGTTAACAGCGTCCACCTGCCCATTGGCTTGGGGATAGTAAGATGAGGAATGTCCTTGTCGTAACCCAAGCTTTGATGTTAACTTGGACATCATTTGGTTCTGAAAGTGACTGCCATGGTCAGTGACAATCTCTCTTGGGACGCTGAACCGTGCTATAATCTTGTTAAATAAGAAGAGAGTCGTAGTCTCACCATCATCTTTAAATGTTGGCATAGCCTCGACCCACTTAGTAAAGTAGTCGACGGCTACGATGATATAGCGGTGCCCCCTTACTGACGGGGGGTTGCATGTAGTGTAATAAATCCCCCACTTAGTGAAGGGACCAACTGTGATGATAGGAAACATAGGAGTTGGATGTGCCCTCATCTTCCATGAGAAGATTTGGCACAGATGGCACTTCTTGACCGACTCGATACAATCTTTCATAAGTGTGGGCCAGAAGTAACCTGCTCGTAAAAACTTTTGGGCTGTTGCCAACCCAGATAAGTGACCGCCACAAGATCCTGTATGACAATCGTTGAGCACTATGACAACCTCCTCATGAGTGAGACATCGACGCAAGATATAGTCTACACCTCGCCGATACAACATATCATTGAGTATGAGATAGTTCTTGGCCTGATGGCATATCCGCCGACGCTCATCACGAGAAGCAGAGATGGGGCATTTCAATGTCTAGAGATAGATCAGTATATCTCCATACCAGGGGTCTGACGATTCGATCAAAAACATATCCCCCCAGATAGGCGATCCCTCAGGCACAACGTCACCTAACCCAACCGGAAGTTCCGAAATAAGTTCTGCGAAGACCAATGACTTCTTGGACTTGGCTGAAATGAAGTCTAAGTCAAATTCTTGGAGGATGACCATCCATCTACTGATTTTTCCACCGATAAATCGTCATGTCAACATGTACTGGAATGGATTCATGATGGCAACGACAGTGGTCTTGCGAAATAGAACATAGTGACGGAACCGTTGAACAGCATGAACTGCTACCAACGCAAGTTTTTCTAGATCGGTATAATTCAGTTCCAGTCCTACGAGGCCTCAGCTCAGGTAATAGATCATGTATTCATAAAATGAATCATCTTCCTGAACTAAAACCATGCCTATGGTTGACTCTGCAGCAGCCAGATATAATAGGAAATCCTTGTTATAATTCGGTGGCCGTAGTAGAGGTGTGGTTGTAAGAGTGTGTTTTAATGCGTCGAAAGAGCGTTGAGTGGCTTCGTCCCAGAAAAAGTGAACATCTTTCTTCAGTAAACGCATAAATCCCTTGGTGATTTCGGCATAGTTGGTGATGAAGCGTCGTAAGAAGTTCACCTTGCCTTGAAGACTTTGAAGTTGTAAGATTGTGCGTGGGGGGGGCAACTGGATTATCACCTCCACCTTAAGAGGATCGACCATGATCCCTGTGGTTGACACTATGAAACCTAATAAATGTCCGGACGTAACACAAAAGTTGCACTTGTTGGGATTCAAGCGAATCCTGAAGTAGCGACAGCGTTCGAAGATTAGTCGGAGGTGCATAGGATGATCCTTTTGCTTGCGAGAGCGTGATGCTAAATCATCTAGATAGGCCTCGACTATATGTTTGAGGTCGTGAAATGCAAAAGACATGGCCCGGTGGAAAGTAGCTCCAGCATTCTTGAGACCAAAAGGCATCTTGCGATAGGTGAATGTACCCCACGGACAAATGAATGTCGTTTTGTGTTGGTCCTCAGGTTTGATTTGGATTTGATTATAGCCTGAGAAACCATCCATGAACAAAAAGGCTTCACAATCGGCACATTCATCAATGATCTGGTCGATGAATGGGGTTGGATAATTATCTTTTGGACATGCCTTATTCAAATCACGAAAATCAGTACATACACGAATCGTGCCTTGTTTTTTATCGACCGGTACGGGGTTTGACACCCACTGAGTCAAATGAATTGGGTAAATGAACCCTGCCTTGAGCAATTTTTCAACCTCAGCTTTGATGGCTGTTGCTTTCCTAGGATTAACTGGATGAAGTTTCTGTCGAACAGGCTTAGCATCAGGATACGTTGTGATTTCGTGTTCAACTATTTTTGGATCGATGCTTGGCATTTCCTCATAAGACCAGGCAAAAACGTCGCAGAACTCTTTAAAAAGATCCATGTAAATCTAAATCTCTTCGGGGGAGAAATCCGCTCTGACGAAGACATTCTCCACAATGCCAGGGTTGCAGGAGATGTTGATAGGTATCATGGCAGCGATAGTCGCCATATTTCCCTCAACGTAAATTTCCTATGTAGCTAAGAGGTTAATGGGACATGGCTGATCTCCCATCATGGTGATAGTGAATTCTCCTGCCTCGATTCGACTTAACTCTGGGAGGAAATATGATCTGTGATGAAGATATTCCCAAGGTTTGTCTGGACTAGTCATTGCTTCGATTACAGCTTCATCAGAAGGCAAGACTAATTCTAACAAATCGGTGGTAGCAAGAGAACCCTGAGCCCAGATAGGCTAAAGAAGTGGATCCAACTCTTGTGCGAGAGTCGGATCAGGAGTAGCCGAAGTTTGCTGGACTAAAGAGTACGCTACTTCAGCAGCCGACAAGGGCATGGACATGCCGGAGTGCCCTGTCTCATCCATCATGGCTGATGAGGAAGGAATAATCCACGGATCCTCAAAGTAAGTCGTGCGGAACGACGAAACATGGAAAATCTCAGCCTTGTGGTGAGTTGATATAAACTTGACATCGCCATGAGGAGGTGGGTAATCGAAAGTACCCATCAAAGATGGGCAAAAGCCAACTCCTATGTTAATGACACCGGCTTGAGGATTATCTATCATGGGAACCGTGGATGCCCCCAAGGCTGGGTTAGGTCGAGAGAAGGACAACTGATCAATGGTCACTATCTGCCCTTCATGTGGAAACAATAAGACTCGAAAAACTGTAGCGACCATCGCTTGCATAGTGTAAGTCCAACTACGACCTAACAAGAGATTGTAGTCGATGGGGGCATCGACTACCTCTACTTCGACGCACACAGTCCCCTAACTGCACAGGGAAAGAAGGAATGATGCCATGTGGTCAGAAAGAACGATCATCGAACGCAGTGAGGAGAGTAGGTGACAGAGACAACTCAGGCTGACCAATGGCTTTCCAGCATGCTAACGACATAACGCAAGTCAAAGCGCCCTCGTCGACCACCGTGCGGAAGATATTCCGTGTAAAATTTTTCGTGGGATGAGCCACTACTATCTGAAACGCGACGTGGTAAGGCAGACAAGGTTTCAAGTCAGTCGTATCTAACATGATGGTAACCGGGTTACAAGTCTCAGTAGAGCCTAAAGCAGTCAACAAGGCTTTCCTCTAAGCAGGGAAACTTTGGAGGACCTCCAAAGCAGACATAGCACAAGGGGTTTGGGATAAATCTTCCACCACATAGTAGTTCTGGGCAGCCCTTGCATTTGGATGTTGAGAAGCTCTCTTAAATGCACCTTTTGGAATGTGTGTCATTGTTTCACCCAACGTCTTCTCGATTTGTAAAGGAAGAGATGGGATCTTAGATTCTTTTCCCTTCTCAGAGGTGCTTGGTTTACTATAGTCGTGTGCTCTAGTCATTATTAAAGCATCAATTTTAACCATATATACGTTCGCGGACGAGAAATTGTTTGGGGGAGGGAAGTTTTCTTGGCTGCCCCCTTCAGCACTTGTATAGGCTTGAGTTAAATTTTGCCCATGCTGAAAGGGATTAGTCAACACGGCTTGTTGTTGTTGTGTGACAAACTTCTGGGCCTCCGCAAGATGAGGGCATAGATGGGTCGGGTGGTCTTCCGCACATAAGTTGCACAGATACCTCACCTTCCTCTTTTCCATGGTGCCCTCGCCAGCATTATCAGTTGATTTTTTATCCCCCTTAACCTTTTTGCATTGTTTTTTCTTCCCTTCAGGCTGCTGGTTGGCCTTTGGGTTAGTCATCTTCATGGAGTGTACTTCTGACGTTTGGGTAGGAGGAGCAGCCAAAGCAGTAGTCTGGCTGGCCGCTGAGTGTTGTATGGATAACTGTTGCAATTGTTTTGTCAATTGCTCAGCGGGCTTGGTTTGTGCCGAACCAACGATACCATCGGCATGTGGTCCGGCTCTCTGTCTGGTTTTATCCAGTATCGATCGTGGTGCATCCGACAAGATGTTGTACAGTAGACCAGACTGAGAATAGATAAGCTCAAACTGTTGAGCCCTCATGATGGCATCTTCTTCGGAGAAAACCCCAGAAGTTGCGACGTCTTTGGATAATTGCAGTTCTAAAGACTTAAGGAACCACTCAAGCAGGAATGTTGGTGGAACTGGTACTTTGATTAGACTCTTTCGGCGTCGCCACTCTCGGATATGATCAGAGATATGGTCCGCTGTCGTCTGCTCGAAATTGGCTAGCAATTCTGTGCCGGCGTCGTATCTCACAGGTAACTGGAAATGGTTAAGGAAGGCCATCACCAGTTTGCCAAAAGTAGAGTATCGTGAACGATCAAGCTCTATGTACCATTTCGTGACACTCTCAATAAGAGTGCGTTGAAACAATCGCAACTGGACGAAGTCATCTTTCAGTGAGTTAGATGAACACCAAAGGTGGAAAGTAGTCACATGATCACCTGGATCTTCGTTAGGCTTGGCCTCGAACTTTGGAATGTCTGAAGGCAACTTCATTGGCATAGGAGGCCAACGCGGATCATGACAGATAGGATCATTTAACGACCATGTCAAATCTGGCAAGTGTAACGTCGCCAAGAAGGGTATTTTAGGTTGCTACTAATAGCCTGGATAACAGGGTCCTGGAGTTTGACTGGCACCAGGTTGCCAGGAAAAGTTTGGTTGCTGGCCTGGATTCTGGTAGAAACCATGGCCTTGACCAGCGTAAGGGTTCTGCATCTGCGAAGACATCGTTGGCTGATTCCCCATAAAGGACATAGGATGTTGGGCATTCATCATGTTTGACGGACTTTGGGAAGGATTACCCCATGTCAGTCCCGATGGGAGAGGCATAGAAGTTTGTCCGGGGTTCCATTGACTGTGGAAAGAATTACCCCAGAACGACATTCCAAAGGAAGGAACAGATCCTTGTCCTGAGTTCCAAGGTCCTGGTATATGTGCCCCCAGTGCAGGAATAGTACCATGTGCCAGAGTAGACTGTCCAAAAATAGGTGTGCCCCCAGATGGGAAAGCAGTGGATGCGAAAGTGTTATTACCAAACGTCTCATTCCAAACAAACGGTGACGAACCTACCGGCTGAGTTTGCGCAGGTGTTCCTTGACTCCCTGCTCCAAATGAACTTGTGTGTGTAGGCTGCCCGGTGGACTACTGATGCGGACCACCAAGCGAAGGGGATGAAGGAGAGATGTGACCTCCAGCGTAAGGAAAAGCGTTGAAAGGGACAGGAATTCCCCCAATTTGACCTTGTAGAGGAACGTTAGAGCTCCCTGCCCCCAGACCCAAAGTCTGTAAAGTGGGGTGTGTGAGTGCAGGACTTGTACCTGAACTAGGCATACCGTATGAAAACGGAGGGCCTGTAACACTAGGTGTGAAAGGAGGTGTGGCCGTTGTGATAGATGGGGTCGGTCCACTGTGCGACATAGTTGCGGCCGAGACCATGGTGGTCCGGACTGCCGACAAAGGAAAGTTAGGAGAATCTTCTCCTGTGGTAGCAACGGTGACAGGAATGGAAGAATTCCTAGAGGAAGTAACAGCATTTGTTGCCATGGTTGTATGAGGCACTGACAGGCGTTCGTAAAATTGAATTGGCACAATAACTTGCGGCCAAGTATCAGTGTTTGAGGTTTCAACCAATCCAATATTGGCGGTCGATTCCTCCGGGAATTGTTCGGGCTCAATGGTTGGGAACCCGGTTTCTTCGAAATACCCTTGTTGGTCTAGCTTCCGCCTCAATGGTAGCGGGGGTGGCTCCAGTATAACCAGCGATAGGCCTAGAAGCCTTCATGACCGGCGGAGCTCTGAATCCTTCACTGTGTGAGAAGATTCACGACACACTAAGGTATTCTACATGAACAACAGTAACACACACTAAAATAAGCCCCTATGAGATAAGACAAGCAAACACTAACTAATTTCAAGAACAGTTACAACAGCCAACACTAGAGCAACTTACCGGTGCAAGTGCAACTCAAATACGAAAGCACCCTCTGGGTATACTCTGCAAAGCGTGGCCCGATGTCTGTCCTAGGTACCGCGGTATACCCCCGCAGTCACCCGTGTATGTCCCTAGAAAATATTGGCAACTAGTTTGTCAGCTCGTGAACAATGACCAGGCAGGTAGAGTCGATAGTCGGGTAGACCACAATGAGCAGGGTATCAAGCCCAAAACCTGTCAAGGGTATCGAGAGCAAATGGTCCGGAAGACAACTGAGGACCTCGAACAGATTCGAGACCCATGAAGCTCTGTGGCAAATGCAAACAACGGAATCCCTCAACAAATCCTCGATATGTGTTCTCCACTACGCTCGGTCCAGCTTTGGAGGGGTTATCTCCACTACCTTTCCTTACGCGACCTCATGTTTAGCCCCTGTGTTAGAGGGGGGTCCTGGATAACTTTCTGTAACTGGACTTCTACACTCCCTTATGACAGACTCCAATGTTTGGTTTGAGTGGCCTTGGAGAATTTACTCTCCAACCTATTCCAAGGCCCTAGTCCTGAGCTAGTGTATGAACCCTACAAACAAAAGTCTAATAGTTTTTAATTAGCGTTGCTTTTAATGGGATTTTTTACGTCACAAGGTATGAAGGTGAAACTAATGGTGTGTAAAGACTCAAAGCAAAAATGAACAAGAAATGCTTGGAAACAAAAACTTTTACGAAAATGCAAAAACCAACAACTTTTCAACAAGAAAGACTTATTTTCCTTTTGAATTTTCTAAGATTTCATGAAGAAAAACATCAAGGAATTTCGCTCAATCTGTGAGCTACTTATGCGCTAAATGCACTGCAAAACTTATGAAAAAGGCTTCTTCCTAGCTATTGATGCAACAACACAATCTTCAAACCAAGAAGAAAATGAAAAAGAGAATTTTTTTTTATTTAATTGCCAAATCAAGCAAAAAAGGGAAAATGCCGACAAGCACAAAACCAAGAAAACAAAATAAAATCCTGGCTTAAAGCGCAGATCGCGAAGAACCAGAGCAAAGATGATCAAAAGCAGTCAAGAAAGCACCGATTCTAACACTTGTCTAAAAACCATAAAACAATTTTTTTCTTTTGTCTTTTCTATCAAAACATCAACTAAGAAAAACACAGGCTAAGGATTAGAGGTCCTAACCTGCTAACTATGTAGCCCCAGACTCAAACGCCTGAGAGGAACACTTCTCACCACAGGAGGGGTTGACTGCCCCACCCAAGCTGAAAAGCAACCAATCAGGCCCGCGACTGTCACTGAAACAGCACGCGTGCAAACGCGTGCTGAGCTATAACAGCGCGCGGGTAGCCGCGGGCTAAACCTAAACAAGTCGCGGGTCTGTATAAATGCTAAGACAAAACAACACACAGGCAGCCCAGACCTGAAAAAGGCCTCTGGTATTGAAAACCAAGGTCTCTTAAAGGCTTGGATGCTTCTCCTTTAACAGAAAAAACAAAAAATACTTGCAAAAAGAAAACAAACGCAATAAAGCAGACTGAGACAAGACAGTGAACCAGTGAGACCCAGACAGGATCTAGAAAGCCCCCTAAGAATGTAAAATTCTGATAGGGAAGAGGAGACTGCCTCTTAATCTTTCTGAGTCTTACACGCTACTGAAACCACTACAGCAAGCGTTCACACGCGGGCTGTAGAAGGTTAGGGCTCGGGTTACACACGTGCAGACCTTCTGCAGGCTACGTGTACCTCTGTGTGTCCCAATAATAAATGTCAAGCACAGTCAAGGAAAAACTGGTATTAATAACCAGGTTCCCTACTAGCTCTGACCTAACAGAAAACAGACAAACAAAGAAGCAGAAAATATAATTCCTTGAACTACCCAAAAACCTCTATGAAATCCGGAAACCCTAAGAGTAATATCCCCAATGGAGTCGCCAATTCTATTGTTGGGAAATAATACCCTACGGACTAACAAGCTAGGGCTGAACTTGTACGCATATCATGACCTCAAAGAAAAACACTTTTAACCTATCACCCCAATACTCAAACCCCCTTTTTCACACACAAGCATGGAAAAGACCTACTAACCTTTTTATATCGACGTTTGATGTAGATCCTCCGTTGTGCTTTATCCTCTTTCTCTCGTTGCTCCTTCCAAAAACAATCCTGCAATCAAGACAAAAAACTATGCATGCATGCTATTCTTCTACCTAAGGGTTAGATATTGAACATGAATCGAATAAAATATATATCACTCATGCATTGGGATGGGAAAAGTATCTTTTTATTAATCTCAAGATGAATCAACTTACAATAATGATAGAGACCGACCATCGTTCCTCAATCCTGATCCTAGGCTCCTCCTCTTCTTTTTCCTCCAACTTCTTTGCTTTAATTCTCCTTAATCTTGAGGAAAGGCTAAAGGGTTGGGACAAATGGATTCAGCAATTGGGCAGAGTTTCTTTGCTATCTTTTTCCTCCTTCAAATAGTACCCCTACCCCTTCTTTTATAGGCTAGAAGGAGCTAGGGTTTTGGACGAACTCTTGGCCATGCATGGCTGGGAGTTCCAGTTAACTGACCCAAATCTTTTCGTCCCGTCAGCAACTTTCCTGTTTTTGTGCTTTGTTAGGTAAACGCGGGCTGTAGTGGGCCAGCCAACGTTCCAACGCGTGCAGTAGTAGGTCTTCCAGCGTTCCAATGCGCCCAGTAATGGGTTAGGGCACGGGTTACTTAATTTAAGAGGTTTTTCAAGAGTTTGTTCAGCATGGCCTTGGCACGGAAGGGATATGAGTTGGCCTGATGCTAGGTAAGCATGTGTGGTGCAATTTAGGGTTATAACAGTTTGTGAGTTCAATCCTTCCTTTGTCGGTGACCTCGACTGGAGATTTGTCCCCCATAAGAATAGGAGGACCTTTTCATGCATACAATGAAGAATAGACCTCTTTTGTGGCAGTCATATGGTCTGATGCTCCTAAATCTATGATCCAAGCATCGGGAAAGGAGTTGATGGAAATCAAAGCATGGATAGAATTGCCTTTCTTGGGATTCTGATCTTCTGGCTTCTTCTTCTTGGAACCCTTGAGGATGCGATCTCCAAGGTTATTTTGCTGAAGTATTTGGGTCATTAGATCTATCTGTTTCTTCATACATGCGAATTTTTGATGGAATCATTTATGGCAATAAGAGCATTTCTCCCCTTTTCTTCCCTTTCCACCTTTGGATCTAGAGGCATCGTTGAAGGGTTTTGAGTACCCTTCCTTCTTCGAATTTGCATGTTCTTTCCTTTTGTACTTATATTTAGATTTTTTATACTGGTGACCACTTCCATCTTGCACAGTAAGTGCATGTGCCTTTGGGCCTTTGATTTTTTCCCATGTTGATGACCTTGCTCTGCTCTTGTGTCAAAGACTCGATAAAGTCCTCAAGAGAGGGCATCTTCCAGGTAGATCTAGATGCAAATATAATTAAATGAAATTTGGATACAAACATTGAGTATTCTGGACCAATTTTGGAGAGAATGGTGAGAACCATCTATTTCTCCTCCTTAGATTTGTCAACCCCGCAAGCCTTGAGTTGTGACAACAAATCCTTATATTTGGTAAAGAAATCTTGGAGATTGTCTAATCTTTTTGGATCCAACGTGATCAATTCCACCTTGAGCATGTGTCCCCTCATCTCATATTGTTTTCCAAAAGTCCCTTCCATGGTGGTCCAGGCTTCATTGGGGGTTTTACAGGAGGATATGTGAAAGAAAAGTTCAGGAGAAATGAAACTGCATATTGTTCTGAACGCTTCATCCATTCAATTTATATACTTGGATTTTTCTAAGGCTGATGTTAGTTATACCTCTGTGTTCATGGTTAATATGTACAATCCTCTGCTTCAAAGATGCATTATCATCTTCTCCTTCCATGCAAAGAAGTTGTAAGGTGTAAGAATGAATTATTTTGGAAATTCCATTTTTCCGTTGTCTTCAATCTTCGGTACCTGCAAAAATAATTTTGTGTGTATTTTCCCTAGTAGTCTGTCAGCTCTAATACCATGTAAATGTGTTGAACCTATAAATAATATATCTAGCTAGGAATTGACATACATAGTTGTAGAGAAAGTAGAAGAAAAGAGAAGCAGGAGAGAAAGAATGGAAGAATTCTCATTAACCAAATGAATGAATGATATTTTACACATGATATACTCTATATAACTCAACCAATGTGCACTGTAGGAGAATCCAATGCACCATAGTGGTTGTCTAGAGTGATCTGGACACACACCAGTAGTTACGGGAGTAAACTACCACCTAATCTAGTCTCTCGGGAAGATACGGAAGTGAACTACCACCTAGCTGAGTTAATTATTCTATCAATCTTCAGTTAATTAACTGAAACAAAGTGAAGTGAGGAGGAGATCAAGGAATTATGGGTAATGCGCTAGTTTGGTGATGATCCCAAGGACAATGCGCATTAGTTGGTGATGATCCCAATTTTTCATGGTGATAATCCCAATGTAGCATCTAAACTCCACTCAACTGATCAAATTGAAGTGAAAACTGAACAGAATTCCTAAAATATAGGAGACTGAATAATGACTAATAAACATAGGAAAAACCTTAGGAAAAATAAATCCTAGGTGTGTGTGAAGTAACTCCAACAACATGAACTTTGATAATCTTTTCAGAATCAGCAGAAAAGAAGCAGTAAGATAAATGCATGAGAATTCAAAGCCAACGAATACTTTATGTAAGCATTGTCTACAGGGAAAACAAACTAGTACCAAGTTCAAATCAAAAGAGTACTACACGACAAAACTACTAGAGATTGTACATACTCATCTATGTGGACCGACAAGAATGAATGGATTGAATGGTGAACAATACTTTATGTTATTGGTTGATGAATACACAATAATGACTCCAGTTTTCTTTCTCACGAAGAAGTCATAGGCTTTCGAACACTTCAAGATATACAAAGAGATGGTTGAAACCAAGACAAGTTTGAAAATCAAGTTTTTGAGATCACACAATGGAGGAGAATTTACATCAAAGAAATTCATGGACTTCTGTGGAAAACATGGAATAAAAAGATAGTTCTCAGCAGCCAGGACTCCTTAACAAAATGGAGTTTTCAAAATGAAGAACAGAATAGTACAGAATGAAACACATTTCAATCAAGTATCACTTTCTACGAGAACAAGCTACAGAGAAGAACATCAAGCTATAGTACATTGGGACAAAAGAGTAGATTGCAAATATCTTCACCAAACCTCTTTCAAGGGAAATTTTCGAGTATCTTCGATAGAAACTTGGGGTAGTTTCTACCCCATAGTGATCCACACAACATTAAGCACAACAAGATAGGGGAGAGAAGAAGAATACATGAAGAGTCCAAGTAAAGAATATTTTGAATGTTTTTCATATACATCAAATATTTACATGAGGAAGCACCATGAATAGAAAGACGAGGCTTGTAGACAGGGGGAGAATCCCTTAGGAGAGTTACCATTTTCCATTGATATCAAATGGAGAGAGAAGGAACAAAGGCATGGAAATGGAGAGAAGGAAAAGATGCATGAATATAGGGGGAGAGATGGTCATGGGGGAAGCATGAGAAGGATAATGAGTGTTCCCATGCCAAGTGTTTCCATCAATTTCAAAGCGGGAGATTTTTAAAAGATTGGTTGTGTTTGATGTCAAACCTTGAAGAAGTAAATTAACCTCATGGTATGGTTATGGAACTATAAGTTGGTCAAGGAAAAATTCCATGAAGGACAATGTAAATGCAGGTAACTCACTCATGGATGGATAATCCTTGTTATGTCATTTCTGGTGATATGTGGTACGCCATGTGGTTCCTCACACTTGAGAAGTTATGGCCTTAAGAAGTTGGAAGCCCCAAAGAATGATCAAGAAGCCCCTAGTTGGTCACAAGTCAATTAATGAAAGGGTAAAGTAGTTGTAACAAGAAAGTCAAGAAACCCTAAATTTAAGAAAAGTGGTTACCTAGAAAGTGTATAAATACACCTCAAGAAGTCATTCACAAGTACATTCACTCAAAGCCCCTAGTTGGTTACAAGTCAAGTAATTAAAGGGTAAAGTAGTTGTAACAAGAAAGTCATGAAGCCCTAAAGTTAAGGAATGTGGTTACCTGGAAAGTGTATAAATACACCTAAAGAATTCATTCACAAGTACATGCACCCACTTATTCTATTGAACATATTCTAGTAAACTGGTGATCTATTGGAAAGTTTTGCGATGGTAATTTTTGAGGTAACAAGGAGTGAGAAGTGCGAGAGTTTCGTCATTGCATAGGAGAGCATGACATTATGAGGAAACCCTATCTTACTTGACCCCCATGGGTCAGACTACTAGTGTCTCAGGAGGACCCCGTGGGTTTCAAAGTACATGTCACATGAGGCCCCACAAGATAGGATGTCTTAGTCCCACGAGGACTAGACATTTTTAGGGAGATGTCGATACCAGGTCCCTAAAATCAGAGGACAGGTTTGCATTACAGTGTCTTAGGTCAGCTACAGAAGTACATGTTTGTTTATGATTATGTTTTGAAGGTTATATGTTGGTTATGGCTATGGTACATGCTTGAGGCATGTTTGGTATATTGTTGAAGCATTGGCACTTGATTGAGGTACATCTTAGCTACATGATTGAGTGAGGTATATTCTTGCATATGGTTTGGTACATGACATGATTGATATGGTTCATATCTTTAAGACATTGGTACATGGTTGAGGTATACACTTGATGTATGGTGGCATATGCATGAGGCACATGCTTTGGTTCTTTGATGCACTCTACTGATGATATGATACATGTTTATACTTGATTGATGCTATGGTATAGGTTGTATTCATGTTTGGCATATGGTACATGATTTGATTAGCTACTCATCATTGATGTTATGGTTGGAATTTCTTATAGTTCATGATTGAGGCATGTGATAGTACATATGTTGGTACACAGTTGATGCATGGTATGGTACAGGTTCTTGTTGTGGAACATGGTTTAGACACACACAAGTTGTTGATCAGTTACAGGGTGATGAGACAGAGACAGTGATGGTGTCAATGATAGGTTGGATATAGTGACAGATTGACAGTGATAGGTTGACAGTGGCAAAGATTGTGGTAGTGATAGTTGGTCTACACTTATATTTTAGGGCACTAGGATGGGGCAAGGAAAGGGGGTTGTAGTCTCCTTCTGGTTGGTGTCGAAGAACACAGGGAGTTGGAGATTCCTTTAGGTTGGAGCCTAAGAATCAGAGGGTTGTATCCTCCTTCTGGATGGAGCCAGAGAATTCAAGGAGTTGTAGCTCCCTTCAGGTTGGAGCCTGTAAATAGGGGGTTGTAGCCTCCTTCCAATTGCAACATATATAAGAAAATCATTATGTGGTTTTCTTCCATTTGGGTTTCCACGTAAATTCAGGTGTGCTATGTATCTGATGTTATATTGTTGATGTGATGCTACTTATGATTATACTATTGATGATATATTGAATGATAATGATAAACTATTGAATTTTGTTGAAGAATACATATTGTGGTTAAAATTAATAAAAGTACTCATACTGATTCACCCCCCCCCCCCTGCCCCACCCCAGGTCAGTATTTCAACACTCCTGCCTTATGTTAGGTTAGGTTATTTATTATCATGTCTCTAAAATTTTCTTCATTAGTCGAAAAGGATATAATATGTCCATCTCCTTCAAATACCCTCCAATTAGCAATGTTATATGGGATAGAAGGTTTGTATAAAAATTCTATAGAAAACCTCGAGGATTCATAATCCTCTAAGGGTGACAGTCTTGAAGCAGTTGTGGCCAAAGAATAGACCAGCATATTCTTAGATCGAGGTATGGTTGTGATGTTGAATGCTTGGAAATTTTCCATTAGCATGTGAACTTCCTACTAATAATTCCTTAAATGGGGGTAATTGAAATGGATAGTTTTCTTAACCTATCTGACAATGATTTATGAATAACCGAAGATAATTAGTTCCTTGATTTTTAAATCATTAGCTTTCTTAACTCCTTGAACTAATGCTTCGTATTCGACAGTGTTGTTTGTGCATTCAAATTCCAATCTACAGGACAAAAAACTACATTTTCCTGCAAGATCAATGAAAATGCATCCTGCACCAGCCCCTTCTTGAGACTTTGATCCATAAAAAAATAGATTTCAGATTTTAGAAATAAATTTCGGCACTCTCTTGTCCCAATCCACCTTCAGAATCGGGTTTTCATTTTTTTCAAATTGAGCATGAAAATTCTGTTCAGGTTTACTATATCGCTCAATTATTCCAGGGTTGTCTTGAAGTGGTAACTCTGAACTCTAGGAGAAAAATACTTCAGACAATCATGGTGAGAAATTACCAAAATCAGAGTCACACAAAAACTTCCCTAAAACTAGGAATTCAGTAGAGGAAGGTTCATTAGGGGCTTCCGACTCTGTAACAATATGCTTCAAATATTTTTCCTGGTTGATCTTGATCATGTTAGGATTTTCCTTTAATGGTAACCATAAGTGGGACCAATCTGTAATAAAATATCCATGTAATTTTTTGGACCAGACCCTTATTAACAACATCACATAGGCCTCTAGAATGTCTACAATTATGATATCTATGACCTGATGAAATTTTGGGTTAGAGGCAATCCATATACTAATGTCCTTTAACTCCCCAATAACCTTAACCTCAGTTGTGTCTAACTAATGATATGCATGTCACTTGTGGTAGGGGTAGCATTCAGTTTCTTTCACAACGATAGAGGCATAACATTTGAGGAAGCACCAAAATCAACCAAACAATTTGCAAATTTCCTTTATATATTTCAAACCTCAACAAGAAAGGTGGGACAGATGACCGAGGTTTTTTGTCGGCTGACACTGCATTTACGTCAGGCTTCTTGACTCCTATAGATATTAAGTTTGGTTTTATCATAACCTTGTCATTTTCATCCATAACTAGTAACAATAGATCTTTTTGTTAAGGAATTCTACACAAGTCCATCACGTAAATGTTGGCCTTTAACTTCTTTAGGTATTCTACCATGTTATATTCTAGCTTTGTTGTTTTTCGAGCTTGGAACTTTGGACCAGAATTAAGAGGTGGGATTGGTTGAGCTGAAGAGGTGTTTTTTGCAGGTTTCCTAAGATCTTGTGCAATGACAGGTTGATTTTTCACAGGAGGGGGTTCTATGGCCTTAAAGGGTGGAGTTTTTCTAAAGATTTTTTTGTAAGGCCTATGGTTTGATGTGCCTTATCCTGCATTCCTTTTCATGTCTGCAATTTCATTGGATAGGTTCTTGACCATCCTTTGTAATATTTCCATATATGCATTGTCCTTTTTTATGTTTTGTTCAATTTGTTTACCAGGCAACTGTGTTAACAAAAGTCCTCTCTTAGATGGTTGTTGTGTTTCTTTCTTTGATAAATAAATTTGATTATCTTTACAGCCTTTAATTTGAAATTAAATAATTTTGGCTTCCTCAAAGTTCTTAGCGAGAATAGTTTTAGCGGCCCTCTTAACAAACATGGAAATAGAGGTGGGTAATGTGTTAGCGTACACCTCAATCTACAATTCTTGGGTGGGCCTAGCATCTGGTTGGAACTTGTTGAGGATGGTTGTGAATCGTTAATTAAAATATTTGACTTTCTCCTTAGGACCCATGGTTGCAGCGAAAAGTTGAGTCATCAAAGCCCCTGTAGTCGTTTCCTCGAAAAATTTATCTAGAAAGTCTTTTTGAAACTTTGTCCAACTATTAATAGATCCAACCAGGAGGTTGAAATACCATGTTGAAGCCGAGTTATCAAAGGTATAATGGAACGGTATACATACTACATCTTCATGTTGGATGTCCATTAATCTTATCGCTAGTATGAACTTATTGATATGGTCTTCGGGAAAGCCAAATGTTTCAGGGTCAAAATTTGGGAGGAGATTCTCTGGGTGCCTAGACAAGTGATGCAATCGTCTGGGTAAGGCTAGGGAATCCTTCTCCATCCATGGCTACTAATTTTTACGTTGATCATTTCCCTCTGGAATTTCTTGGTTGTTATGTTCCATATTATCTAACTCATTATCTAAGCTTTTTGAATTAGATATGACTCCTTCAAACTCATAATCATCTGGGTCAGAGTATCTACTCTTCAGTGGGGTGATGAGAGTATTTTCAGGAATGAAACTGAGAAGCTGATCAATTTCAGTAAGAGAAAATTATTCTAGATCTTCAACTGTATGGACAAAGGTGTGGTCTGGGGTGTTAACAACCAATCTTGTATTTTTCTTCCTGCGTGGAAGAAACAAGGATAATGGAAATGCTCTGATCTATTGAGCGTAATATCTTGTAATCCTTCTAAATGCATTAATTTCATCATGAGGTATTTCATAAGGTATGTCAGGGTGAAGGTACAAGCCATCTTCAACGTGTGGTGACTCACGCGTAGTGTGGGTACCTTCAATCTTAGGAATATCCTGAGAAGGACTAGCCATGCATGTGGGTTGTTTTGAATCTATAGGTTGTTTGTGATAATTTTATGTTAAAAGAACTGTTTTGACTAGCCATGCATTCGTCATGACCTCCTTCTAGCACCAATTTTGTTGAAGGGTCAAAATTCTCTTTAACTCTATAGTAGGAGTCATGCCCAAAGACGAGGCCCAATTAAACTTTTCCTTGTTCAGAATAGTGTGATTCTCCATATTGATGGTCCGACAAGTTTCGATGGGATTTATTGTGGTATAAGGATAGATCTCTATAAAAAAAAAATGTTTCTTTATTATCTTATTTATTAAGTATTTGGTGACTGGATTCTTAAGAAGGTTGTGTTTAGTCTAACCTTTACCAACAACATGTAAATGACACCTTTCTTTAATCAATATCAAACAATAATATTCTTTTGTTTATCAAGAAACAAATATCATCAAGGAAAGGGAATTATATGCACAAAAAGTAAAAGTTATAGAGTCTTTTTCTACAACCCTATTGGTTTTTACTTTTAGTTATGATAGAAGCAATAATACTTTGGATAAATGAGACACCCTAGTGGCTCAAGTAGGCATATAAAGAATACAATTAATTTCACTTTGAACCAAATCAATATCTCGTTAAATCATGTCTCACAAATGGTTTCCAAAGTTCTCTAGAAATAATGTGATCACAACCAATGATCATCTCTATGCCATCGACCGAGATGTGGAGAATGTAGAAGTAGAACATGAGGATGTAGAAATGAGGCTACTAGCTTCATCACTGATTGAAGATGCCCAAAGATGGTTCAGGGGCCTTCCTGATAACCACATAGCATCTTATGAAGACTTCACTAAGTTGTTCAAGAATAGATGGACAACAAAGAAGGACAGTGGAATTCTTGTAGTTAAGTTCAATCAGATAAAGAAGAAGGAGAATGAGACAGTAAGTGAATTTGACAACATGTTTGATAGATTGTAAAGCCAAATCCTGAAGGATTTATGTCCTCCATACGCAATTGTTCATCTCCTTTATATGAATGCTTTCGATGGGAAATTTCATTTCATCCTAAAGGATAAGAATCCCACCACCTTGGCGCAAGACAAAGAGTATAGTGCATAGATTGAAGAGAATCTTCTTGATTCAAAGGTTGATCCTTATCAGTATCCTTGTTCCAAGATAGAAGAAAATACTAAATCTTCAAGTAGCAGTGTGCCAAATCCAATTCCTCTCTCAACTCAGAGAAAATACTAGATGAGTACTTAGTTTTTCCAGGCTCAGAATCAAATCATGGATCGCTTGACCATTGTGGAAAGAAATCGATCTTCTCCCAAACCTCAACTTGTTAGACAGTAGAGAGATACCATAGGTTGGAGGACAAAGCCTCAACAAGAGGCAAAATTTCTTGACACACTAAACCCGGTTGGAATGGTCAACACAGAATAGACACCATGGTGTTATCCATGTCAAGAACCTCATCGGGAGGATGAGTGTTCCTGAAGTGATTAATATTCCCCTAATAGTATGAACTTCATGGACATGATCTACAATTTCCAAGAAGAAGATGTTATTCAAGAAGAAATTGATGAATTCAAAAAGAGAGGAGCAAGAGAGGGATGACTCTGAGTGCTAAATTACTTAATAGAGGATCAGAGAAAGGAATTGAGGAAAAAGGAGATTTTTACATATGCAAGAAGAAATAAGTATTCAATCTCATGCTACAACCTTCCACTCTACCACAACTAGAAGTGGAGGTTCCTCTCCCATCTACAAAAAAGGTGATCTCACCACCTCCACCTCTAGTACATGATTTTCTTCCAAAGCCAACTTCATCAGAAGATGAGATTCAGTTGAACATGGACAGATATGTGCAATATTCCTTCTATGAGGAAATAAGTCTTGAAGTTATTAAAAGTACCGGATGAAAAGGAGGATCCTCCCATAATATTGAATACTGTGTATCTTGATCGACAGTGGGATAGTAACCCTCCCTTCTATATTTCTTTGGGGATAAATGGTCTCCATTTGAAAAATTGTATGTTGGACTCTGGGGCCTCAACAAATGTAATATCCTTTAAGGTGATCGAACATCTCGGTCTAAATACAACTTGACCATATGGGAATTTTTGTGGTATTGATTCCAAGAAGGTCAAGGTTTACGGGCTTGTTGAAAACACTAAAGTTTATTTGTTGGATTTTCCTCATATTAGCCTCATTATGAACATAGTGGTGATTGATGTTCTAGATTCTTAGGGAATGATTTTATCAAGAATTTGGTTCATTTTTCTTGGGGGTTTTCTTAGTATGGATCTCACCCATGCACATATTCCCATGGGTGATAGAAATTTTGAGATTCTATGTAGTCGAGAGAGGGTTGAGAAGCATGTGATGGATCCTAACAGTCTTGATTACACTAGTGAGTGTGAATTTGATGTACCTCACTAGATCATTGAGCATGGTCCATTGGACCTGCCTTTTACGCAAGAAGATTGCATAGATACACTACTCCCAAGGACGAATGAATACAAGGATAATATTGTGAAGTTTCAAGGGAAAGAACTAGGGTCCATCAATATATTAAAAAAGGAATATAAAGAGAATCAAGAGCATGATAAATCTATTAAAGATGCAATCAACGTAGAACCTCCTTTCTACCCTTACATTGAGAATATACCTTACATCAACTATAGTGAAGGAATTCTTGCATTCATGTGGGATAAGAGGAAGCGAAAGCATAAATATGATCATAAGGATGATGGCTCTTGGCTTGGCTCTTACATCATCAAGAAGAAATCCAAGAAAGAGAAATACTACTTGATAGCCTTAAATGAGAGAAAGATGCCATTACCAGTGGATGGGTCTCTTCTCTGACCCTACGTTCAAGGTACTTGACTTCTTTAGGGCCCAGGCCCCAGGTAAGTAGGTAGGTCATCTTGCTTTCTTGCATTTGCATCTTGATTGATCATGATAGCTTAGTTTCATTTCATCTTTGATTTTAATTTTTCTCTACTTGCAGTGTTGATTTACATGTTTCTTTCTCATCATATATATGAAAAATAAAAAATAAAAGTTCTTTTCTAGATTAGTTGTCAATTTTGAAATTTTGATTTTGATTATATGGACAAAGGGTGAGAAGATCCACCCTAGATTTTACGCTTTTGTGTTTCAGTGTAGGCACAGGTCTAACCAAGAGATGTTGAGGTTTTCATGCATTCTACGACGAGCACATGTCCCCAAGCAGGAGCCATATGTTATACCCAATTCCTAGGGATAACTAAGGAGATGATGTCTCGAGGCCCTCAGGTTGCAGACATGGAGTACCGAGAGAGATATGGTTGGCAATGTCCACTTGCACAAGAAAAGGCCCACTTCACCACCACACATCTCAGACTCATCACTATGGTATCCACCACATTAGCTTTCTTTCAGAAGACATTAGGTCTTTCTCCATGAGGTACAAGCCATGTATTGTGGTAAGTGTTATTTTAATATTTGATTCATTTTTAGTATGTTTCATTTTGAACTGCTTTTGATTATGTAACATATACTTGGAAATTATGCTCTTTTCCCTATTTCACCTTGGTGGTTGACATTGCGCCCTAGTAAGTGGTCACCCTTAGGGATGGGTTTTCTACTAGGAGGTCCCCTTGTTGGGCACATGACCATTCTGGGGAAAAGGCACGATGTGGAGGAAAGACAGTTGGAAAAAAAGCATGCAAGGCACGCATGCAAGAAGAAGGGAAAGAAAGACAATTGGCAGGAAAAGCAATGGACGAAAGGAAAAACGCCCATGCAGAGGAGAAAAGCTTGCAAGGCCAGCATGCAAGAAGACCTAACTAGGTTAGGGTTTTGGTAAGAGAATGTAACGGTTGATGAGACAAAAATAGATATAAATAGACACCTAGGAGGTCTAAGGGGGGTTAGTTGTGATGAGTTACTTGTGTGAGATAGAGTAACATGAATATAATCTGATACCTTTTTGTAAGTTGTTGAGATGTGGGAGGGAAAAGTAACTACACCTTGTTGGTTAGATCACAGTATGAGGATCCTGGTGCGATCTAGTCAGCCTCGTAAAGGCCGTGGAGTATGTTTTGTGAATGTATGAATGAAGTTGTAGTGCGTGTGGCATCGTATCTGACAGAACCATAATAAAATAACTTAAAAACCAAATCTTTGTGGATGTATCCTAGGAGGGGGTGAACCACGGTAAATCATGTGTTATGTGGAATGCTTATTGTTTATGTCTTTGTTGTCAATGGTTAGATATTAAATGAATGTTTTGATGAAGTAGTTAGATATGTTGATTTACATGCATGAATCAAGAATGGCAGAATAACTAAGATAGATGAATGATATAATAATTGGTGGAAGATCACATAGTACAATTCCATAACCCCACTCATTCCCAGGCTACAAGAACCTGAGCGTTGCATCCACCCATAGAACTATCTCGGGTGAGACTACGCAGTGCACTCTGTGTACTGCATTGCCTTCTAGTTTACCAGGAGGGACGATAGTTTTAGAGGATTTATTGGATACCTAGTAGACTTCAACCTGGGTCAATAATGTTAAAGGTATAATCCAAATAAGCAACCAACAAATGGTTCTATTTTCGGTTAGAACAACATAGGCTTGAGTGGATGAGATCTATTGAAGATTTTTTAAAATAATGTTGGATCTGTTGAAAAACTGTTAAAAGACTGTAAGATCTTCGGAAGGCGTGTCAAAATAATATTGAATCAGACGACAAGAAGGTGAGAGAATGTGCCGCTAGAAGGGGATGTTGAGACCATGGAATCCCACAAAAGTAGAGATCAAAAGTTGGCTGAAAACAAAGGATATAGAGTTTGCACAGAAAGATAACAGAAACCCTAGAGTAACACCACACAAATATCTTGCGAAGTATGTGTTTATTGACCTGCATGAAGTATTTTTCTATGATTTCCCACACTTATTGTAGGAGTGGATATTGAGGTTGAAGAAAACCACGCAACAAATCAGATCTAATAGTTAGAGTGGACCTCAGTCCAGATCGCGCAATAATAGTAGGTGAATAACAAATTCACCCACATAGTAGATTTTTGGCTCGACAGTATTGTAGTAGGATTTATAACAGAATTTACAGTAGCTACCGTGAAGTCGTACAGCACAACAGATCAAGAATTTCTATGTGGACCTCGAGGAAGGTATATTAGATCAATGTATACTTATATTAAGATATTTCTCTATAAAAAAGGTGTAATGGCGATGGAGTCAGACAGCTAAATTTTCCTGTGTGCATGGGGGAAGGGGGGAAGCACTGATAGAAAAAATGAGAAGTGGATAAAGGAAATAAGGAGGAATACTTGGACCCAATCAAGATGGATGACGACCAGATCAATTGGACCATGGAGATAGCTGGAAAGATGCGCAGTGGAGTACCCTATCAATACAATGTGAACACAAAGAAGAGAGCCATAGCCTCGAGGGAATATTTGAAAAGTGATGAAGAGGAGGTAGAGGATCTCTGGGATGTGGAGCAGATTGAGGAAATCTTGTGCGTAACATATGAGAGGAAGACGAGATGTCCAAGAGCGGGAATAGAAGGTAGAAATCCTATCCATATTAATGTCAGTGTGGAACCCATAAACCCATGTGCGACTAACACACCAAGAAGAACACCACCGTTTAGGCAACTAAATTTCGGGAGAAGGAAGACAGCGGTAAGTACATATACACAAGGAACAACAACTGGGAGAACCAGTTCAGGGAGAATTAGTCAAATATATACACTACACAGAGGAAGCAGTTCAACATTAGTCAGACACTACCCTTTCAGCTCCCATGCCCAAGTGCTATGATCCTAGCTAAACCCCTTGTCTGCAACTCGACGACGAAGATCCATCTTCCCCTAGATCCAACGGCTGCAAGGGATTGTGGAACCTCAACTAGCTCATGGTTTAATTCTCCTTTCGATCTGTGCAATGATTATGGGTCGTCGATCTTATCGAACGACTAGCGTTTGATCTGTTAACTCCGATGGATATTGAAATTGATCTGACGAATGAGATCGGTTTCCTTGCAATGAATGGCTTGTGTTCACTTTTGTTGCTAGGTTCTTGATTAACCTGATTCAATCAGGGTTTTCTCTCATGATCCTCATGATCTCGGTCTGTAGTTGGTCGAAGGGATTTCTACGCTCTCTTAGTAAGGGTTTTTGACCTTTTGAGTCAACAGAGATCATTTGGTTCAAATTTTTTTGCATCATACAATTAGTCTTCACTACCAGAGGTTCACACCTCCAACATTCGGGTTCTTCTTCCTAAATCATACCCTACTTGGGTATCCATGGCATACAACCGCCCTTTCAAATTTCGTGCATAACATGGGACAATAAAATATTTCGGAAGGGATTCTCACCCGAATCCTTTCATACCTTGAGCCACATAAGAATGAACATTTGTATACCTGTTCTTGGCTGCTAGCACTCTCTTTCTGATCTTTACCTTATCAGAAGTACTTTAGCAGGATTTTCACAATCCTGTCAACAATCTTTTGACCACAGCCTTCCCATGGTCACCCTCTGCTTGAGGTTGCCCATAATTGGCAATTGTCTTCCTCAATAGCTCCAATTCCTTTCTATACATAGCATGCATCATCATAGTCACAATTACATTAGTTTTAATATTAAACCAAATGCATGTATCATAACATTTGAATTCATAAAACATCTTCAAAATTTATTAGCATATCTTCATGTACTTCATCACATTATCCTCAAATGTTTCCACAAGTGCAACACAAACAGATTTCGATTGTATCTTCAGCAATACAATCCTTATCACTATGGTCTCGAAACATTTACTTTTATTAGTAAATCAGCTTTCTCATCCAAGAGAAAACATAATACTCAGTAAGGAAGAATTGAGGACTCTCCCCTTCTTCCAACTCTTTCTACACCGCCTGGGACTTTTCAGCCCAGCCGAGCTATCTCTAAGGCCTCACTGCCTTTTCTTAATCATGGATTCAACCAAGCCTAATCAGTTAAACCTACTCATATATTCATTTAATCATACTTAGGGGGTTTACTTGCATGTTACCAACTATACCAGTTTCCACAACTGCTCTTTTAATCCTATGGCTCTGTTAAACAATTTAGGGTTCTTAGGGTGAGGAAAGTGTTCCTCCCTCC
>ML787181.1:257508-268528 GCA_009831015.1 Picea engelmannii
GTTAAGATCTACTTGGTCTAATATGTCGTTAGGTAAAAGTGTGTTTCTTTAGTATGCATTAGTATGCATTTGTAGTTAGGCAATCCGACGGTCACGATATGTTCCCGACATAGAGTGATCTGACGGTTCATACTCTCCTTGATTTTAACGGCCATTGATCTGTGGCTTAACACCCGATTGGTCCATGATCTCTATTTAAAGAGCATGGAGGGTCATTTGTCGATGATCGATTGTGAGAAACTCTCTTGTAAAATCTCTTTGTAATCTTTTTCTTTGCATTAATAAACTGCTCCAAGTGGCCGCGTTGGTTGGGGCCGTGGATGTTTCCCTGTAGGGGTTTTACCACGTGAAAATATCGGTGTGTTGATATTTGATCCAGTTATGTGAGTGGTTACTAAAGGTGTTCATCCTCTGTTGGAATACCTGTGTTGTCGAACACAAATCACTTAGCAAAAGAAGACATAAACACATCAAGTCAAAGCACAAAGCATAACACACAGTATTTACGTGGTTCAACCCCACCTTGGGGCTACGTCCACCAACTCTTCTTCTTTATTAGCTTCTTCAATCAGTTACATCACAGAGCCACCAAAACCTTACTCCGCATAGAATAGGAGATCTGCACAGCTCGCAAGATCCTCGTTCCCCAAGTAGATCTTAGCACACCGCCTTTCACAATCTCTTACAATGACTGCACTTAGCTCTGCAAGTCTCACGCAGTATGCACAGAGCCAAATCACACAGGTCTAATTTTGCACATAGCAATTACAAATCTTCCTTACATCACTTAGACTTCTATTTATACATACAAACTAGGCCTAAACATGGGTAAACCCATGGGCCGACATCCCATTCTCGTTACATTATCCCATAAATCCAAAAAGGACCCAAAAAGGGTCGAGATTCCACAATCTTCGCTTCGCCTTGCGCTCTTCCTTCGACAGGCTGTCGAAGTCCAAAAATGGCCAAACATGACCAAGTAACTCCCAAAACTTGGTCAAGGGACAACAATCACTTTGACAAAGGGCTAAATAAATTCTTCTACTGAAATTCAACAAGAATTCCCAAAATCACAGGTTCAATCTATAGTCCTTCTCCTCAAGGAGTAAATGTAGATAAAAATACCTCCTTACGTGACTCATACATGAGCCCAAGTAGGCCAAGTGTTGTAACCATGCTCTAATACCAATTCATAACACACCCATGACAGGGCATAAAAAAAAATTGTTTTTCCTCAACTCTCTCTAGTTTCCCTCTTCTTCAATTGCAAGTTCTTCCAAACCCACGGGCTCTTTCCTGGTCCCTTTGAAAGGTTTGAGAAATAGGCACTAGCTCTCCAGGATATGCCCTTCCTTCATATAACCTCAGGCTATGACCACGGGTCTAGCCAAAAGGTGCTTTATGACTTCTCATGTCAGGTAATCGCGCGTGAGCCAACCTCGACTCTCTGACTCCCAAACTCTCGAACTAGACCCTAGCTCATGCTAGCTCCTCTATTAGCCTTCACCAATGTGACCTCTTGCTATGAACCAAGGCCAATCTCATGAGATCTTTGCAACTTTGTGTGTCAGGTATTTGCGTGTGAGAAAACCTTGACTCTCCCAACTTCTGAACTTGCGCACGCGTCATATCGATAGTCCACAATCCCCATGATCCAATGGCTTAGATCAACTTGTGATTTTGCACTTACCAAGTCCTCACAACTTTGCCTTTGACTTCCCCATGTCACGAGTCAATGAAATGTTGATATCTCACCACGTGTCCTTCCCAACACCATCGGCTAGGATCAACTCCACTCGTGTTCTTCCCAGCTCCGATGGCTAGGATCAACTCCACTCTTCCCTTTGCAAATCTTTCAAATTCTGAGTTCTTGAACTCCTGGATCTGTTACCACCTGTCAACTCTGACGATGGATGGTTCCGAAGAGTTCGAAACATGTCTCATGCACTTTCCTTAGGATTCAATGGTTGTTGGTCCATACACTTAGATCTAACAGCTCAGATTTGTTCTCCTCTTTTCTGCACACTCCTCCCGTCTGTCTCCTATCTAACAGCCTAGATCATTTCTCGTGAATAGGAACTTCGCATTTCAAAACTTTGGAAAACAACCTCCTTCATTCTCTATAATCTCGAGTTTTGATTTCTCGAAGTCTCCTTCCCAACGAAAGGAATCAACAGTTCGATCTTTCCTTAGATCGACGACTCACTAACTCTCTTAAGCTTTAGAGTGTTGAATGGCTCTCGACCCTTATCCTCCTTGCAGTTTTACTGGATCCAACGGCACATAGCTATCAGTGCTTCTCCCTCCATGGATTTCTACCATTCATCCAGGTTTTCAATGACTCTTTGCCAAATAAATTGGCGTCTCCCCTTTTGAACTTTCGATTTCCACTAGGTGACTTCAACCCTCGCTCCTCCTTTGAGTTCTTCCAAGCCTCTATCCTTCCTGAGCTTTTGCCTTCTTATCGACTTGGAAGATATCAGATGTTTCGAAGGTCTCTACCTTCGATTTACTTCCTGCGATACCTGATGTATGGGTCTCGAGTTCCGCTTTCCCTCCTGAGCTTATGAACTGGAAACAAGTTCACCTCTTGGACCTCATCTGTGCTTCTGAAAAGTGCTTGTCTTTTCAGAGCTTGGTCCTTAGGGAATTTCAAATTCCCTCATACTCCTTGTGTTAATTGGCTCACATCGGATCGATGGTCCATGACCTTCCTCAATCCAACGGTCCAGATCACATTGCAACTTCTAGTTTTGGAATTTTAGTCACGCCAATGTGCGATTCTCCTAATTTGTGAACTCTTTAATCTCGCCAATCCGAGAGTCAGAGAGGGTCCCGATAGATACTTTCATCTACGGTCTAGGTTATTTCGTGTCTTCAAATTTCGGAAGACTTGGCCACGCTATCACACGAATCTCTCAATGTGCGAACTTGCAAATATCGAAGTAGTCAAGGCGTTAACGCCTGCTCTCCTTCTTCAAATCCAATGGTCGTGACAAACCTTGGATCCTCTCGAATGGGTCTCATCCATTCATCTTCCAAACAAAAGGGTATTCCCTTTCAATACCTGAATCTCACTATCCTTCCTAAGCTTCGTCGGTTATGAAGGATTTAAGAGCATTGTACTCTTTCTCTTGGACTCAACACATAGAAGAGTCTTCAGCACACCTCTTGCGCTCCTTCATAAATCCTAGAACTTAAGTGGTCATTCTTGGTCTTTGATTGCCTCGTAGAGAGACGGTGCATATCTGCACTACCTCTACTAAACTTAACAAACTTTGTCCTCCAAGGGACTTAGAACAACTAGGTTGGTCGACATGCGTACATGAAACTGTACCTAAGGTCTACGAACTCACAGTTTGTGGCTCTAACTTAGGCCACCACGGGACACAAACATTTACGAGTACAAATCATGTCTGAACCATATAATTTCTTACTTGCCTAATTATACAACCAAGTAGAAATAGAAGGGATATAGTATATCCATTAAGAAATCATGCACATTCCTGAAAACATTCACAGTATATCCAATTCATACATAGTTACAGCTCAATTACACAGGGTAGGAGAATACTCATCTATTACAGGTTGTCACCAACTAACTGACTGTGGGTGTTCATCCTTCCACCCGACTATAGGCTCATAGGCATTCATTCTTAGCACTCTGGCCACCCTCGTGCCAAGCCATGATATCACCAGGGAATTGTCGCAATTCTCAAGGATTCTTTCTCTATTTCAGCTTCTGCTCGGATTTTGTTCTTTGCGATCCTTCAAAGATTTTCCTCTATGTTATGGCCCTGGGCGAGATTTATCATATGCTCACTTGGCATCAAGATCGTGGCCTTCGGTTCATCATTCGCTTAGATAGATCTATCTGGTTTTCCCTGTGTATCTATCTTACCTTCTTTCTTTTGGAAGGTTCTCGACCCATCACGTTCCTTCTGCCATAAGGAAGCTCGGGTCTCCAAGTCTTTGTGGTACTTCATGCTGACATTCTGCAGCTAGACCATGCTCCCATTCATGGGGGTGGTTGATAATTCAACCACTATTCCATTCTTCATGATTTCTCTCCTTGGGATCCAGAGGAGGTTTATCATCCTCATCAAGGGAAATTTGGGGTTATTTGATATAATGAACCCTCTCATATAGTTTTCACATTCTTCCTCTAGTGATATCATGGCTAGTACTTTCAAGGCTTCACCTCCACAGTTAGTTATTGGCAACTCAACAATAATACATTTACATTGTCCACATGCCTTAGAAAGGTAATTCCTATTTTATGATTAATTACAAACTGGAGGAAACAAGGATATTACAACCATATCCAGCCTTACTGGGATTGGATTGGGCATTTGAAAATCAGGAGATAATCAACCTGAAGGCCATGAATATGACATTTGATTCAGGTGAATACAGGTTTATCATGCCTCTATATCCATCAGAAGCTGAAATATTTGTGGAACCAACATGTCTAGATCTGGAATAAATTAACCAGCTATACCGGACCACCATGTGCACCGAAGATTACATTAACCCAATTGTTAATGGTGTACTTAGCTGGAGAAGTATCACGTCATGTTCTTCTGACTCAAACACCGGTCTAGAGAATTGGCAACAGCACCTACATGAGCTCTCAATCAAAAGATGCACCTGAATAGACTGCGTAGTAAGGTGCGTTGGGACAGAAGTTGGAGAACCTCCAAGTTTCCATGGAATCAACAACTTGGAAGAATTCCTAACAAGATATGAGGACGAAGTATCAAACATTCAGATATTGTTAGCTCTCGACATCGCACTTAAGGCCACACCTATAATATGGTGGGGCACACACAAATAAACAATCAATAAATGGTATCAATGTGAGTGGTTACTACGCATTAGGTTTGGCACAGAACAAAGAAGCAACTAGTAGCATAAATATGATGGACAGGGGGCACCAGTGGAACACTTGGAGAAGTGCAGAGCGCTGTGGAAAATGACACCCCTATAATAATGGCCTCATCATTTCATACACACATTAGAGGGCATCCCAACAAACTAGTATACGGACCAAGAACTGTGCAGAGGAACTACGAGCTGGCCAATACTACAGTAGAAATTTACAGTCACTTTCTCATTTGAGTATGAGAACCCCAACATAGACGCATCCCTTAAACAAATAAGAGGGGTGATATTCATTAAGGAACCAGAAGTTGAACTCACAATAGAAGAACAACAGCAGAACAGATAGACAGTGAAGGAACTGTTGTCATGCTACCATGTGCAGGAAGAAGTACCAGATGAAGATGATCTGCGTGATATTCAGATTGAATAAGTTGAAGGTGAAAGAGAAGTGGAAGTTCCACCTCTAGAATCATAAGTAATTGTTGTTCCATTCAAGGTGAATAAAGTCAACATTAGGATAGTTGAGAATCCCAAAATGGCCAGTATTGGAGACTACTGGGACAAGCAAACAGTGGACAGGATAACAGAATTACTTCATGAATACAATGACCTATTCCCAACGAACTTCACAGAAATGAAGGGTATTGCAGGAGAACTTGGAGAGATGAAGATCCCTCTCAAACCAGAGGAAAGACCTATCATACAGAGGCCTTACAGATTGAACCCCCATCTACAAGCAAAAAGTAAGAGCAGAAATTGACAGAATGTTGGAAGTAGGAATCATAGAACTAGTAGAAGAATCATAATGGATAATCCCCATGGTAGTTCAGGAGAAAAATAAGAGAGGCATAAGAATCTGTGCAGATCTAACAAAGCTCAATGATGCTTTCCTACATGACCCCTTCCCTACACTCTTTAAAAATGAAATCCTAGAAAATGTGGGAGGCCAGGAAGCATACGCATTCAATGATGGATTCTCATGCTATCACCAAATCAAGATAGCACAAGAAGATCGACACAATACTACTTTTTCAATAGAATGGGGATCCTACTAGTACACAGTCGTGCCTTTTGTACTGAAAAATGCACCAGCGATTTTCTCCAGAGTAGTCATTGCTTCCTTCAAAGAATTCATCCATCAATTTCTAGAGGTATATTTGGATGATTGGACAGTATATAGCCTATTGAAGGATCATGTAGAGGTGTTGAGGCTGATGTTATAAATATGCAGGCAATGCCAAATATCCTTGAACATTAAGAAATGTATATTGGGAACACCCTTCAGAATTATATTGGGTCACATAGTATGCAAACAAGGTTTGATCATGGATCCTGCAAAGATTGCAGTAATTGTGAACTTACCACCACTGAAATCAGTGTGCCAGCCAAGGGCCACATTAGGACATACAGGATATTACAAAAAAATTATCAAAGGGTATACGTAGATCACTGCGCCGATGGAGAAATTACTTAAGAAGGACACTAAATTCCAGTGGAATGAGAGTTGTTAGCAAGGATTGGACACCCCGGAGGAGAAGATGGTCACAACACCCATCTTAGTATTTCCATATTGTGAGAAGACATTCCATGTGCATGTAGATTCATCAGCCATAGCCCTGGGAGATATTATGGCACATCCAGTAGTAGGGGATTTGGACCATCCCATAGCATTCGCAATCAGAAAATTGCCAGACTCCGAACAGAACTACAACACTATAGAGTAAGAAGGTCTCACAATGGTATATGCACTTCAAAAGTTAAGGTATTACCTACTTGGAAAACATTTTAAGATGTTCACAGATCATTCATTCCTTAAGTACCTAGTCAACAAGCCAGTGTTGGGGGGGAGAATCTGTCAATGGTTACTATTGTTTCAAGAATTTGACTTTGAAGTCATAGTCAAACCAGGGAATCTGAACACAGGACCCGATCACTTGTCAAGGGTCACCAATGGAGAGGAGCCTACAAACTTAGAGGATACCTTCTCTGATGTGCAGTTATTCTCATTCCATGTCGTAGATGATTATTCTGCTGACATTATTGGTATTTAAGTACAAGGACTGCGCCACGGGAATTTAACACTATGCAGAGGAAAAATTTGGTTGTCAGAGCAGCCGACTACCAGTTGATTGCACTAAACTTATATAAAATGGGGGCAGACAACATCTTGAGAAGGTGTGCGCTAGAAAACGAAAGGCCTGGGATATTACCAGAAGCCAATGAATGAATAGAGGGAGGACACTATGCAGGCAAAGCTACCATGCAGAAGGTACTACACCCAAGATTATGGTGGTCAACCATTCATCGAGATGCAAAGGAATATTGTCAACAATGCGATGTTTGTCAGAGTTTTAGCAAACCAAACAGACGGGATGAGATGCCCTTACATCCACAAGTAATGCTACAAGTGTTTGAAAAATGGGCTATTGATTTTGTTGGGCCAATTCACCCACCCACAAGAAGATCAGGTGCACGATACATCATCACTACGATGAAATACCTCTCAAGATGGGCAGAGGCAGCACTAGTTAAAGATTACAATGCAGAGACAACAACACACTTCCTGTTTGAACATGTGCTCACTAGATTTGGATGTCCATGGATCTTGATGAGTGACCAAGGCACTCACTTTATCAACAACACTATCAGAGCACTGACTAAAGAATTCAAGGTCTACCATCAAAAAATTATGCCATACCATCCTCAGGCAAATGGAACAGTGGAATCCTTCAACAAGATTCTAGAGAATTCCCTAACCAAGATTTGCAATGTCAACAGGGACGACTAGGATTCAAATATACCAAGATTATTATGGGCATATAGAACTACCTGTAAGAAGATGAGAGGGAAAACACCATTTATATTGGTGTATGGACAATAAGCAGTGGTGCCATTAGAATTCTTGGTACCAAGTCTACATGTTGCAGCAATTACAAACATGACAGAGCGAGGCTGAGTACAAGCAAGGTTATTTCAGTTGATGAGCATGGAAGAAGATAGGATTCTAGCAGGCTTTCACCAAGAAGTACAGAAAGCAAGGGACAAAAGTTGGCATGACTGACATAACAAGAGAAACAATTTCAAGGAAGGAGACCTAGTCCTACTGTATGACAACAAGTTCTTTCAACATCCAGGAAAGTTCAGAATGCATTGGTTGGGACCATATGAGGTCAAGACTGTCACAGATGGAGGAGTTGTACAGTTGAAGGATTTGGAAGGGAAAAAATTAAAGGGCATGATCAATGGGAATCGAATGAATCTATACAAGGACAGTTGACAACCCATAACTTTAAATTTACAGCACAATTGATAAAAAAAAAAAAATGCACGGAAATCCGGGCGCACAAGTGAGAAAATCAGCACAATGAGAAGGAAAAGAGTTTGCGCGCACAAGTCATCGAGTCAGTGAAACTAAATAATAATACTATGCCAAAAGCAAAGGGTATAGAAGCCAGGAACTTTGCGCACTCAAAAATCCCAGCACGCCAGAAAAAGGACCAACGGTCGAAAAGCGCAGCAATTTGAAAAATGACGGTTGTGGAATTCAGGCGCCAACTAGCAATGATGGTTGAAATGGAGACAGTCTATACACATAGGGAAATACCTCAATGCAACGGAAAGGGAAAATTCTGAAAACACAGCATAAAGGACAGCAATTAACACATACAATGGTACCATGTGCATGACACGCTGCCAAAAGTGAAAAAGGGACAACTATCAATGTGGAACAGTTGTCACTTTGTCGTCTCGCTATAAAGTCAGAAAAAGGGGGAGAAATCAAATCGTTCTGTCAATCGCTAAGGAGAATAACGCAGAGTCGAGTGAAAGAGCGATAGAGCAAAAATTCGACTAAGCATTCATCGAGTTCGTCGATTTACAGCTGAGACCCCGTCGCAATGTCACCACCCCGAATTGGAGAATTGGGCAGTCTCGGCAGGAACACATGAAGTATTTCTCACATGACATACGCAAGGGATCAAGCGGCACCCGTAGTGGTGGATGTGGATGAACTCCACACACCAGCGTACGAAACAAACCCGGTGGCGGTAGAGGAGGAATAGAACCCAGCGCAGGAGGTTGGGCAAATGGAGGAGGACCCAGAAATAACTAAGTCTGATACCTCAAGGGGAAAAGGGCCACGACAGACCGAGCAGGCCAGGGTTCAGCACCATAGATCCATGAACCATAGGTAGGACAAGCAGTAATACACAAGGGTGTACCAGAGGTGGGGGGCTCATCCCCACAAGCCAAATAGAAAGGAAAAGCTGAGACCAGCGTGCATGGAGGGGCCCAGCCACAAGTAGAAGGGACCCTGGTTTTGCCAAAGATTCTGAGTGGAGTGTGCGTAGATGATGACATGGTTGGCAGAGTGACTGCCATCAAATACTTCGACCATGATGTGGTCGTTGTCACTAAATTTCCAGACCTAGAATCCTAGAACTATTTGGAAAGTAGGGGAGAAGGTTCATCAAGGATGCCACTACTAGAGCCAGCGCAGTGGATCCCTAGGCTTTACAACAAAGGCATCAGGAATTTACTGGATGTGCCACACTTTGGCAGGGGAAAGAATATCAATGCCTACGTCAAGCAACTTTTGCACGAGTGCATGGCAGAATCTTATGGATGGATAGGTCGATGCCTATCACTGTGGACCTCATCATAGGAATTACGGGGATACCCATAGATGGGGAAAATCCATAACAGTACTCAGAGGAAAGGACCAGAGCTAAGGTGTAATGATCCCAAGCCATTATGCAAGGATCATCACAGTTTTGGTGTCTTTTTAAAACTTTTCTCAGTGAGGTATTTCGTCAAACACTTTGTTGGATTACTTGTTTAGATGTGTTTACTTGATGAATGGCCTCTTGATTTCGGCCTTAGGGTTTACTGATGTGTTTATATGAATGTTTGCAGCAAATAACAAAAAGAGACAACCATGGAACATACCTCAACCATATGCAATATGATAGACAAGCCAAAACATCCCAAATCTGCTTTTATTCATAAGATAGAAGAACCTGCTACAATGGAGATGCCGATCTGGAATGCTCAACAGATGGCTTTGAAAATAGACAATAGAGCTGCTACAAAAATCTCCCGATAATACAAAATAATCCTCCAAAGGATGGATAAGAAATGAATACCAATGCCACATCCTGCTGGATAGCTAAAGCTCCTCAACAATTCGGCCCTGGTGCCAAAGATGTCCAATCACCTCAAGAAAGATGCCAAACAGTAGATCGGGTGATGGCAAGAACAACCTAGGTGCCCGAATATCCAATATCCCTCTCAAACCCTGTAGATCTGAACTCCTCCACTGAATGGTGTGCCCCACTAGATGACTGAATTCCTAATAATTCGGCCTCTCTCCTAGAGACCTCCAACAACTCCACCAATCCACTAGAATGATAGATCGGGGCATGACAATGAATACCCAAGTGCTCAAATCATCAAAATACTTGTTAGATCCTTAGATCTAGCTACCCTCCAAATAATGGTGCACCCTCCTCTTGGGAAATCGTCCCACTATCAATAGAAATAATCCTGCCACTAAAATGCCTCCAGAAAGAACCAAGAATGATGTTAGGACACCTGCAAGGAAAACCCAATACTTGGAATTCCTGAAATCACTTCTCCTCGGCTAGGACGAATCCTCCCTCAATGAATGGTGCCCCCCCCTTGCTGGAAACCCCCAACTGGTGCGCCCTCTCTCTATTTGCACAAGTAACTGATGTGGAATCCTTCTACAACTGAGTAGATCTGGAACTAGAATGGTGTGGGAGAGTATTGTATCTCCGAGACCAATCTTGGGACAAGCTAGGTGGAATATTTCACCACGGAATTGTCCTCTAAGGTTTGTTAAGTCAAAACCCTCAAAACCCCCAGGAGATGGGCCCTCTAGCTAGAAGCCAGAAATCCAAAATATAAACATACATGAATGATGAGTAGAGGCCCTTTCCTTCCTTTTATACTTTTTGGCTCACCTTGTCCCCCCAAAGTGACTTTCATTTTATTAATATTTAATTAATTAATTAAATCACTTTAATTAATTAATTAACCTTTTTACCTCTGAAAAGCTCCTTATCTCTCCTTGTGGCTTCCCTGGCCACTGAAAGTCACTTCTAGCCATCCCATC
>ML787181.1:273230-288454 GCA_009831015.1 Picea engelmannii
AGATCTAGAACTAGAATGGTGTGGGAGAGTATTGCATCTCCAAGACCAAGCTTGGGACAAGATAGGTGGAATCTTTCACCATCGAATCGTCCTCTAGGGTTTGTTAAGTCAAAACCCTCAAAACCCCCAAGAGATGGGCCCTCTAGCTAGAAGCCAGAAATCCAAAATATAAACATACATGAATGATGAGTAGAGGCCCTTGCCTTCCTTTTATACTTTTTGTCTCACCTTGTCCCTCCAAAGTGACTTTCATTTTATTAATATTTAATTAATTAATTAAATCACTTTAATTAATTAATTAACCTTTTTACCTCTAAAAAGCTCCTTATCTCTCCTTGTGGCTTCCCTGGCCACTGAAAGCCACTTCTAGCCATCCCATCCTATAGTTTTTCTCCTCCTGATTCCAATGAGATATTACACTGAGAGGTTACTCCAAGTAATGTGCCCAAAATGACCTCTTCACTGATTTCAATTAACTTATAGCTCAAAATAGTCAAAATCATGGAAATCGTCGGAATGCAACGAAACCAAAGCCAACCTATGCGGAATAGCTCATAATGATGGAATATGATGATCAATGCAAGCTGGACCCCACAATGCCTCTCAAATACCCCGGTACTCGCTATAACATCCATCTGGCTACTCTGGTCATCATAACTCTCTACACTATGATGATGTCCCAAAGTGGGGACAATATATAAGGCCATCTCGGATGAGATCAAGGCCAAGTATGGCATGGAGCATGGAAACAAAGGCATCAGAATTAGTGACATCAACGTTCTTGCGACAAGGTTTTCCACCAGACTCCTCGGATGCAAACTAATGCGCAAGTGTTGCAAAGAGGAAGTATCAGCCAGTGTGGTCGCCACCGTCGTGCAGTGTGAAAAGGGGAGCTCGATGAGTTGGGCCCCATATATTATGAATTCATTCTTGGAGGATTGCAAGGACACATGGGACTGGGTCTCTAAGTTCCACTACTCGTGGTTACTTATCATCATTGGCCTCATTGGTTGGAAAGAACCGGTATACAACAAGTATATGGAGATACCAGGGAAATGTGGCACAGCAAGATACATATCATTAAGCAGCAGCATAAACCCCAAGAGAAAGAATACAAACACAAACATCTTCACGAGGTACTTCACCGAAATGCAGGACCACATTGTGGATACATGGCGCATAACACCAGAGACTGTCTAGGAGTTTGAACAGGTTGCGAACATTAGGGCAACGCGCCATAGTTTATGGATGAAAGCAAAGAGAGGCAAAGCCAAGGAATGGCTACAACTCAACTACTGTGTGATGTTAGAATAAATCTAGAGAGAGGTCCAGGAGTGGCTCGAAGAATGGAAGTTTCCATAGATTCTAACCATGGTACCAAGCTCACGAACTCAGACGCAGGGAAGACCAGCCCCAGCACACCAAACATGAAAAAATGGGGTCGGAACTAAAAAAAGGAGTGCCCAAGGCCAAGACGGGGGAAGCACCCCAACAAAGAAGAAACTGCGAGCATAGAACAGACCACCAAAGGGGTCTACATAGGCTCCATCGCGCACATAACAACCACCAATACACTCAATGGAAGGAGTGTGTGCGGAAGAAACAGGTGCAAGGACACAGGCAATCCCCAGGGAGGAAAAACAAGGGACAGGAACCGAGGAGATTCCTAAGGCAGGAGAAACGAGGCCGAACACTGCAAGAGATACCCAGAGGCCCACTAGTCCCAATCCATCATCCACCCAGGAGGAGTGGCTAGGGGAGCACACCAGTGGTGGCCGAAAGAAGGCAAAGGCCCATAAGCCATAGATCCATATATCACTAACCCTGGATGATGTGGAGTTAGTGGCTACGACAGTCGAGGAGAGATTGGTAAAAGTATGGGAGAATGTGGAGAAGCATAGGGCTTCAATCACAGATAAAGTGCAAGAGGTAAAAATTGTGCTAGAGCAGTTAAGGATCAGGGCAGCACAGGCCCCAAAAGAAACACCCACACAGGATAAGGAAGGAGTGCCAATGCCTGAGACAATGTAGTTTGCAGCGCAGGTGAGCGCCAATTTCATCATCACACCGGAGATGATGTTCATTGATGAAGAAACGGCGCAGAAACCCCTGAAAAACATCGAGACGTTGGATGTGTAATTGGCCAAGATTCCAACAAAAACGTTGTATAAACTTTGTGCAGGAGATTCAGTCAAGAGAAAGAGAAGACACCATAAACCTACAGGTATCCTAGACAGAGAATATCTCGATGAAGGAATCCCTAAACCTTGAAGCGCAACAGAAAGAGCGAGTGCAGCAAAAAGTGGAGGAGATGGAGCATCAAATCCACATGTTGTTTCTAGCAATTCGTAAGAAAATATGTGCAGGATAGAGCAGACTATCCAGGAATATAACGAGAAAATTAAAGAGTTGGAGGAGCGTGTCACACCCACTATTCCTCCAGAAGTCAGAGTGCAACGAGAAAAGGAGGCAACAGCAGCTACGAAGGACATCGACCAAATCATACAGATAGTCATTGAGTTGTTAAAGAAGAGCGCGCAGCTCTGGACTCACCTCCTAGAGGATGGGAGCGTCCAAGAAATGCAAGAGAAGGAAACCAAAATTCACGGAGAAATGGTGGAAGTGAAGCAGTGACTGAAAATAGTGTCACTGTCGAAAAAGATCAAGACTGCTACTGAACTGAAGGCTCTCCAAATGGAAGAGAAAGCATTGCAAGCGCAGAAGACAGCAAGACAGGCGTTGTTGGAGCCCCTGCAAGAAAAGGCGGAGTATTTGGTCATGGAGAGTGATGCAGCTAAGAAGAGCATTGAACAAATCCGATCCGAGGGAGGCGAGATGCTATAGTCTCTTATCACAGAGTAGGTGGTCACCGCTATGGTCGAAAAGAGCAGTCAGGCTCAACAGTAGTGCCAGTAGATAATGGAAATGTATGACGCATTACGGTAGGCAGTAACAGGTGAAGGAAGCAAGCAGTGAAAGTTGCATAAGTCAGGCAATGACTCGGGACGAGTCACGATGTCAATGTTGGGGGCCTGTTGGGTACAGACCCATTTTGGGGAAAAGGCACAACGTGGAGGAAACATAGTTGGTACAAAAGAATGCAAGGTGTTCATGCAAGAAGAAGGGAAAGAAAGACAACTGGCAGGGAAAGTAGTGGACGAAAGGAAAAACGCGCATGCAAAGGAGAAAAGAGCACAAGGCCAGCATGCAAGAAGACCTAACTAGGTTAGGGTTTTGGTAAGAGAATGTAATGGTTGATGAGACAAAAATATATATAAATAGAAAACTAGGAGGTCTACGGGTGGGTTGGTTGTGATGAGTTACTCATGTGAGATATTAAAGTGACATAGGTTAAAGAGAAAAAGGTTATTTGACTTAAAGATAAATTAAAATAATAACCTTAGTTAAGTGAAAAAGTAACTCAATAGAGAATTAGATATGGAGGCATAAATGAAAGAGAAGGGTGCCTCACTCCTATTTCATGTTATTATTCTCTTGAGTGAATTGATCTATGCATCTTACATTTTGAGGGTTTTGACTCAAGAAACCCTAGTGACCAGAAAGGAGGTGAAAGATCCCTATGTTCCTGGTCCAATCTTGGCCAAGGAGGTGAAATATTCCTCCCTCACCATTCTACAGCAGCTTCCAACTATCATATTCAGCAAAGAAGGAGACAAGGTGCAACTGTAAGAGGTTTTTTGCAGGTGGGGAAACTACATCAAGGATATCTACTCGACTTGAGGAGGAGTGAAATCTGAAGTCAAACTCTTCTCAGGAGGATTTATCAATCCAAGAGATCCCTAACTTATCCATTTCCAAATGTCTTCTCTTGCCATATGATTTATTTGAGCCTTGGAGGCGAATTTTTGAAGAGGGTGCATCATTCACTAAGGATGTTTTAAATCAGAGGGTTAGATCTGAATATTTGACCAAGGGTTTGGTCCAACTGCATTGTCCATTGCCTGATCTAGAGTTTGGTACTATTTTATGAGGATTTTTAGGCCATCTTCTAGGAGGCCAAAATACCTATCTTCTTCATCTAGTCAGGGTGCATCTTAATTAGATCTAAATCTTGCAAGTGTTCAAGGAAAGAATTTGATCTTCTATCTAATTTTCACTCAGTTTTGGGGTGTTTGGATACTCCATTCTATTGTATCTACAGTCGAGACCTTTCTATTGTGTTTTTGGTTCCAAATCTGCATTTCTATGTTTGAAGGACAACCTATTACTATAATAAAGCTCTGATTTGAAGTTTTCCGGAGTATTTGTTGTGTTTCTCATTGTTTTTTGTGATATTTACATGTTTTATGCTCTTAATGTTGTAAACTCTCATACAAAACTCCCAGCACATCTTTTTGTAACAAAATCCCTGCAATAAAACACAAAACAACAAACCAAAATCCTAGTTCCTAGCAAAAAACGACTTGGGAAAATTATAGTGGTATTGGAGCGATCTCCTTCACTAGCCTATGATTATTTCTAATACCCGGGAGAAGAGGTCGTGGGGGACAACCACTTATAGGTAATTCTGAAGAAGAAAATCAAGAGGTCAGTATGGGAGAGACTCAAGAATCAAAGGAAGCATTGTTGGCAGAAAGGGTCTTTGATACTTTACAGAGCAACCAGGATGTATTACAGCAGCATTTGGAAGAAATGAATGACCAATTATCCAAAGGTCAAGCAAATCTAAAATTAACTTTTGTGTAATTCTCTAAAATACGGGATAGGATGATATTACTTTTGGAAGAGCAAAGTAGGACTCAACAAGTTGTTTTCCAATATTTGATGGAGCAAAAATCATGGCAAGGATGTGCGAACATTTGGAGGAAATAATGGGGCTAGTGGTTATCAAGGGGGAAATGGAAATCATGAGGGATCCATACACATGGGCCATACAGGAAGCATACACTCTCATTCCCAAGTAGCTAGCAGATCCACTCCTAGACCGTACTTCCCTAATTTCAGGACATCTCAGCTAAGGGACTATAATCCCTTAAGTTAGGAGACTATGGAGGATGAATGGGATATGATGGAGAGGGAATATAACAATATGGGTGCGGGCTTCAGGAGACAAGTCTCCTTATATTTATATTACCTCAAACTCAAAAAGAATTCCAAGTAAAATCATTGGGGAGATAATTATCTAGGATGAAAGGCAAGTAGGATGGAGATACCTACCTTTGATGGAACCAATTAGATCTCATCTACAGCTTGGGTACAGAAGCTAGATGTGTATTTACAGCTAAACTCCATGGAAGAAGGGAATCCCATCAAGTATGAAACCTTTCATTTGATGGGTAAGGCCCATGATTGGTGGTTCCACAGGATGACTACCTTGGGGCATGAGCATGTTACCTCCTATAGGGACTTCACTCAGAGACTCATAGATAGATTTGACAAGGAGGATCCTGAGCTTCAATTTAGGTAGCTCACGCAGATTAATCAAATAGGGTCTAGAGAATATTTCATTGAAGAGTTTCAGAGGGTGGCAGTTAAGGTCCTAGATATGTCAGAGTCCTGATTATTGATGATGTATATAGAGGCACTAAATTAACCTTTGCGTGGGTGGGTCAAGGATTTCAAACCTACAACCCTATACGATTCCATTGAGAAGACTAGAGCATCCAGTAAAAACAAATTCATTCCTAAACCTCCAACCATTACTAAAGGGAGAGACACCTGGCAATTTGACAAAGGGAAGGGGCCATTGGATGAGGCTACAAGCAGGGAATTGATAAGGAAGAAACTATGCTTCACTTTCAAAGAATCATGGTAGCCATGGCATAAGTGTTGGAGCAAGGGGAAGATCCACTATATATAGGCGTTGTCCCATAGCAAGGATGAGACTGATGAAGAGGAGAGTGGAGTTATTCACAACATGCAGTTAAGCCACAAAGAGACGGAGCAAGCCTTGCATGCGTAGAATGATGAAGTTCTCTCACCTCGTGAGGAATGCATCGAGAAGGTCACTATTTCATCTATGAGAAGAGTGCCTAAATTCAACATTTTTCAAATGAAGGGTGTTTTATAGGGGCAACGTGCTATAGTTTTGATTGATGGAGGGGCCTCTCACAACTTCATTGATGTTGCTATGATGGAGAGGAGACTCATTGCTATAGTAGACTTTGAAGGATTTTTGGTAGAGATAGCAGGAGGGCGCACGATGGCTTGTGACAAGTACATCCCACAGATGAGTTTGACTTTGGGCAAGTATACTTTGACACTAGAGTTTTATGTGGTGGACATTCTGAACACCAATATTATTATGGGGGTAGAGTGTCTTAGAAACTCGGTCCCTATTACATATCCCTTCAAGTGACGTTGTGGTATTTCCCCCCGAGATTTATGTTACCCATTGGTACTACCCAATCATTCTAGACCTTAATTAATTAATGGAAATAAATGGGCTTGGGAAAAGGATGCATTAAAAATGAAGGTGCAACACACCCTCTACAAAGGAACCCATAAATGAGACACTTTGAAGCCTTGTATGTCATGAACCCCATGCCCAATTTTTTTCCCCCATCCACTACATCTTCTCCACATGGCTTAGAAAGGGGTCCACCTGGGAAACACTCCTTGACTTAGGGAATGATTCACCCAATAGGTCACCTTGTCAACCCTCCCACACCTAAACTTGGCAAATTGCATAAGGTCTTTGATGAGGTAGTTTTTGATGTAGATGCTTGGATAGATATTATATTAAATGTGATTTTACTTGCCATGATGTTTTTACTTGAGATCCTTGGAGGGCACACTTATTGTATTAGAACTTGTTTAGATTGATGAGGTAGTTTTTTATGTACATGCTTGGATAGATATTATATTAAATGTGATTTTACTTTCCATGATGTTTTTACTTGAGATCCTTGGAGGGCGCACTTATTTATCTTTGCAAGACCTAGTTGATGGACAATTTTGGAGGAACAAACCTAGATTGGGGGATTTGATCATACCTTATCCACTAGTGCCCTTATTTCTCCTATTGAGTTACTCATGTTACTGGTGAACCAATGATGATATAAGGAACATAGGGGTTACACACATAGGGAATGGGCTATTCATCTTACTTAAAATGATGTAGTAGCTTAATTAGATCAAAAGCAACAGCTTAGAACACATGATACTGGTAACTGGACAACATTTATAAAGTAGTCATCAGTTTTGATGTTGTACCCCCTCCATCTCTAGATCTGCCTTCTCCATTTCCCTACATCCAACCGTTTCTGGTTCGGAAAGAAAACTAATTAAAGCCCACAGGTTAGATACCATGGCTCACACATCAGATGATGATGATAGCCTTTGGAGGCTTAAGAGATACCTTAGAGGACCATTCCTATCCCTTCATCACCCCAACGATTTTCCTTTGGAGGCTAGAGCACTACATCTTGGGGCTTGACGTTTTGTTGAGGCTAGGGTTTGGGTGGTGGTGGTGTTGGCGATTGACACTTGGCACTTTTTGAAAAGGAGAATTCTTAGCTTGATGGAGAATACCCTAGCACATGATAGGGAGGCCTTTGGAGGCCCAAATTTTCATCTCCAAGCTCGACGATTTTCTCCAAGTGCAAAAACATTGCCCTAAGAGGGGTGACGTCATGTATTTTTAGGGATTTTCTTATGTGCAAATTGAATTTAATGTTGTAAAGGGGAAAAATAAAGGGAAATGTATTCCTTGTTTTGTGGTTTACCCTTGCTAAGTGGACAAAAACTTTTTAGTAATTTTTTTATAAATAAGGATCATTTCATTTCATTTTAAGATATAGCTCTCCCATTGTGAGAATATGCTTGGCTGAAATTTGCGCCCTACTTGGTCAAATTGATCTATTTTCCTTGTGCAATTTTGGATGCTGAGTGTTTATATTGTGGAGATAAGTGGTGTGCTATCTCTTGGAAGCTATTCTCTTGCTATGATGATGAAATTCTCTTGGTGAATTAGGGTCTATCTTGCATCTCTCTTGGAATTGGTAAGAAAAATCTGCAATTTGTTAGTTCTTCTTGCTTGTTTCATGGTTGTTATTGGTTAAAACTCTAGGATGAGTATAAGTGCATACACCCTCCATCAAGCTTCATCTCATAGCTAGTTGACAAGTCATTTTTTGCAAGGTTGCTAGGAGGAGTAAAAGGGATTACACCCTTCTAGATTTACTTTTGTTGTGTTTGCATGCCCTAAAGAGTAAAAGGGCCTAAAATAGTAGGGATATTGTGGATCTAACTCTTACATCAAAGACTCCATTTACTGAATAGATTAAAGGCACTAATATAAAATTCTCATTGGAGAAATAAATTAGTTGCATTGGAAAACGTGATTTAACGAGATATTGATTTGGTCCAAGGTGCAATCAATTATATGCTTCATATGCCTACTTGATCCACTAGGGTATCTCATTTAGAAAAAGTGTTCTTGCTTATGTCATAACTAAAATTTATATCCAATAGGGATGCAACAAAACACTCTATAACTTGTACTTTTTCTCTCTTTTCAACCATCAAAATTTGCTAGAAAGCTGCCATAATAATCTACTTGTCAATGTGCATATTTTGGGCGGTTTACTCATAATTTTTGGTGGTTGGAATTTTCTGTTGTAGCAATATTTTTCTACAGCCATAAGGCTGTCATAATATCTCTGCAATAACATCTTTTAACAACCCTATATTGTTGTTAAAGTCTTGTCTTATCTTACTTGAGTTATACTAGTCATTGCTAGCTTATTCTCTTGCATCTTTAACTAGACTTTCAGTGACATATTTAGCAGCTTTAATTAATATTTACTTTCTTATTTGTATCATTGTTTACTTCTTCTATTTAGGAAAACAAGTTTCACTTGCTTTTCCATTGGAATATTTGGCTTGTATACTTTTACTTTCTTGTGTCTCGGGTAGGTACAATTATCTTTCGTATGTACTCAAGCACTTGGAAACCATTAACCATCTCTTAGACTTGTTTCCAAGCCACATTCCACCTAGTAATCTGACCTATAGGGGTGTCATCTTCCATAACTTCATTTTCCATCTCATTTCCCTCTAGGGTCACACGGGATTCCCCCCTTGTGTAGGATTTCTCTTTCACTAAAGCAAGGAGAGGGTTTATCTAAGGTGATAGTGGGTATACTCTCCCATATTTCTTGCCATATTGTGGATTGGGTCAGGATTTTACCAACATACAGTTTCTGCGATAACAGGGATAAAGTTTGGTTTCAAGAAATTTTGGAAATTCTATGTTCTGGTAATAGTGCTAATGTATTCAAGGAGTTGGTGGATTTTTGTCGGTTATATATCTCTCCCTAGACATAGTTCGCTCCACTCTGGCTCTGTGTAATGTCCCCCTCTCTTTGACATAGGCAGATGAGGACTTAGTAGTCTCGCTACCCCTCTAGACTATAGTCCAAGGAGTAAAGGGGAATTGTCACTAACCGAACTAATGTTATATTATTAAAGTGACATGGGTTAAAGAGAAAAAGGTTATTTGACTTAAAAATAAATAAAAATAATAACCTTAGTTAAGTGAAAAAGTAACTCAATAGAGAATTAGATATCGAGTTATAAATGAAAGAAAAGGGCGCTTCACTTCTCTTTCATGTTGTTATTCTCTTGAGTGAATTGATCTATGCATCTTATGTTTTGAGGGTTTTGAGTCAAGAAACCCTAGTGACCAGCAAGGAGATGAAATATCTCTTTGTTCTTGGTCCAAGCCTAGCCAAGGAGGTGAAATATTCCTCCCTCACCATTCTACACCAACTTCCAACTATCATCTTCAGCAAAGAAGGAGACAAGGTACAACTGTAAGACTTTTTTTTAGGTGGGGTACACTACATCAAGGAGATCTACTCGATTTGAGGAGTGAAATCTGAAGTCAAACTCTTCTCAAGAGGATTTATCAATCCAAGAGATCCCTAACTTAGCCATTTCCAAATGTTTTCTCTTGCCATATGATTTATTTGAGCCTTGGGGGTGAATTTTTGAAGAGGGTGCATCATTCACTGAGGAAGTTTTAAATCAGAGGGTTAGATCTGAATATCTGACCAAGGGTTTGGTCCAGCTGCACTGTCCATTGCCTGATCTAGATTTTGGTACTATTTTATGAGGGTTTTGAGGCTATCTTCTAGGAGGCCAAAATACCTATCTTCTTCATCCAGTCAGGGTGCATTTTCATTAGATCTAAAGGTTACAAGTGTTCAAGGAAAGAAGTTGGTCATGTATCTACCCTTTACTCAGTTTTGGGGTGTTTGGATACTACATTCTATTGTATCTACAGCCAGGGCCTTTCTATTGTGTTTTTTGTTCCAAATCTACATGTCTATGTTTGAAGGACAACCTATTACTATAATAAAGGTCAGATCTGAAGTTTTATGAAGTATTTGTTGTGTTTCTCATTGTGTTTTGTGATCTTTACATGTTTTATGCTCTTTATGTTGTAAACTCTCATACAAAACTCCCAACACATCTTTCTGTAGCAAAAACCCTGCAATAAAACACAAAACAACAAACCAAAATCCTAGTTCCTAGCAGAAAACGGCTTGGGAAAATTACAGTGGTATCAGAGCGATCTCCTTCGCCAACCTGTGATTATTTCTAATGACTAGGAGAAGATTTTATGGGGAACAACCACTTCCAGGTAATTCTGAAGAAGAAAATCAATAGGTCAGTATGGGAGAGACTCGGGAATCAGAGGAAGCATTGTTGGCAGAAAGGGCCTTTGATACTTTACAGAGCAACCAGGGTGTATTACAGTAGCATTTGGAAGAAATGCATGACCAATTATCCAAAGGTCAAGCAGATATAAAATTAACTTTTTTGTAATTCTCTAAAAGACAGGATAGGATGATATCACTTTTGGAAGAGCGGGGCAGGACTCAGCAGGTTGTTTTCCAATATTTGATGGAGCAAAAAACATGGCAAGGAAGTGAGAACATTTGGAGGAAATAATGGGGCTAGTGGTTATCAAGGGAGAAATGGAAATCATGAGGAATCCATACACATGGTCCATATAGGAAGCATACACTCTCATTCTCGGGTAGCTAGCAGAGCCACTCCTAGACCGTACTTCCCTAATTTTGGGACATCTCAGCTAAGGGACTATAATCCCTTAAGTCAAGAGACTATGGAGGATGAATGGGATATGATGGAGAGGGAATATTACAATATGGGTGCAGGCTTCAAGAGACAAGTCTCCTTACTTGATTTCTATCACCTCAAACTCAAAAAGAAGTCCAAGTAAAATCATTGGGGAAATAATGAGCTAGGATGCAAGGCAAGTAGGATGGAGATACCTACCTTTGATGGAACCAATCAAATCTCAGCTACAACTTGGGTACAGAAGCTAGATGTGTATTTACAAATGAACTCCATGAAAGAAGGGAATGCCATCAAGTATGCAACCTTGTATTTGATGGGAAAGGCCCATGATTGGTGGTTCCATGGGATGACTACCTTGGGCCATGAGCATGTTACCTCTTACAGGGACTTCACTCAGAAAATCATTAATAGATTTGACAGGGAGAATCCTAAGCTTCATTTTAGGGAGCTCACGCAAATTAAGCAAACAGGGTCTAGATAATATTTCATTGAATATTTTCAGAGGGTGGCAGTTAAGGTCCCAGATATGTCATATTCCTAATTATTGATGATGTATATAGAGACACTAAATGAGCCTTTGCGTGGGTGGGTCAATGATTTCAAGCCTACAACCCTATAGGATTCCATTGAGCAGACTGGAGCATCCAGTAAAAACAAATTCATTCCTAAACCTCCAACCATTACTAAAGGAAGAGACACCAGAAAATTTGACAAAGGGAAAGGGCCATTGGATGAGGCTACAAGGAGGGAATTGACAAGGAAGAAACTATGCTTCACATGCAAAGAATCTTGGTAGCCATGGCATAAGTGTTGGAGTAAGGGGAAGATCCACTATATAGAGGTGGTGTCCCATAGTGAGGATGAGTCTGATGAAGAGGAGAGTGGAGTTATTCACAACATGCAGTTAAGCCACAAAGAGACGGAACAAGCCTTGCATGTCGAGAATGATGAAGTGCTCTCGCCTCATTAGGAAGGCATCAAGAAGGTCACTATTGCATCTATGACAAGAGTGCCTAAATTCAACACTTTCCAAATGAAGGGTGTTGTACAAGGGCAATGTGCTACAGTGTTGATTGATGGAGGGGCCTCTCACAACTTCATTGATGTTGCTATGATGGAGAGGAGACTCATTCCTACAGTAGACTTTGAAGGATTTTTGGTAGAGGTAGTAAGAGGGCGCACGATGGCTTGTGACAAATACATCCCACAGATGAGTTTAACATTGGGCAAGAATACTTTGACACTAGATTTTTATGTGGTGGACATACTGAACACCAATATTATATTGGGGGTATAGTGGCTTAGAAACTCTATCCCTATCACCACAAATTATAAAAAAAATGGAGATGTATTTCACTATAGAAGAAAAGAGGAGAGTCACGCTCAAGGGAATGACAAGGGAGTCGCCTAGAGTTGTGACTGCCAAGAAAATGCATGGCATATTTAGGCTTGCAAAGGTGGCCTATGTAGCTGAATGTTTGTTATGGAAGCAGTGGAAGGGGTTGTCAAACAATACCCCCCAAACATGTAGCAAATTCTTCAGAGACATAAAAAGGTCTTTCAGCCAATTCCACCAGGTCAACCACCAGATAGGGGTTTTGAACATATTATTGAGTTGGAGGAGGGGGATAAACCAGTCATTAGTACACCTTACAGACACCCCAAGAAGCATAAATATGAGATGGAAAACACCTTCAAATAATTTTTATCCATGGGACACATTAGACCAAGTTCAATTCCATTTGCATTATCAATGGTATTGGTGAAAAAGAAGGATGGGACTATGAGCATGTGCATAGATTAAGGAGCCTTAAAAAATGAACCATTAAGAACGGGTACCTTGTCCCTAAGATAGATGAATTGTTGGATGAGATACATGGTGTGGTATACTTCACAGAGATTGATTTGTTCTCTAGCTACCATCAATTCAGGATGAGAGAGCAGGACATACATAAAATAGCCTTCAGATGTCACTTTGGGCATTATGAGTTTCTTGTGATGTCTTTCGGCCTTACCAATGCCCCCTCTACTTTTCAATCTTGTATGAACCATGTGTTCAACAAGCAATTGAGAAAGTACTTTCTTTTGTTCTTCGATGATTTGTTGATTTATAGCAAGACATGGGAGGACCATCTTAAAAATGTGGAGGAGCTCTTGAGCATTATTGAGAAACAATCTTTATATTCCAAAGAATCTAAATTTGAGATTGGAATGACTGGGGTTCTTTACTTGGGACACATTATTGGAGAAAAAGGGGTACAAGTTCATCGAGAGAAGATACAAGCTATCATTGATTGGCCCACTCCCAAAACACTTACAGAACTCAAGGGCTTCCTTGGCATCTGCAGCTATTACTGGAAATTTGTCAAAGGATTCTCCCAACTATGTGCACCATTGACATATTTGACCAGGAAAGGAGTGTTTGCATGGAGTGATGAGGCACAGTCTAAATTTGAGAAGATGAAGAAGACCATGAGCACTTTCCATGTGTTATCTCTATCTGATTTCTCTCATTCTTTCATATTAGAGTGTGATGCATCTGGGGTAGGTGTTGGAGTTTTTCTTATGCAGAATAGGCATCATGTTGCTTATAAAAACTGCAAATTGAAGGGTCTTGAGTTGTTATACACCATTTATGACAAAGAAATGTTGGCCAGTATGCACGCATTGACCAAGTTCAAGCAGTACTTAGTTGGAGAGAAATTTGTGGTGAGGACTGACCATAACAACCTCAAATACTTCTTGGCATAAAAAGACCTTAATGAGAGGCAGCAAAAGTGGGTAACCAAGATCCAAGCTTACAACTTTGATATAGAGTATGTTAATGGGAAAAATAATGTAGTGGTGGATGATTTATCTAGAAGACCTTCATTCTACTCTATGACAGAAATATCAGTTGATTAGAAGTCTCAACTATTGGTGGAGTACACAAAAAAAAAAATTGTATGTGAGTTGATGAATGGACAGCTACAAGATAATAAGTACAGGGTCATAAATGAAATTATTTATTACAATGGAAGGGTTTATCTAGTCTCGGAACCTTCATTCAAGAGAAAGGTGCTTCAAGCATTCCATGACTCACCAATGGCAAGACACCAAGGGTTTCTTAAGACCTACATGCAGATAAGAGAAAGATTCTCGTGGAAGGGTCTTAAGGGAGACATCATGTGCCACATCATGGAATGTACTATTTTTCAGAAAAACAAAGATGAACACATGCACCCTAAAGTGCTCTTACAACCACTTCCCATACCAAAGGGTAAATGGGAAATCATATCCATGGATTTCATCACAGGCCTCCCCAAGGTGCAAGCGAAAGATTGTATATTTGTGGTAGTGGATCGTCTAACCAAGTTTGCCCATTTTTTTTCCATCTTCATGGACTATAGCGCATCACAAGTGGCTGAATTATTCTTCAGGGAGGTCTTTAGTTTACATGGCTTACCTAAGACAATTGTGAGTGACAGGGACAGAAAATTCAAGATCATCTTTTGGAAAGAATTGTTTAGGTTGGTAGGCACTTAATTGACTCCTAGTACTAGCTACCATCCACAAATTGATGGACAAAGATAAATTGTGAACAAGTGGGTGGAAGGGTATCTTAGGAATTATGTAGCAAGGCAGCAAAAGGCTTGGTCAAATGGATTTATTTGGGTGAATATTGCTACAACACTGCCCACCACATGGCCATTGGTATGTCTCCTTTCAAAGCTTTGTATAGTTATGATCCCCTCACTTTTGCTGAAATTGTGTTTGGAGATAGCAGGGCTCCTATGGAAAAGGAATGGATATAGGAAAATCATGACATTCTTAGAGAGCTCAAAGACAATTTGCATAGAGCTCAAAATCAGCAAAAGTTATATGATGACCAAAAGAGTGTGGAGCGCACCTTTGAGGTTGTGGATTTGGTGTATTTAAGGTTACATCCATACAAGCAATCATATATTAAGAAGAGTGGTGTTGAGAAACTTAAACCACGCTTCTATGGACCATATGAAATACAAAGTAGAATTGGAGAAGTTGCATATGAATTAAAACTACCACAAGGGAGTAAAATCCATAATGTTTTCCATGTATCTTGCTTAAAGAAGGCATTAGGGCAGCATGTGGTAGCCAATGAGAAACTACCACTAGTTGATGAGGAAGGGAAT
>ML787181.1:289406-338689 GCA_009831015.1 Picea engelmannii
AAACATATTTTTCTTGGGTTTAGAAAGAATGGATCATAGAGAAGCACAATAGATCCATTGGGCTCTACGCATGCTTGAAAAATTAATCCAATGTACTAGATCCTCCCTCTTCTTAGTGACTTCTAAGATGCATGAAAATGAACATATTTGCACCTCAAAAAATGCAACAATAATGGGAATACTGGTCCATTAGAACAAAAAAATAGATTCTCTAGAAGCAGAATGTAACATGTTACGGAACATGATCATCAACCTCAGTAAATATTCACATTCCACGACCTCAAATAATGTAATGTCAATTAACTCAGCACAACCAAAGTTCAAAGAGGAGGAGACAATGCACCAATTAAACGATGATGTGGATATTGGACAACAGAATTCCCCTCCCTCCAATGTAGGTCAGAAAGAAGCGCTCAACCATCATGGTTTCCATTAATTTCTATGTTGTTTAAAGTGATTGGAATATTAGGTGTTTTTATTAAGCAATAAACCTCTAAAAACAACTATGATGTAATAACTGAAGACGTAGAAAACTTTCCTTTGTAGTTTGTGAACACTTCAATTTTATATGATTTTCATATCAATACTTTTGTATACTCACTATTTAGTGATACTAAAACTCTTTTTAATATAAAATTACCAATTTCAATTAAATACTAATAATATATTATTATACTGCCTCCTCCCGTATATAGCATTCGATCAGTCCCTGACTTGTATTAAGTTACTTTGACTTTAAAATTTTTGACAGAAAATTAATGTTAAACATAGGAAACCAAAAAAAAATGGTATTTAAAATAACATATTTTTTGGCTAATAATTTTAGACTCTTATTAGAGCCTTCACATGGTTCAAGACTATAAGTTAAATTCACGACCTTTATTTATGTGTACGTCCAACCTTCAATCTTGCTGAGAGGGTACAATCGTCGCCGATAGCTCGACTACATGTCTTTGCATACTTTAACTCCATCGTTGTTCATACTACATACTGGTGACAAGCGTGATGAATTGCATTGTTAGGTTTTTGTCTTTGCAGTTTACTACCAACCCTTGTTTACATTTATTCCAAAAAATTATTACAAAAAGAACACATTCCTAAATTTTAAAATATAGTATAAGCAGCCATGCTTCACTTATTATAAAAAGCAATTTATATAATATCACATCCTAAATTATTATTTCAATAAAAATTCACACAAATGCACAAGTATGTGAAACATTGGCCGTATAAAATAAACATCTTATTACGATGTAAACCAAATCATGTCGTGTATAGAAACACACCTTGTTCAATTATTGTAAAGATACATAATTAAATCACTTTTACTAAGCAAATAATTAACACATCATTAAAAATTCCGTTCGGATCAATGCTGGTTTTTAAAATACGTCAAAATGGAATCTAAACTATTATGTAATTGATGTTAATTTTCAAATATGTCACAATGGAATCTTAAATATTATATAATTGATATTAAATTTTAAATATGTTATATTGAAGTTTAATATGTTATTTATTTCATAAATGTTAAATAAATTTAAAAAGTATATCATCATCATTCATTCATCCATATTACACAATCCATTAAATTATTTATTTTTGTTATTTATAATAAATAGTTGTACTCTAAATATGCAATGAATTGATTTTTTATAATTCAAAATAATTAAATTATTTATTTTTGTTATTTATAATAAATAGTTGTACTCTAAATATGCAATGAATTGATTTTTTATAATTCAAAATAATTAAATTATTTATTTTTGTTATTTATAATAAATAGTTGTATTCTAAATATGCAATGAATTGATTTTTTATAATTCAAAATAATGAAAAGGAAAATCTATATTTTTTTATATAAAATTTAATAAAGACAATTTTAAACAAACAAAATTGTAAATATTAAATATTAATATTGCATAATTCAATTGTATTAGGGGTATTTTAGGATGTTGAGTAACCTTCTTCTTCACCATCACTGATATTTGTTGATACTTTGAATTTCTTCAATTTTATATATTAAAAATATATATATCTTTTAATAATAATAATATTTGTTTACTTTATCCCCAGATGAGGTGATAGTGTCGTCTAGATGTTAATGGGAAAGGACAGGTGACAACCAACATGGCACCAGCCACGTGACAGGCGTGTGCCCTCCCCTCCCTCCCGTGCCATGCATTTAATTCAGAGCCATTGTAACCAGAGCATCATTGCTCCTAGTGCACCTGGCTCTAGCCTCCCGTCTCCTTGATGGATCAATTCAATAGCTCGTTCTTTACTCTGCTCGTGTGTGTTCTCTTCCACTAGCGCTATTTGCACCTCGAACCGCACCAGGCGTCTTCGCAGCTTCATTTGCTCTCGGCCAAGTCCTCCAACAGTCTACGCTCTCCCATGTTGCTCCTTGGCTTCCTTAACTTTCCTCTTGTGCTTGCCTGCTCTCACCACGCCTCAGTCATGCCAAGACAGAGAGGGAAATCCAAATGCGACTCGGCTTGGCAACCAAATTGGTCGCGCTTGGCTCTCTGTCCCCCGCTTGCACCCTCCCACAGTTCATCACCCTCATCGCCAACCTCCTCGGCATAGTATGGCCATAGCCTCAGCAGTCTGTCGCCCCTCTCCTCGCCCTATGCATGCAAGATCGAATGGTTTGATCTATTTGGAAATTCTCTGGGTTTCAACCCAGGGCCAATTTCAGACTTGGCCTCCTCTTCACAACCAACTCCAGTCGTTCCTCCCAATTCTCCTACGAATTCGACCCATGAACCTTCTCCAGTCCATTCACCCCCAACCCAAGCTTTTTGTGCCCAAGCTCCGAGTGAAGGCTTCGGCGCCAGCGATGGACATCAACAGGTGCAACCTTACTCCTGTGCAGACTGTGTCTCCTGCTCAAAGATACGAGAAGGCCTTGCAATTCTATAAGGCCTAGTGTTCGAATTGCGAAAGGATTTGGACGACCTGCGTTTTCGTTTGGAGATCTTGGATGGGAAGGGGACACAATTCCTGCAAATGCTTTCAACCTTGCATGAATCGTGCCACCCCTCAGATGTGGAACCAAATGCATCAGGGAATGAACAATCGATCCTAGTACCAGCTGGGCAAAGGAATCTGGAGGAGGAAGCAGCACCAGACACGGATTTGACGCTCAAAGCCACCTCCCAATATGCGTGGCCACACTACAAGCCCACAACCTGATTGGCATAAGTGTCTCTCTGCATGGTCAGCTGGATGTTTAGATTCTATGTTGCCATTTGTCGCTTTTAGACTTATTTTGTCTGGTTTAAACTATGTCAGTCTTAGACGAAATAGTAAATTGATTTCCCCCATGGGGTGATGTTGCTTTAGTGGTTAGACGTTGTCCTATGACTGGTATCTTGATACACTGGTTCTCGACCTTTTAAGCTAGCTAAATTAGTTTCCCCTCGAGGCAATTCAGTTATTACAATCTGGGTTAAACTGTTGATGCTGTAATTTTTGTTTTTGAAAGGCTTTTTATAGAATCTTACTTACAAAAAAAAAAAAAATTGTTTACTTTATAATAGAAATAAATATAATTAATAATAAAAATATTAAAAACTCCATATATTATTACTAAATAATATATACACAACATGGCATGAATAATTAGAAACTTCAAAACTTTTGTCTTTCTTAAATTTAAATATAAACAAGTGTTGCATGGAGTAATGGACTAAGCTGCTATGATGGACAAGTCCACTCTAGTGAAGAAGCCTACAAGCTCTCTCTTCTATGTGATGCCTAAGTGTGACTTGTTATTTTTTCCCCGAGGGGAGAACTCCATGAATTTAGGTGTTTGAGACTCTCTAGTATATAGATCTTATATTTGCCCTAATTCACTGCTATATTATATAAATGTTTGATTGCTATCTCTATCTTTTCGATCATATTTAACCATCATTTATTTCTTATTAATTATACCATGACTAATAAAATTATACACTTTTCTATAATCTACATAAATTAAAATTAAAAATTTTAAATTAAATAAAATATAATTATAATCTTGTTTAACTCTTATTTACATTTATATCATAACACACCAATCAAATGCTACATTTATATCATAACACACCAATCAAATGCTACACTTTGTGGGTGAGCCTTGTACCACCAAACCACTTATAGATAGATGATATAACTCTCATTTACATATATATCATAACACACCAATCAAATGCTACACTTTGTGGGCGAACCTTATACCCCCAAACCACTTATTGATAGATGGCATACCTTATACCCCAAACCACTTATTGATAGATGGCATTTCTAGAGAACAAAAGCACTAGGAAACATAAACATTATAGTTGTAATAAGATAATTATATGTAATAAAAAATAAGATCCAATTAAATTTTAAAAAAATATGTTTTTTATTATATAAAAAAAATACATTGTTATAGTCCTTTGGTCCACATACATCTCCTCCCAAGAGAAATACTTTAATTATTAATATAATTAAAGCATTAAATTAATAATTCCAATGAAAAAGTCAATGCTATAAAATTCCTATTAGTGGGCTAAGTTAATTATAATTCTATTTAATAATAAAAATATATTATACCTTAATTTACTAAGATAGACATGTATTAAATATAAATCTCAAATAGTTATATATATATAACAGATCTATTTTCGGCACTATAATATATATAGGTATATATTTTAATACTACAATGTTTGTATGTCACTAGCTCATCCACGAGGGATAGCCGAGTCTGACTTCTCAGGGACCCACAAACCTCCAAAGCACAAGCACGCTGAGATGTCAGCATGCTCGCAGAATGTTGCTACATTCTAATTATTTAGTAAAAAAATATTAAATAGGAATTATAATTGTGTAATTATACTTTGTGTTACCCATGTCCGCAAAAACTTGGAAAAATTGGCAGTTTCAATAATGTTATATTGATTGCTTAATGCTCAAACCATTGGCCGACCGATTATTGTATGGGATTTCGGAAGTCTATGTTTTTTATTATGATTTCATACAGTTATAATTTAAAGTATATCTTTTTTTTTGTTTGTTAATTTGTGCGGGACTGTTGGCTCGTGATTAACCTGTGGCTTGAGAAACCGCGACTCAAGGGCATCTAAGCCGTCAAAATCACCCGGGGATCGCACCTGGCCTGAGCCACACCAACCCTTAACATGGTTGGATTTTTTGTCCCCGCAGGTTTTGAACCGGTGACTTTAACATCACAGAGTGGCTTAACAACACACTCCGTCACCGACTATCCTACACCTCGAGGACAATTTAAAGTATATCTTGGTTTATATATCCCATTATTAATTATTTTACTAAATGTAAAAATACATTTATAATTTAAAGTATATCTTTGAATATATATCTCATTATTAAAAACTTGCATTCTAATGTTAATGATATGGTTATGCATAAGTATGCATGGATGATTTTGATTTTACCATTTTATAATTAATCCATATTAACAAGTACTTTGGTGTAATGAAGGAACCTTCTACTAAATGAAATAATGTCTTTGGTACTTAGAGTGAATGGATAATGAAGTAATGTTTTCCAACCTTTTATTGTAGAGGTGGCAACAACTTTTTGCAATTAGAGACATTGTTGCAGAGGTGGTCGTGGTGGCGGTCTTCTTGGAATTGGAGACATTGTTTAATATTTGACTGAGGGTTTTACATCACTAATAACGTTTCAATTATTGGTCTTCTTGGAGTTGGAAACATTGTTTAATATGTAGAATTGGAAACATTGTTTAATATGTGATTGATGTGTTCTACATAAGAACCCATCACTAACAAGGTTGTGTGGTAGCGTAGTCCATGTCGGGTTGAATTGGGATAGGAAAAAGTAGGCAGATGGAAATTGCAGCGGAGATGTGGCAAGCAGCATGACACGTGGCCTCTAGAGTCCCATTTTTTTTAAAGTATATAACATAATACAATTTGTGCATATGCCATTTATTTTTTGAAAGTATATAACAAAATACAATTTGTGCATACTAGAAGATAAAAATTTATGACGACACAAATATGAAAGGAGATCAAAAAGTAGTTTAGTTTGAAATATATTAAATAAGTTACAAGTTCCTGGAAATTTAAATGCATTTTTCATATAGACTAGTGAAAGATAAAAATGTATGAGGACCTAAATATAAAAGGAGATGAAAAAAAGGTTTATTTGAAATATATCAAAAAATAAAAGTCTGTTACATATTCCTGAAAATTTCAATACATTTGTCATATAGACTGGGATTGGCACTCCCACATACCATAAGAGAAATATGTACAAGAAACAATACTGTAAAAAGAAGAAAGTGCAATACCTGGAATAAAAAAAAAAAATTGAAAGGTATCAATCTTTGGCTAGACATTTCTATTTAAAAAAGTGGAATAATTGGGTTGATAAACAAAGCAAAATGCGATCAGTAGACTTACAGTGATGGTACATATGACCCCTTTTGTTATTTTCTTGTGGATGCCTTTTCATTGATGTCGTCGACAGCTGCTGGAATCGTGGCAACTGCCTATTGCCTTTCGTCGGCGGCCTGCTTAAATTCCATTTCGAGCCATTCTTCAATGTAGCTTCTCATTGGGGCAATGTTGATCTCATTCTGGATTTTTATGTTGAAAAGTTCATTTTCTAATTCCCCAAAGTCGATAGAAAGATTACGCAAAGCATTATCAATTTCCTCATTCCGTACTGAATAGTCGACTAGCTAGTCATCGACATGATCTTGATCATATTCAAGGATGTTGTAAAACTTTTCCAAAGACAACGCCTTAAACATATCAACATGTTTATCGAAGTCTTTCCTAGTTAAGGGCAAGGAGTTGACGATTAAGTTGGGGTCTTGGAAGTCGTTGGTCCTTCCGGCTAAGTTTATTCTGGACAACCTTGTAAATAATTTTTCTTTCTTTGATATTGCTGGTTCACATGACTGAACAATGAGATGCAGGTTCTTCACTTTTTCTTTCCAGCATGCATTTAATTGACCGATCTGGTTTTTGGATGGAAGATCTTGTTGTCTTCTTCTTGTTTATGCCATGTTGTTGGCAATGCTGCCAAAAGGAAGGACCGTGTTTAAATAGAAATGTTCTTCATATTTTAACTCTGCCTGCAAATGTTCGAGCAAATTATGTGCCCTGGTTCCAAGGGAAGTCATGGTTTGTGATGTTTCCCACGCCTTAGTTACCAGTTCCATTCTTCTTGATATTATTCTCCACATATCCTCTACAGGATGTGAGGAGGCTAGAGGATCCTTTTAACTTGGCTGCAGGGGTGGCATGCATGGCTATTGCCACAGGATTGGCAAGAAATGGCATAGGAATCAAAGCCTCTTCCAATTCCTTGACCCGGTCCTTTAGTATGGCATTATCGGCCTCGATGCCTCCAATGGAATCATGAAGTGCATCTCCTCTCTCTATGTGAAGTTGACAGATTTGGGACGACCGCATGTTCGCAAGGTTAACCTCTGAACAAGATTTTCCTTTCTTATTTTTTACATTTTTTTTTTCAATAATCAATTTTTTGGACCGACTGTCAAAACCAGCGCTCTGGAACACGAAGGATTCATCTTCGTCAAAATTTTCGGTATCAGATATGTCCATTGCACGACTATGTTGGACCGCGTCTCTGGGATGATCAAGGTAGCAGAGTACACTATCCAGATCAGGCTGAAGGTCCATGTTCTCACTCTGAATTTCAGGCTCTTCCGCCTGTCCCACATTTTTTTTTCTCTTCTTGTCTATTGGAAGCTTGTGAGAACTATCAATTTTAGAGTGAGGAGGGTCATTATCTCCACCTCCGTTTGAAGAACTCTGAGTTGCTTTGTTGTTGTGGTGGGTCGTTGGAGCGATGCTCTGGGATGTCATACTTTTGGGAGTGTTATTCTCCGATTGAACACTCTTGTCACCGGGGCCTTTTCCCTGTTGCATGTACAATTTAGTGTTGTTTTGCAATGTGTCTAGGTCGTCGGTATCAGAAGCAGGAGCATTGTCACCAATGTCTCTGTTTTCGGACAGGTGTTTTCTGAAAAAACAATTATCGAAGCCAAGTGTTTGTAAATGTTGTAGAAAACATTTATCGGGGTTGAACCCTCTTAGGCTTTCAGCATATCTCAGGTTCAAGTTTCTAGAATGCACTGCAAATTCGTCAATTTTGTTGATGTTCTTCAACACGAAGTCCCCGAATTTCCAAGGCAGAGGATTGAACTATTTTTTTTCTCTTCTTTTGGAATAGATGCAACCAATATTTGTATTGTCGTGCTACTTTTGTAACAAACATTTTGTCCATAATGTGACATGGAAAGAGAGTGGGTTTTTACCTAGAGCCAAAAATCCTTATCACAGTGTAATTATCCAAATGTTCAAGTGTCCCCTTCCTTTCCAAAAAACTGGTTGCTTGTTCATATATGCAGGGAGCATCTTCTCCTAACAACAAAACTTTGAAAACAAACACGAAGCCATTAAAAACATCATAAAAATAGTGGGAGGCCTTGTGCTTCCACAAGGCCTGGTACCAAAACATTACTGGGTCAAATTCCCAGTTGACATTCTTAGATGGAGACAGTTATGGAAACTGGCAACAATGTGTTATCACAAAAACTAAGTAGGATGACATATAGAATTTATTTTCCCTTTTGAAGCTTGACAATTGGGAACAGATTTCATGGGAGATTAACTTGCCCCAATCAAAAATGGCTTGTTCCTTGACTGTGAAATAAAAAATATAAAGAGCCATCCAAGAAATAGTTGTTGTGGACTCCTCTCCTGTTATTCTTGTAAATAGCCAGGCAATTTCACGGAATGGATTTCTAAATGAACTAACTTGCAAGCTTGTGATATCTTCAGGAACTATAATCAGGTCTTCCAATAAATGGGGCAAGAGGTCCAACCCGTTATTATGCTTTGCTGGGAACTGTTTGGAATCTTCTCCTTTGAACGTCAATGTTGCCTTTGACAATCTTAACATCTGGCAGAAGACATGAGGTGACTAAGAAACAGAAGAGCGAACAATTATTTTTTCTAAAATAAATTTATTGATGCACCAAGAGACCAACTCCTTACAGTCAAAATTACTTCGTTATGGGCGGCAGGGGTTGAGTAATAAGAATATGCCCTGGACCACTGGAGGTTCTGGTCCTCGCGCCTGAAGATGTTCATTGTATATCCGTAGAACTGTTTTCAAGTTGATGCCATAGGTTTATGAGAACGTTTGGTTAGTCCAGACGGTGGTTGAAATGAACAGTCAGAGTCGATAATATAACTCTCCGCATAATCTTAGTTAAATGCTTATGAATGGGAAAGCTCCTAGACCCTTTTGCTGATTAATGGCAATCTGTATGGGTGGTGCATGATGAACTGTTAGTAGTAAAGCTTACTTATTGCATATTTAGAAGTGTGAAGGTGGCAGGTACAGCGAAGAGCAATTAATGATTGGAGGTTTCGTGAATGTGCCAAGCCGACGACGTGCGAATGACATTTCATGATTTTGAAATCAACACTCCGAAGGGATAATATAATCGTCCGCAAATATTGGTTTAATGTGTATTAATCGGAGATCTTATCAAGCCTTTCGCCCATCAATGACAATCTATACGGTTCCTGCACGATGAGCTGTTAGAATTAAATGTCACTAATTGCATATTTAGAAACAAGATATATATATATATATATATATATATTAAAACATTTTTTTATTATAGACAAGTGCGAAGGTCACGGAGACAGGGGAGAGAAAGGAACGAATGGAAAGGTCTGAAAAGCAGTCAGACGGGATTCAAAACAGGGTTACGGGGGATACTCATGAGAGACGAGTGTCCCACAGTCAAATTTTATGTATCGGAATTTTTTACTGCAAAATGTGTAAAATGGAAGAGAGCATGATGGGGGAGTTTAGCAACTAGATTGTATATTTGTGGAATTCCAGGAAAGTGGCTAAGTATGAAATAGGGAAACGGTCAGTCGAACTCATTTTCGGAATCGAAGATTGAAGATTTTGTGAACGGACCAACCCGACGACGTGAAACTGACATTCCATGATGTTTGAAATTAACACTCGGAAGGGATAATATAACCATCCGGAAATTTTGGTTTTATGCATATTAATGGAAGATTTCCTCAAATCTTGGTTCAACATTAACGCTTGCTAATTGCATACTTAGAAATAAAATCTTATATATAATTGGTAATTGCTAATTGCATACTTAGAAATAAAATCTTATATATAATTGGTAATTGCTAATTGCAAAAGGGCGTGGGCATAGGAAACAACAAATAGGAATTGGATATTTCTTGAACCCACTAACCCGATGATCCGCGGAAGAAATTCGAAGAAATGGTGAAGTATGGAAAGCGGATGGACGTGCTTAAAAATGGGGTGACAATAGTTCCACATGAGACGTGAAGACCCAATGGTCAAATTGTATGTCTCGGAATCCTTCAGTGCAAAATGTACTATNATATATATATATATATATATATATATATATATATATATATATATATATATATATATATATATATATATATATATATATAACATGTTTTTATTATAGACAAGTGCGAAGGTCACGGAAATGAGGGAGAGCAAGGAATGAATGGCAAGGTCTAAAAAGTGGTCAAACGGGATTCAAAATAGTGTTACGGGGGATACTCAGGAGAGGCGAGTGTCCCATAGTCAAATTTTATGTATCGAGATTTTTTACTGCAAAACGTGTAAAACGGAAGAGAGCATGATGGGGCAGTTCAACGGTCAGTTTGTATATTTGCGGAATTCCGGGAAAGTGGCTAAGTATGGAATAGGGAAACGGTTGGTCATACTCGTTTTTGGAATTGAGGATTGAATATTTCATGAACAGACCAACTCGAGGATGTGCAAATGACATTCCATGATGTTTGAAATTAACGGTCGGAAGGGATAATACAACCATCCAGAAATTTTGGTTTTATGCGTATTAATGGGAGATTTGCTCAAATCTTGGTTTAGCATTAACAGTTGTTAATTGCATACTTAGAGATAAGATCTTATATATACTTGGTAATTGATAATTGAAAAAGGGCGCGGGCAAAGGAAACATCGATTAGGAATTGGATATTTCTTGAACCCGCCAACCTGATGATCCGCGAAAGAAATTCGAAGAAATGGCGAAGTATGGAAAGTGGACAGACGGGCTTCAAAATGGGGTGACAAAAGATCCACAGTAGACGTAAGGACCCCGACGGTTAAATTGTATGTCTTGGAATTTTTCAGTGCAAAATGTGTACCACGGAAGAGGGCATGATAGGTAGACTGTAATACCGAAGACGGTATGATTTGAGTCCAGTTGTAAATTTGTATATCGCGGAAGTCACGGTATTGTTCGTAGGTCATGGAACAATAGAAGTCAAATCTAGAGCTCGCCTACTGGGAATTCGTGGTCATAGAAGTGACCAGATATGGATCGCGATATAAGAGCATGAGTGCAAACGTGAACCCGCAAGTCCGCCTACCTGTGCAGCTAGACATTTTCGAAAAAACGAATAAGTGACGAGAAAGATAAAGTTCAGGGAAAAGAGAAATGGATATTTGGCTAAGCATAGAAGACATAAAATAAGGGATAATATATTCACATATGTAATAGATATCCCATTTCATGCCAATATATATACTTGGAAAGAAGTGTGAAGGTGGCGGGCACAGAAAACAATGACTAAGAATATGATCCATGAGTTTACTTGGTTCTTGGTTGTATGCTTTGTCTGTCAATTTGTATATCATGGAACTTCGAGTGTTATTTGCAGGGCACAGAACAATAGAATTGCAATTTTTTAGCCATCCATCCCGCAAGTCTGCCTGTCAATTTGTATAGTGCGGAACTCTGGGTGTTGTTTTTAGGAAACGAAACTATAGAGGACATGATTTTCCCCTAAATATAACCTATGTAACAAAAATGTAGTCCATGGATCATTTTAGCACTTTTCCCTCCATTAACAATTACAATATTGAGCCCGCTAACCCTGGAGTTCGTCTGTCAATTTGTATATCGTGGAACTCCAAGTGTTCCTTGGAGGAAATAGAACAATAGAAGTGAAATGTTGAACCAGCCAGCCTACAAGTCCTCCTGTCAATTTGTATATCGCAGAACTTTGGGTGCTACTTGTAGGACACGAAACAATAGAGGCCCAATTTTGAGCCCGCCAGCCTGAGAACCCACGATCCAAAAAGTGGCTAAGTATGAAATGAGAGATTCGTACATGAGGGAACCCTTGTCAACCTATTTTGAAACCTGTGGTGGAGGCTCGACTACTGTTTGCAGGTGACTGAACAATGGAAGTTCAATATAGAGCCTGGGTGTCTGGGAATTCGCGATCTGAAAAGTGCCTTGGCATCGAATGGCTAATGGTTGGTCGGAGTCGGATTTTTGGAAAAACGACTAAGTAAAGAGAAAGACAGAGTAAAGGGGAAAAAGAAATAGCAATTTAGTCAAATAAAGAAGAGGGAAAAGAAGGTCCAATATATTCAAATCTGCAATAGAAATTCCATTTCCTAGCAAGATCTTTTATGTGTGTTGCTGGATAAGTTGTATACATATTTCATATACTTGGAAAGAAATTTGAAGGTAGCGGGCACAGGAAACAACATCTAGAAATTTGAAATTTCCTAAACCCACAAACTCGATGATCCACCAAAGATATGTCAAGAAATTGTCAAGTGTGAAAAGTGGTTGGATAGGCTTCAAAATAGGGTGATTGATTCACGAGGAGTCGTAAGGCCCCGAGTGTCAAATTGTATATATCGGAACATTTTGGTGCAAAATGTGTAACACGGAGGGGGGGATGATGTGGGAGACCAGAAGTAAATCTACATATCACAGAAGTTGGAGTGTTATTTGCAAGTCATGAAATAATGGAAAGTGCAATTTAGACAAAGGGGAAGCGCTCAGTCGAAACGCGTGAATCCGCCAACCCGCGCAACAAGGCATTTTCGAAAAAAAAAATGATTAAGTAACCAGAAATAATTGCATTTCTAAAAACAAGAATGAAGTTGTTGATGCGACATTGTGATTTGGTATTGCTATGTTCTATCTGCATTACGAATAGAATTGAACGTTGGTTTGAAACTGTGTGTAATTCATTTTTTTGTTTTCATAAAATCTTGATGGATCGACAAAGTTCATTGTCATATAATTGTTAGATGCTCCATTTTAGAACAAATTACCTAAGAAAATACAATATCGAAGAACTACAAGACTACCGAACCATTCCAATGAGAAGAGGCGTTAAGTCCAAAAAAGAAGCAGCAACCAAGACTCCAACGCAAATTTTTTTAGTAGCAAATCCATTTCAAAAAAAAAAAAACATTGAGCACTATACATCTATCCTTAGAAATTGGACCCAGTTCTTTGGGCCAAAACATTGAACGTATCTGCCACAAACACAGACACGGGATCCGCAACATGCAAGAGCCATCGAGATGCTCTTCAACATGCATACAAAATTGATTACCACGCCTTTTTTTTAAGGAAATCCTTGTAGTTTTCTCCTCGATGGATCATCCTGTGGTAAAATTGATAGTTCTCAGAAGCTTCCTGTGAGGAAGAAGATGAAAAACGTTGTAGGGAAAATGGAATAGCCCTTAACTGAAAGTTAGGACACACCAAGAAACCAGCGCTCCACAGCCGAAACTTCAGGGACATAGGTTGCACGTGCAATTCCAGAGGCCCAAATTAGTCCATTCTGGGTGGAAGGAGATGACTAGTAGAAATATGTCTTGCACCAGTGGGAGTTCTGGTTATCATTCCCTAAGATGTTAATTGTATATCCAGAGAACAGGACAGTAGTCTCGCAATTGAATAGTTTTTTGGCTTCAAATATATCTTTGGGAGCATCAACATATCATTTCCTTATAGTGAAAGTCTTTCGCCCAGAGCAAACTAATTTGGACCTCTGGAATTCCTAATTTCGAGCTGCAAAGAGGCTATTGTGTTCATCATTGGTTTTTTTTCTGAAACTCCTTCTTTTGGTGTTGTCAGGACCACCATCACTGAGCTAAGAAGTTCTGCCCATTATGGTTGATTTCAATTTGGGCGTGGGAGTGAGAACAGTCTTTGCATTGCCATCATCCATTGTCGTATAATCGTCCATCAAATCATCTTCTTCCGGATCGGAATCCATGGCATCAACCTCTGTACCAACCATCAATGCAACTGGGCAGGTTCTCTGGTAACGACAAAGAGAGATTAAGAATTAGAGATTTCTTAAAGGCGCCAACTGGTTGGCGCACAAAAGAGATTGCATCAAGTTTGAAATGAATACTTGGAAATGATAACACTCTTCTCTGCAAATCTTGGTTTAATTCGTAGTAATGACAAATCTTCTCCAGCCTTCCAGACATTAATGGAAATGTTAACGGTTCCTGGACGATGAACTACTAGCATTAAAGATTAATAATTGCATATATGGAAAGAAGTACAAAGGTAGCAGTGATGGCGAAGAGCGACCAAGCATTGTACATTTCATCCACCCACCAACCTGCGAAACAGATTCCAAGAAATGCCCAAGCATGGAAAGCGGTCGGGCAGGTTACAAAAAAAAAAGGGTCACAAGATATACCCAAGAGACGTGAGGGGTCGATGGTCAAATTGTATCTCAATGACAGATTTTGGTCATCAATTTGTATATCGTGGAATTTTGGGTGTTGTTTGTGCGTAGTGGAACAGTGGAAGCACAATGTCCAAAGGGCAATTTGTATATTGCAGAACTTTGGGTGTTGTATATAAAAGCATGAGACATTCGTAAAAAGGACCAAGTAAATAGAAAGAGAAAGCATACGAGGTGAAGGTGATTTTGTTTGCTAATTTGTAAATCACAGAAGTCTGGGTGCTATTTGTAGGCGGCGGAATAATTTAAACGCAATGTTGAACCCGCCTATGTGGGAACCCGTGATTCAAAAAGTTTGTTCAATATGAAACAGGGAAGAGGACGGTCGGGCTGGTGATATAAAAGTAACAATGGAAATCTGAAGACGTGAATCCACCAAATCCCGCACCTAGACATTTTTCGAAAAACGAGTAAGTAAAGAAAGGGAAAGCAGAGGGCAAAAGAGAAAGCGGATGGCAATTTTTGGAAGCGGGAATTGTTGTAAGAAATCACCATTGATGGTCTTAACAGTAACTATGAAGTGCATTAAACATGTTAATAGCTTCTTCAATCAAGGAATAGATACAACGAGTGATGTTTATAGTTTCCAGGATCTGAGAAAAACAATTTTTGGTTGTTCAAGTAAAGTTTTTGTACTGTTAGCTTCACCGCAAGTATAACAATGACGAATTTGAATTTTAATGTCCTCTCGTTCATATGATTGTTCCATTAGACTTCACATAGTATATATTATTTTATTTCAATTTGTTTTCTAATTTGTAGATCGTGGAAGTTCGGGTGTTGTTTGCAGGCGATGAAACAATGGAAACTCAATGTTGAACCCACCTATCTGGTAACCCACCTATTCGGAAACCTGCGATCCAAAAAGTTTGTACAATATGAAACGGGGAAGCGGTCGTTCAGGATGGTCATATAAAAGTAAGTGAAATTTGAAGACGTGAATATGCCAACTTTCGCACCTAGAAATTTTTCGAAAAACGACTAATACATATTAAATATGTACCTTTATAAAGTATGGACATGAGATTTTATAGAGCATGTATGGATCCCTCATTCCATACTTAGCCATTTTTTGGATCGCGGGTTCTTAGGCCGGCGGGCTCAAAATTTGGCGTCTATTATTTTGTGTCCTACAAATAGCACCCAAAGTTCCACGATATACAAATTGACAGGCGGACTTGTGGGCTGGCTGGCTCAACATTTCACTTCTATTGTTTCGTGTCCTCCAAAAATCACTCAGAGTTCCATGATATACAAATTGAAAGACGGACTCCTGGGCTAGCGGGCTCAAGATTGCGATTATTTACGGATGGTGATCCCTATCAACTATCTAACATTATTTTCAATACTAAGTTATTAATATTAAATATTGATATTGTACAATTTAATTACATAAAATTATTAAAGGATGTTAAATATCTTAATTAAAAGAAAAACCTGCCTATTCGGAAACCCGAGATTGAAAAAATTTGTACAATATGAAACGGGGAAGCGGTCGGTCAGGATGGTGATATAAAAGTAAGTGGAAATCTGAACACGTGTATCCGCCAACTTCCGCACCTACAAATTTTCCGAGAAACGAGTAATACATACTAAATATGTACTTTTATAAAGTATGGACATGAGATTTTATAGAGCATGTATAGATCCTTCATTCCATACTTAGCCACTTTTTGGATCGTAGGTTCTCGGGTTGGCGGGGTCAAAATTGGGCCTCTATTGTTCTGTGCCCTACAAATAGCACCCAGAGTTTCATGATATAGAAATTGATAGGCAGACTTGCGGGCTGGTTGGCTCAACATTGCACTTCTATTGTTTTGTGTCCTCCAAATAGCACTCGGAGTTCTACGATATACAAATTGACAGATGGACTCCAGGGCTGGCGGGCTCAAGATTGCAATTGTTTACAGATGGCAATCCCTATCAACTATCTAACATTATCTATAAACATTAATTTCAAATACTAAATTATTGATATTAAATATTGATATTATACAATTTAATTAGACGGATTGCAATCCCTATCAACTATCTAACATTATCTAAAAACATTATTTTCAAATACTAAATTATTAATATTAAATATTGATATTGTACAATTTAATTACATAAAATTATTAAAGGATGTTAAATCTCTTATTTTAAAAAAAATGAAGTAAACAAAACAAAGTTTTTTTAAATTCTATCACCGCAAGTATAACAACGACCAATTTGAATTTTAAGGGCCTCTTGTTGATATGATAGCACCATTGGACTTCGCACAATATATATTTGTTTATTTCAAATTATTCTAGGAGATTAATTCTACCAAGTTCATCGATCAAGGAAAAGTGTTAAAACAAGCCACATACTACATTTGCATCACAATGCTATACAAATTGACAGGCGGACTTGCGGGCTAACTGGATAAAAAATTGCAAGTCTATTGTTCTGTGTCCTCCAAACAACACTAGGAGTTCCACGATATACAAATTGACAGACGAAGCATACAACCAAGAACCAAGTAAACTCCAAACAGGCCGCAAGAAAGATCCCACAAGGTTCCATAGAGCAGCACGCATCGACCTTTGCATCAAACAATTTGATATATAAAGAAAACACGTCCTGGCATTGGTTTTCTCTTACATCTGGTATATGTTCCCACCAAAAAATAATCGGGGCTATGAGATATATGGGGTTTGCTTCCATGCTTCCCATTTTTGGACCAAACAATCTTATGCACATGCAATCTCTATAGCGAGATCTAAATATCTCAAGCTGATGTTTCAATCCATGCCGAGTTCCTTTTTTTCAATTAGGGCATCGAGAAAATGCAGATACAATACCATAAATGTAGTTGGAGACACATTTTTTTATTTTATTCGGGCATCCGAAAGAAAATTGCAGAAATCCTGTCATGGCTAAATAGTTAAAAAACAATTGTCGAATTTGGGTACCCAAAAAACGTGCAGGATCCTCCATCAAAGCAACAGCCACCAACCATTTTTATTTTATTTTATTTGCACACTAAAACAAATATTCAAAATCCTCACTGGGAGGCGTAAGAAAACATCAAAATAACAACATTGATTGCATTTGTAATTAGATTCTCAAGTACTCGAGTCCGACGAACATTCATCTGGGTGTTGAAGAAATATTGCAGAGACACATTGCAAAATTATTACTCGGAGATGCAAGAAGACATCAAATAACAACATTGATTGCATTTGTAATTAGATTCTCGAGTACTCGAGTCTGATGAACATTCATCTGGGTGTTGAAGAAATATTACAGAGACACATGAGATAATTTTGTTTCCTGCCAAAGCTTGATATGTTTTTTTTTTCTTGTTTTTTTTTTCTTCTTCTTCAACTGATATGAAATATTGCATTGTCCTCATTTAAGGTAAACTTGTTGTGTATCTGAAAGTCGCGCAGCATGTAGACATTTCTTGCCTTCTTATATAGGTATGCATCATAAGACAATTATGCTAACCTAGGAAGCACATCTTGTAACAAAGATTGTCTAATTGTACAATGCACAGTTGTGTTGCCCATGGTTCAGATGGCAGCATTGAGACAATGTCATATATATGGACATTTTTCACTGCATCGCAGACAATCAATCGTATCATCACTTACCAAAGCGGAAGAAGAAGCAAGAGAGTTGCATTTCACACATACAGGCTCAAAGGGGGTCGAGTACACATTCGTTGCAACCAAAACACCTTCAACCTGGAAACGCAAGCATAGGAATTAATACACTGTGTTATCTCCTCAAATAAATTGGTGGAAATTTTGCTTTTGAGGTGATAGGTTGTGGTCCAGAATTTATTCCTAAATTTTTGTAGGTAGGTTAGAGAGTCTATTTTTTGTAAATAAGCTCAGAAAGAATTTTTGATTTGGTTTGGTCAAGCAAAAGTCAGAATCTCAGGTTTCGGTGGTTTAGGCGAGCCTGAAAATCACTCATTAACCACCGAAAGCCTTTGTTCCTGGTAGTTAAGAGGGAAAAGAAAAAGTGCAGTTAACTACCGAAAAGGTTTCAACAGGAAAAAATGAAAAGCCCGTGCTTTCGCATGAGCCAGTTGTCAATTGGCGCAATGATGGAAACGTAACCGTCGAAAGCTCATGAAGGTGGTAATCTATGCACGTTCTGGTTATATCTATCCAAAAATTGAGATCTTGTTGTCCTTTCAACTACATTTGTCTTTTCAAAATTAAGACTTGGCGATGATATAGAAATTCATGCATGTTTCCCGACTAACAGAAATGATTAGTCACGTAGCCTCTCACCATTTCCAGTCATGAGTACACAATCCATTATGACCCCGTTAAATCTCGGATTTAATCTCCATTCATTTTGAATTCAAGAGTTATTGAGATAGTTTTGAGCCCGTGATTTTATCAAACAAACGCATATCTAGAGATCATAATCTCGTTTCTCGTGGTGATCGTTGAACGCAATAAGAGTCCAGCAAATCGCTCTCAAGCCAATTGTCATACCAATCAAGCCAGGTCGAGTCATCAGGTAAGTTCAAAACCCATAACTGTTTCAGTTTAAATGAATATCCCACCGAAACTCGAAATTTTCGGCATGTTTTAAGTTAGTCTGTTGCCTAAACTCGGTTAGTGTTTGAGCTTTGTGATCTGAATTCTGTGTCACCCTATCCCGTTTTCTTTTCTATGAGCCATACTCTTTATCATCCTAAATCATAGAGTCTCTGTCTCCCTGGCACGAAGTTTTTCCTTAATTACAGGTACAATCAACATTTACTAATGCCGAAAGCAGGGCCAATTCTAAGGGTCGAATTGGATGGATTTTGGTACCTTGAGGTGCACCCTGAGGTGGTCGAGTTATTCAAGCAGACTGGAGTGTATACCTATTGTGAAAAACTAGCAGATTTTTATCAATAGGTATCTAAGGCTTTTGCTAGCTCGTATGATGGAAGAACAACAACAGTGGGAAAGGAGCAATCTGTGGTTGATGAAGCAGCCATAACTAAGTTCACAAGTCTTCCCAGAACAGGTGATTGTTGGTTCAAATCAACAGTACCTTCAAACATTGAGTTTAGGTCTTACCTACAACCTCTACACAAAGATCTTACATGGAAAAAAGAAATACCAATGTCTTATCTGGAACCTAAATGGCAATCTCTCTTGAAGGCTATCTTTGTTTATATCACCTGTGAAGGTAGATACAATAGAGTCATGTTCTACCACTTAAAGATTTTAAATCATTTCATTGGGAGATCTCCCATCAATTTACCATTTTACTTGCACAAAGCCCTCACGAAAATGTCTAAACAGGTTAATGCCAAGCCCACTAAGGTGGCAAGCAGATTGTCTCATCAAGGACTCATTACTCTCATTGTCAAAGAGTCATTGAAGAAAAGGCAGGTAGATTGGAACTATTTCCTCTTCTGGAATGAATTCCAAACTGATTGGCAACATCAGGAGAAGGTAAAAAAGGTTGCCACTAAGAAGACTATTACTCCTAAAAGAAGCCATAGAAAACGGAAAGGTATCTCACCACCAAGAGATCTGATAGAATCATCCTCTGTTAAAAAGAAAAGAATCAAAATAAAGTTACAGTTTAAGGGTGAGCAGTCCAAGGACCCTGCTACAGGAAATAACCCTTTAAACCTACCCTATAGTGATTCAGAGCCAGAACAAGAGTTAGCAGAGACACAGGGTAATGTACAGGTTGGACAAGTTGCAGATGATTGTTCCAACTTACCTTCACCAACTCCTCCAGAGGCACACAGTCCACCAGTGGCAAAAGCCTCTTCAAGTAAGCCTAAAGCATCTAGGGCACGGAAAATCAATAAACTCCTGCAACAAGTCTATGAAATGGAAGTCTTGGAAAGAGTTATTAAAAATCCTAATATAGACTTGACTGAAAGAAATGTAGAGATTCTCAAAATAAACCAAACCCTCAAAGAAAAGCATGACAATATCAAAGACAGGAACAGGGTATTGATAAGGGAGAACATGAAGCTGTACAGACAGCTTAGAATTCTGAGGTTGAAATTAAAAGAGTCTCAATCGCCAGCACAGGAGCAAACCAGTTTGGAGACTCTAGCTAACTTAGCTACAACCATGGTAGATACACCAAAGCCTTCTACATAGCCAGTTGAAGTTCACAGATCTGCATGAACAAGGGCTGCATCGTCTAAAAAACCTTGAACATTCAGCAAAGAATCAAGGTAATCATTTTTGCAAATTTTGAAGTTTTCTCAAAGCTGAAGTTTCGGTGGTTTAGGCGAACAGGATGACTATTCATTAACCACCAAAAAAATAGCTTTCGGTAGTTAATCCACTCAGGAGCCTTCTAGGTTAACCACCGAAAGCCTGTCACTGCCAAAATGACCGAATTTTTGCACAGATCGAGTTTTTCTGAGTTGGAATGGTTTGAAACCTCTTCGAATGGACATTTGTTGAATTGTCAAGTCAGATCCAATAGCTATTTTTGATAGATAATGGAAAGAAGAGGTGTTTCAAACATTTTTGGTACCTTTGACAAAGGCAGAAAATCAGGATGCTTACTCACATCAACAAATTCGAATTTGTATCTCTTGCAAGAGTCATCACTCAGCCTTGGAAGGCTATTCTGCACTGCACCATTACTCTACAAGAGATGAATACCATGAAATCTGGGATTGACCTCACTTTTGGGGATCATTCCATACCTTTTGCAAACTAAATTTTCACTTTCTATCTTTAGCATATTTGATCCATGCTTTCAGGATCTCAAAATTGCATTGTAAAGCTATAAAGCTAAAGGTAGAATGGGAACTAAGGGTTCGACTTTGGAGACCTTTTTCATATTATGTACTCAAACTTCTCATTTTCATATTAAGTAATGCAAGCTTCTTTTGCCATAACTTGTTCAGATTTCATCTTCTTATCTATTCTGTACTTGCACCTGGATATTATATTCATGATGTTATGCTTGTTTATGCCCGATAACTGTCATCTTATCATTGCATTCATAAGTTAAACTTTGCAAGTATTCATGTGATTATTGTAATTGGCCATTCATATATGCTTTATATGTGATTCTGTTGATATAATAGTTATTTCTCCATACATCCTTTTATTTGTAAACTCTCTGAACATTTGTGGTTGAAAGCCTTATCCATCTAAATGTGTTCATGCATGTTTTGAGTGAGAAATGATTCAGTCCTCCGACTTGATCCAAATCCACACTTATTATTGAGAAAAAAGTTACCAAAAGATTAAGTTACCAGGCATCTCTAACTTACAGCCTAGGAGAGTTCCTGGAGTGATAACAAATTGGCATCGTTGTCGGGGAGAGGAGATAGAAGCTCAGCTTCCTTGGGAGACGACATAGATCCAACTTTGATGATAGACAAAGCCTGGACATCGTTTGGGTTGTAACTATCTATTTGGCGACTCCATTGAAATGAAGTGGCTCCAAAAAGAGCTCACACCATAGCGAACCAAGAAGGCCCATTGACAACACCAGTTCCTAACCCTAAAAAGATCATCAGTAAGGGAAAATATTTACAAAGACAAGCTTCCGTATCTACAAAGACATCAAATTCAAGTATTCAAACTGACACTTCTTCTTTCATATCTAAAAGGCCTCTAGTTGAATCCCCTATTGCTGAAACTCGTAGTTCTCAGTAAATTGAAAGTTTATCTGAAATATTGAAGGTAGAGGAACCTTCACTTTCCTCTAATGTTACTGACTTTGTTCTTGAGAATGATATTTCATCCAATCTTAAAGAGATAATTACAGGGTCCTCTCAGCAAAAAGAAACCTCTTCTTCATCTTCTTTGAATTCCTCACCCACCAAACCTACAGAAGGTGTTTTCTACACTCATACTAATCCGCCTGTTCTTGAAGACATTTTACATGATCTGTCCTCTAAGGGAGAAGAAAGTTTAGCCTTATTGCTTGGTCAGTTTTATAAGGCCTCTTATTTTTCACCCATTTCTGAAAATTTTGCTCAAAGTGAAGTGAGGCAACCATTTTATTTTAACTCAGTCATCCCATCTCAACCTTCATCTCCTACAAATTCTTCTTCTGTATCAACCCCCAAGACTACCATGGCTGCCCCTTTAACCAAGATGGAACAGATTTTGGCAAATAGGTATGCTCCACTTGTCTTGCCCAATCCCTTATCTGCTATGCCAACTAGAGATTATCAGAAATATATGCCAAAGTTTACCGGAGCGAGGGATTATACTGCTAAAGAACATATTGAAGCTTTTTATGCTTATGCTAAAAATATTAACATTTTAGAAGAAGATGTGTGGACCAAAGTTTTTGTTTAGAGTTTGGATGGCCAAGCCCAGAAATGGTTCAAAGAGATATCGGCAAATTCAGTCACAGGTATTGAACAATTAGATGAGGTATTCTTAAAACACTAGGGAGAAAGAAGAGATATGCTATATTACATTTCTGAGTTTGGAAACTTAAGGAGAGAAGATGGAGAGTCGTTCTCAGACTTCATCAAAAGGTTTAATAGAATGTTTGGCAAGATCCCTGCAGAGATCAAACCAAGTGATGCATCGGAAAAGATCACATTCTCTGTTGCCTTTGATCCAGATTTTTGCCTAATCCTTAGAGAAAGAAGATCATCCACATTTGATTTAATGCAAGATGTTGCCCTCGAGGTTGAATCAAACATTATGGCATCTCAGAAGCTCAAAGGAAAGGTCGAGAGAAAGAAGTCTGCTATTGAACCCTCTTCTTCTTCTAATAGTAAAATGGAAAAGATGGCAAAGATGTTGGACAAATTGACATCTGAAATGTCAAAATTGAAGATCCAGAATCATCAACCACCAAGGACAAAAGAGCCAAATGATTTTGTCCCGAGAAATCTGAATGCTTTCCCTTACAGAAGGAACAATCAACAAGTCTAGATCCTTCAGAGAGACAAGAATGTAGTTGATGATCAGAGAATCATACCCCCTTTTCAAAATGCAATGTTAGAAGAAGAACATCAGCCATCTCATGATGAAGTTGAAGAAGCAGATAAGATAAATTGTTTTGGTGACAAAAATGATTCCTCCTTTTTGACACAAGTAGATTATGAAGAAGCCCTGATGGACCAGCAAATTCATGAGGCAAGTATTGAAGAATCTGTCTACCTGACGGATGATCAGAAATGTTATAATTTAAGATCCAAAAATGTTGTCCCTAAACCATTGCTCGTTGCTCCTGTGAAGAATAAAGAAGTTGTTTCTCCTGTGAAGAATAAAGAAGTCGCTGCCAAGCAGCCTGCTGCTCCTGTAAAACAGACCTCCACTCCTACAAAACAACATCAGAAGCAAACACAACCCCTAGCCAAGGAGCAAGTCATTCTCAAAGCTCCTTCCAACAAGGTAAAAGCTTCTAATAAATCAGCTTTCTCTTTTAATTTTGAATCATAAATTCAGAAAGTAAAGATACCTATGCTATTAACCGAACTCATGAAGAATGATATCTTTAAGTCTTCCATCCTGAAGTCCCTTGAACCAAAGACCTCTTCATCTACTGATTTTGTTAACCTACAAGATGACAATCCAACAGTAACTATAGGGCCTATGATAGAAGACCAAGATGATTCTTGTCCACCATTCTATATATCCATAAATGTCCATGATAAGATCCTCCACAAGTGCTTGCTTGATTCAGGAGCGTCACATAATCTTATGCCCAAAGCAGTGATGGATGAGCTTGGGCTTGAGGTCACCAAACCATATCATGATCTCTTCTCTTTTGACTCTAGGAAAGTCAGATGCCTTGGCCTCATAAAAGACCTTGTTATAAACCTTGCCCAATTGCCAATGAGAAGCATGGTAATGGATGTGGTGGTTGCTGATATCCCACCCAAGTTCAGACTCCTCTTGTCTCTTCCATGGAGCAAAAGATTAGGAGGCACCTTGCTGATGGATATTTCGTATGCTACGATCCCGGTGTTTGGAGGAGAGCTAAAAAGACTTTACAGAGAGAATCAACTTGCCTACATCATCAGCGATGCAAACAATTCTATAAATCATCCTATTTATGTTGTGGATACAGATTTTGGCTTGTGCATTCTTCAAATAGATGATTCTCAATCAAATCCTATGCAACTTGTGAAGCCCACTGAACAACAAACTAATGATAAGAGTGTTTCAGTTTGGACCATGTATTTTGATGGGGCCAATACCAAAGATTCAGCAGGTGCAGGGGTAGTTTTGATTTCTCCTTCAAAGGAGACTATACATATGTCTTTTAAGCTCGATTTCAGAACTACTAACAACATAGCAGAGTATGAGGCCTTGTTGTTGGGATTAAATTCAACTAAGGAGATGGGGATAAAAGGTTTAAAGGTGTTCAGAGATGCGGATCTCATCATACAACAAGTAAATTGTACCTTCCAAGCAAAGCATGTCAGATTGAAAGCCTACAGGGATGAGGTATGGAAAGTAAGAGATTCTTTTTCCATTTTTGAGATTTCTTATATACCCAAGGATATGAATCATCTTGCTGATTCCCTTGTTGTTTCAGCCAGCATGTTTATTCCTCCCATGCCCCCAGGTTGAGTTATGAAATGCAAGTCAAATATAGGCCATCTTTGCCCAACAATATTAAATACTAGAAATTTTTTGAGGATGATGATGAACTTAATAGATTTCTTCAAGTGGTAGATGAGTTTTCTGATATGCACGTTGACCAGCAAAATCTAAATGTAGAGGAATCCCAGAAACCTAAGATAAAACAAAAATTGGGTCAGCATGATATTGTTCAGCTACCTAACAATTATATACCTCGAGGTTTGGTACCTCTCGAAAAGCTATTTGATCGCAATGGCGTCCCCTACAAGCCAGACAAAAAGGAGAAATATCTTGTTGTTCATGAGCACAACATAGGGAGCGAAAGCCAGCCTAAATTCATAAATCTATCCTCTGAATTGACTGTTGATCAGAAGTCTGAATATTGCAGTGTTTTGAAAGAATTTTCTGATGTTTTTGCTTGGAAATATAGTGATCTGAAGACTTATGACCCTGATATCATTCAACACAAGATCCCTCTTGAGAAGGACACCATCCCTTTCAAACAAAAGCTCAGACCTATCAGTCCTCTTCTTTTGCCTGTGATTGAAAGAGAAATCAAAAAGCTTATTGATGCTAAGATCATAATCCCTTTGAGATACTCCAAATGGATTGCAAATCTAGTAATAGTGAGAAAGAAAAATGGTGAGGTCAGGTTATATGTGGACTTTAGAAAATTAAACAGATGCTCTAAGAAAGACAACTACCCCTACCTAAAATGGAACATTTGCTGCAAAGAATTTCAGGGGCTGCCATCATGTCTTTCCTAGATGGTTTTTCTGGCTATAACCAGATTTCTGTCCATCCTGATGACCAAGAGAAGACTGCATTTACTACTCCTTGGGGTACCTTTATGTACGCCAAAATGCCATTCGGATTAATGAATGTTGGGGCCATGTTTCAAAGGGCCATGGACATAGCTTTCGTGGGTGAGAAGGACAAGTTTGTCCTCATATATCTTGATGACATCACAATTTATTCCAGCAGTCATGAGGAGCATCTAAAGCATTTAAAAAGAGTGTTTTTGAAGTGCAGGCAATTCGGAATCTCATTGAATCCCAAAAAGTCCCATTTTTCTCTCAGGAAAGGTAAGCTCTTAGGCCACATTGTCTCAGCAGAAGGTGTAAAAATTGATCCAGCTCGGGTGGAAGCAATTAAGAGGCTGTCATTGCCAAGGTTGAAAAAGGATATTCAATCGATACTCGGTAAGATTAATTTTGTTAGAAGATTTGTTCCAAATTTTGCCGAGTTAGTAAAACACATAACATGTATGTTGAAAAAGGGGTCTAAGATAAAATGGATAGACATCGCAAGGAATTCATTTCAGGATATCAAATAGGCTATCATGGAATCCTCGACTCTGATCAGTCTAGATTACAGTAAGATTTTCTACATTTTTTCCTTTGCTTCTTACAACACAGTGGTAGCAGTCCTGCTACAGAACGATGATGACAATATGGATCACCCAGTTGCTTTCTTCAGAAAAACACTCAGAGATGTTGAACTAAGGTATGATCCTATTGAAAAACAAGCCTATGGTCTCATAAAATCTTTAAAAGCTTTCAGAATTTATATCCTCCACTCAAAAGTCATTGCATATGTTCCTTCACCCTCCGTGAAAGATGTTTTGACTCAGCCTGATATTGATGGAAAGAGAGCTTAATGGATTGCAAAGTTGATTGAGTTCAAAATTGAAGTAAAGCCCGCCAAATTGGTAAAAGGCCAAGGCCTTGCTAAGCTTTTAACGGAGGAAAATCATGAGCTGTTGGACATAAATTTCATAGGAGAAAATTCAGTGAATTTGCAGACGGGGCTGGTAAGAGATAATGCAACAACGTTCAAAGCAAAGGCATTGGTAGACATGTGCGAATCAATGGGAATCCAGTTGGTACATTCAACCCCCTACTACCCTCAAGGTAATGGCCTGGCCGAATCATCCAATAAGAGCTTAATCAAAATCATCAGAAAACTGTTAGAGGAAAATAAAAAGAATTGGGATTCTAAACTGAAATTTTCTCTGTGGGTAGACAAAGTAACTATCAAAAAGTCCATAGGAACCTCTCCATTCAAATTGGTCTATGGGACTGATTCCATTTTTCCTGTTCAGTTAATTTTACTAGTGGCTAGATTCTTTCAGGAAGAGCAAACTGAGTCAAATGATATGGTAAGAAAAATGCTTGATTTGGTGGAACTGCAGTAGGCCCGCGAACAGTTAGTGGATAGATCAGAGGCTCATCAAAAGAAAATCAAAGATACTTTTGACAGAAAGGCAAAGGTGGATAATTTTCAGGTTGGTGACTGGGTTCTAAAATGGGATGCTTTTAGATAGGATAAAGGCAAGCATAACAAGTTCATTTTTTGTGGACCGGTCCTTTCATGATAACCCAAGTACAGAATAACAACACATTCATTCTACAAAATCTGGGAGGTGAAGAAATGTTCAGTGGCCCGGTAAATGGGCGATTTTTGAAACTCTATTTTGTCTAAGGCTGTGAAGCCTGGACATTGTAATTTTAGTTTTAGCTTTTATTTTTACAGAATAACTCCATGCCCAATGGAAACACTAGCTGATAGTTTTTAGTTTTCTTTTCAGGAAAGGCATTGGTTCTGTGGTTCTTGAAACTTCACAGGGAGGCGTTCATTCCCAATAGGAGCTAGTGTTATCTCCTCAAATAAATTGGTGGAAATTTTGCTTTTGAGGTGATAGGTTGTGGTCCAAAATTTATTCCTAAATATTTGTAGGTAGGTTAGAGAGTCTATTTTTTGTAAATAAGCTCAGAAAGAATTTTTTATTTGGTTTGGTCAAGCAAAAGTTAGAATCTCAAGTTTCGGTGGTTTAGGCGAGCCTGAAAAGTGCTCATTAACCACCGAAAGCCTTTGTTCCTGGTAGTTAAGAGGGAAAAGAAAAAGTGTGGTTAACTACCGAAAAGGTTTCAACGGGAAAAAATGAAAAGCCCATGCTTTCGCACGAGCCAGTTGTCAATTGGCACAATGATGGAAACGTAACCGCCGAAATCTCATGAAGGTGGTAAGGTATGAACGTTCTAGTTATATCTATCCGAGAATTGAGATCATGTTGTCCTTTCAACTGCATTTGTCTTTTCAAAATTAAGACTCAGCGATGATACAGAAATTCATGCGTGTTTCCCAACTAACAGAAATGATTAGTCACGTAGCCTCTCGCCATTTCCAGTCACGAGTACACAATCCATTATGACCCCGTTAAATCTCGGATTTAATCTCCATTCATTTTGAATTCAGGAGTTATTGAGACAGTTTTGAGCCCGTGATGTTATCAAACAAATGCATATCCAAAGATCATAATCCCATTTCTCGTGGTGATCGTCGAGCACAGTAAGAGTCCAGCAAATCGCTCTCAAGCCAATTTTCATACCAATCAAGCCAGGTCGAGTCATTAGGTAAGTTCAAAACCCATAATTGTTTTAGTTTAAATGAATATCCCACCGAAACTCGAAAGTTTTGGCATGTTTTCAGTCAGTCTGTTGCCTAAACTCGGTTAGTGTTTGAGCTTTGTGATCTGGATTCTGTGTCACCCTGTCATGTTTTCTTTTCTATGATCCATACTCTCTGTCGTCCTAAATCATAGAGTCTATGTCTCCCTGGCACGAAGTTTTTCCTTAATCACAGGTGCAGTCATCATTTACTAATGCCAAAAGCAGGGCCATTTCTAAAAGCTGAATTGGATGGAGTTTGGTACCTTGAGGCGCACCCTGAGGTGGCTGAGTTCTTCAAGCATATTGGAGTGTATACCTATTGTGAAAAACTAGCAGATTTTCATCAACAGGTATTCGAGGCTTTTGCTATCTTGTATGATGGAAGAACAGCAACAGTGGGAAAGGAGCAGTTTGTGGTTGATGAAGCAGCCATAGCTGAGTTCACAGGTCTTCCCAGAATAGGTGATTGTTGGTTCAAATCAACAGTACCTTCAAACATTGAGTTTAGGTCCTACCTACAGCCTCTACACAAAGATCTTACATGGAAAAAAGAAATACCAATGTCTTATCTGGAACCTAAATGGAAATCTCTCCTAAAGGTTATCTTTGTCTATATCACCTGTGAAGGTAGATACAACAGAGTCCTATTCTACCACTTAAAGCTTTTAAATCATTTCACAGGGAGATCGCCCATCAATTTACCATTTTACTTGCACAAATCCCTCACAAAAATGTCTAAACAGGTCAAGGCCAAGCCCACCAAGGTGGCAAGCAAATTGTCTCATCAAGGAATCATTACTCTCATTGTCAAAGAGTCATTGAAGAAAAGGCAGGTAGATTGGAACTATTTCCTCTTCTGGAATGAATTCCAGACTGATTGGCAACAGTAGGAGAAGGTAAAAAAGGCTGCCACTAAGAAGACTATTACTCCTAAAAGTAGTCATAGAAAACGGAAGGGTATCTCACCACCAAGAGATCCGATAGAATCATCCTCTGTTAAAAAGAAAAGAATCAAAAGAAAGTTACAGTTTGAGGGTGAGCAGTCCAAGGACCCTGCTACAGGAAGTAACCCTTTAAACCTACCCTATAGTGATTCAGATCCAGAACAAGAGTTAGCAGAGACACAGGGTAATGTACAGGCTGGACAAGTTGTAGACGATTGTTCCAACTTACCTTCACCAATTCCTCCAGAGTCACACAGTCCACCAGTGGCAAAAGCCTCTTCAAGTAAGCCTAAAGCATCTAGGGCACAGAAAATCAATAAACTCCTGCAACAAGTCTATGAAATTGAAGTCTTGGAAAGAGTTATTAAAAAGGATAATACATACTTGACTGAAAGAAATGCAGATCTTTTCAAAATAAACCAAACCCTCAAAGAAAATCATGACAATATCAAAGATAGGAATAGGGTATTGATAAGGGAGAACATGAAGCTGTACAGACAACTTAGAATTCTAAGGTTGAAATTAAAAGAGTCTCAATCGCCAGCACAAGAGCAAACCGGTTTGGAGACTCTAGATAACTTAGCTACAACCATGGTAGATACACCAGAGCCTTCTACACAGCCAGTTGAAGTTCGCAGATCTGCATGAACAAGGGCTGCATCGTCCAAAAAACCTTGAACATTCAGCAAAGAATCAAGGTAATCATTTTTGCAAATTTTGAAGTTTTCTCAAAGATGAAGTTTCGGTGGTTTAAGCGAACAGGATGATTGTTCATTAACCACTGAAAACCGAGCTTTCGGTAATTAATCCACTCAGGAGCCTTCTAGGTTAACCACCGAAAGCCTGTCACTGCCAGAATGACCGAATGTTTGCACAGATCGAAGTTTTCTGAGTTGGAATGGTTTGAAACCTCTTCGAATGGACATTTGTTGAATTGTCAAGTCAGATCCAATAGCTATTTTTGATAGATAATGGAAAGAAGAGGTGTTTCAAATGTTTTTGGTACCTTTGACAAATGCAGAAAATCAGGATGCTTACTCACATCAAAAAATTCGAATTTGTATCTCTTGGAAGAGTCATCACTCAGCCTTGGAAGGCTATTCTGCACTGCACCATTACTCTACAAGAGATGAATACCATGAAATCTGGGATTGACCTCATTTTTGGGGATCATTCCATATCTTTTGCAAACTAATTTTTGACTTTCTATCTTTAGCATATTTGATCCATGCTTTCAGGATCTCAAAATTGCATTGTAAAGCTATAAAGCTAAAGGTAGAATAGGAACTAAGGGTTCAACTTTGGAGACCTTTTTCATATTTTGTACTCAAACTTCTCATTTTCATATTAAGTAATACAAGCTTCTTTTGCCATAAATTGTTCAGATTTCATCTTCTTATCTATTATGTACTTGCACCTGGATATTATATTCATGTTGTTATGCTTGTTTATGCCCGATAACTTTCATCTTATCATTGCATTCATAAGTTAAACTTTGCAAGTATTCATGTGATTATTGTAATTGGGCATTCATATATGCTTTATATGTGATTCTGTTGATATAATATTTATTTCTCCATACATCCTTTTATTTGTAAACTCTCTGAACATTTGTGGTTGAAAGCCTTGTCCATCTAAATGTGTTCATGCATGTTTTGAGTGAGAAATGATTCAGTCCTCCGACTTGATCCAAACCCACACTTATTATTGAGAAAACAGTTACCAAAAGATCAAGTTACCAGGCATCTCTGACTTACAGCCTAGGAGAGTTTCCTAGAGTGATAACACATTGAGCAATATAATACACAACTGCAACCCCCGCCCCCCCTCAAAAAAAAAAAAATTAAACAAGCAGCAAAAATTTGGTGAAGGATATTTGTATAAGCAAAGTGAGGATGATTTTGTAGATGTATACGCACAACAGTTATAGAGCCAGTTAGTTTCTTCAGATCCTGTACTATGTCTGCTCGCAACTCTGTTACAAATGTTGCTTGGGTTGTGCGAAAGATCCTTTCTCTAACATCTCTTTTCTTTGTTATATTTTTGAAGAGCATAAGTGGAAACTGCCCTTTATGCAATTGTTTTTCCATTGATGAAAACAAATTTGAATATGTATCGAACGATTGTAGCTCCAACATGGAACAGTGCAATATTTGTGTAACTTACCCAAGATACATGCACATGTGAGAGTAAAGGACAAAACTGGATATGGAGAATAGTACCATTGCCTTGTCGTTGTCTGACTCTCCATCTTTTATATGGAGAATGTGTTGTGAGCCAAGTTTTCTCGCTAGTGTGACAACTGTGTCAATGGTTATGATTGGGTAAATATTATTTCTCTATGCAAGCTGGCTGATACTTGCGTCCGGGACAAAACGATATTTTGAACAAACAGCGGGAATTTTTTCCACAATACTTGTTTCGTTGAGTGAAATAATCCGATCACAATCACCATTGTCATACACTATTTTGGGCAATATATTAAAATTTTTAATGGATATCCCATTACCTGGCAATATCTTTTCTGCATGTTTCTCGACAAGTTGTGTAGGAATAGTCAGTGTGACTATCATCATGGCCTCCTTGTCTATCATGTCAGCACACATAATGGATCTAGTTTTGTTTTCCTTGTCCAAGTAGGTGCTATAGATGACCATTATGTCCCCGATGAACACTTGTCTAGTTCGGCAATTGTTCAAGCCCTCTATTGATAGTACTTTGCGTGTTACAAGTCTAGACCTGGTGACAATTTTTGAACAGGAAAACTAAAGTGAATGGTATTGTGCATTATTTTTTTGTATTCTTTTTTCACTGGCATAAGTCTACAAGTAGACGCATAGTTTCGATGAAATATGGAGCCAAAATTTTGCAACCACACCTCTTAGTCCACGAAACATGTGCTATGTTCGGAGTCTCGCTTGTACTTGTTGATACTTCTTGTGAACTGCAAACCATGTATTGCAGATGACATCATCATATTCACCATGCCATAGATGAATAAATAGCCAAGGATATTTGTTTGGTAAACATACTATGAACAAAATGTATGCATCTTTACCTTTGGCCTTATCGGTCTGTTGATGTCTGGGATGACTGACTGCTCATGGCCATGTTACTAGTCCAACTTTTTCTGATGCAAGCATGTGTAGATGAACATCAGAAGGACTAAACAAGCATATTCATTGTATACTGTCCATAATAGTTCTTAATTCCACATGCAGGGTGGAAGGAGATGGAATATGAAATAAGGTGTCAAGGGATACTCGGGAAGGGTCAAATTGTATGCCTTTAAGTTTTTGACTGGAAAAATGTGTAACAGTAAATAGGGCATGATGGCGGGGCACGACGACCAATCTGTATATCGCGGACCCCCAGAAGCCATGGGAGAAATCTTGAACCCGCCAACACGGCACCTACAATCGACAAAGTGGGTAAGTGTGGAACAAGGTAGAAGTGTGACCATAAATGTAAGACGAAAGACCACTAAGCAGAGCAATTAGAAAGAAAAATGGATAATAGAAAATGAAAAAAGTAGAAATGGGGAGGGAACAAAGGCCCATTGTTGCCAAGACATCATTTTCTACTCTAATATTATATGCCCCCACCCTCTTTGTATATTTAATTTACTAGCACAGTTGGTATACCTTTTCGAAGATTGTACCATAGAACCCTCTGCCTTTGCACAGAAAAATTCATCTTCCTGTCCAACCAACCTATTTCTTCCAAGGTAGAAACGTCGAATATACAATGAACATGAAGGCAAGCTAGTATGGAGACAGACATGTAAAACAAAGAAAAACAATTCTATTTAATTCAATGTAACAACAAACAGAATATGATTCACATGAGAATAGGCAGAAAAATACGTAGTATATACATACAGGGGGGGGAGGGTGCAAAGCAGCAAAACAAGCACAAAAAATACACGGATAGTAAATGAAATATTGAACAATGGAATATGAAATAAGAGTACAGGTATCCAACGTACTAGAATAGCAATGCAAGAAAAATACAACGGACATGAAGGAAGTTAGTATGCAAGAAGACATGTAATGAAGATAAGTTGTTATGTAGGAAGGTACGCAACATCTACATACAATAAACTAAGTGAACACATATACAAACAATAAATGAAATACAAAACAACGCAATATGAAATAACAGTACAAGCATGTGCCTTTCTATTTCCTCTTCCACCATTGCAGTGAAGACTTTGTCATTTTCTCCAGCTATTTTGTTTGTTTGAATGTGGGAATGCACAAAATACAATGAACATGAATGAAAGTTGGTATGCATCGAAGAATAAGTAATATGTACATACAGTAAATGAGACTGAACGAATAGAATAAAAGATAAGCAGAAACATGAACCTTTTCTTTTCTCCATCCATGGCTGTAAATATATAAATTTTTTCCCTGCCCAAAATATATTACAAGCCACAAAATATTACCAAATTGCATGGCCATAGCTAAACAATTTTGGTTTTCCGTGGAAAAGTATGCAGATATGCTTCCAGTCATGGAAATACATGTTCTTTATCTACTACACAGACTTATGTGCCCACGATACAAGATTTTCATTTTCCGTGGCAAACTATCCAGATATGCTTCCAAACATGGAAATATAATTTTGCAGTATCTTTGTTGTACATATCATATCTCAAGTACAAGACAAATTGTATCATGGTCACACCAGTCTATGTAGAGGATAAAGAACATGTATTGTGATATAATCACATTCAACCATACATGGTTTATAAGTGCAACTTGCACATGTTTTATTTTAACAAAAAAAAACAACAGATATTGCAATTGCACATGTACTTCTCGAACTATTTTCTATGCAACTATTTTCTATCATGTCAAAACTGAAGTACCAAAAACATTTCACAGCAGAACAGATCTTGACCTCGCCAGACACAACAAATAAAACAACCGCATGTCCACTCGTGGGTGCAAGGGTTGAACACCGCAAAGCACCCAAAAAATAATAATAATAAAAAGAAGAAAAAAAAAATCCAACTGTCGGCGCAGGACCCCAACCCTGCAAAGCTGAAGTAAACAAAAGAAAACAACAAGCACCAAACTAGCGAGAAAGCACGAATGGGCCCAACTGCAATCCCAGGGCCCCAAATCGTAAACCTGAGCCAAACAAACACAATCAACAACCAACAAACCAACGAATCGGCAAACAAGAAACAACCACCGAACCAGTAAACAACATATGTATCTCCAACGATTACGAAACTGCAGCCGAAGCACAGAAGGAACCGGAAACATATGACGAGCATGCCGGTAGAAATAAGCAAACAATATTACTTGCAAACTACAAACACTGAACAACAAAGAAGGAATAGAAAATGAAACTATGGCATCGAAACTTACTCTGAAACGATGAAAGGCAGAAGCACAGGCCGAATTGTGAACCAATCAACAACAACAAGCAGCAACCGACGAACCAACGAAGAAGTCAAATTTTGAACCAAACAACAACAACAAGCAGCAACCGATGAACAAGCGAAGAAGAAACACTCATCAAACCAGTAAGCAATGTATGTATCTTCAACGATGAAGAAATTGCATTCCAAGGCTAGAAGAAGTATGAAACATACAATGCCTATTCAACTGGCAGTGGACAACAATATTGTGCAAATGCACTGCAACATTGTATGGAAAATTTCGAGGAAAAATGTACTCCGAGAAGCGTATTTAGATAAACATTTAAAGTTGTTAGGTTGTCTAAGGGCCTCGCGATATGCAAACATTTAAGTTGTCAGACCTATTTGAGGATCTCACCCCATGTAAACATTTAAGCTGTCAGGCCTATTCAAGCATCTCAAAAAAAGTGTCAATACATTTCAATACAAATACAAAGGAGTAATAATAATAACAATAACAGTGGCACAAATAAAAAAATAAATCACAATACAAAGTTATAAACTTTTGAATTATCGATCACTATAAACCTTGGATATCTAAACATTTCAATATGATTAGTACAAATAAAAAAAGTACCATATATGATAAAACTTTGGATATGGCAACATAAAATTCATTGGGAATAGCGAAGCTAGCAATAAGACCTCAAATCTATCATCCAATCAGATCATAACATGTATAGTATTTTTTATTATATAAAAAATAATGCTTTTTGTTCTCTATGTCGAACATTAGAAAATATGCGAAAATTTGTAGTCAAACGACAAACTAATATAAAGTCAATGAATTATCAATCGCTATAGTCCCTCTACGCCTTCGGCAGGGGTTAATAACGTTAACCTTTCAATTATTACTAAAGGTTTTACCAGTGACTTAACCAGTATGCACAACTAGTTTTTTAATGATAACTCAACCATTAATAAACTTTCTTATCAAACAATTGCAGTGGAAGTCTTGTCGTTGATAAATATTGATAAAAGATAAATATGATAGAGGTGGAGATAAAACCTTCCAATCTCGCTGCAAACTTCTCATTTTAGTGTTTATTGTTGTTGAAATGTGTATTATGAATTGAATTTTGAATATATAATATATTTTATGAGTATAAATTATGAACATGATATTTTAGATTTTAATTTTTATTTTATATAAAAGAGGATTTTAAATAGTTTACTTATTATTTTTTATTAATAATAGATTATAATAAATGTACTTAAATTAGAAAAAAGAATAGATATATAATTAAAAAAAAATTATAATTATGAATATTATAGATAATTTAAAATAAGTGTAAATTTCTCTTAATTATGGATTGCGCCTCTCTTAATTGGATGTGATTGAGATGTATGGATATATGGATATATAAGCACGGATTCAAACATTGTTTTCAGCCTACCACTACCTAACCCATGGTTTCTATATCGTTAGGATCTTAATATTATTATCGTGATTCTTATATTATTATAATAATAATATAGATTGAAAACAACTACATAAGCGAGATTAATTGTTTTATATATATATATATAATAATAATTAATTCCTCTTAAGTAGTTGTTGGTAAGTTTGTGTTTTATTTTTAATTGATATGATTATTTTCAAAGTGAATTTATAATCATCATTTTTTTAATTATGAATTAGTTAAATACTAATTATAATTAATATGAAAAAATTAAATATGATTATAATTAATATGAAAAAACAAATATGATTATATATGTGAATATCTACTCAACTTAAAAAAAATATAAATATAATAAAAGATTATAAATATATAAATATGATAAAAGATTATAAATATATATATATAAATAAATGGTATCTAATATCTATTCAACATTAAAAAATAAATCAAATATAATTAAACATAAAAAAATTAATATGATATATAAATTTTTCCATATATTACGACTTATCAAATTAAATAAAGTTCTTAATCTCAATAAGGCAACAGTCATTATAGATCCTTACTTATCACATTAAATAAAGTTTCAAATTCTAATAAGACCTTTAAACTACTAGATCATAATAATAGACCTATATATATATATATATATATATNTATTTATAGTGTTAGTTTGTCCATGGGGACTAACTTATGGCTTACCTGGAGATCGCCCGATTTCCTGACTGAGCCACACCAACCCTTAACATGGTTGTATTTTTTGTCCCCTTACCAACCCTTAATATGGCTGGATTTTTTGTCCCCTCAGGTTTGGAAATGTGACTTTTAACATCACGGAATGCCTTAACAACACACTATGTCACCAACTATTTAAAAATATTAATATAAAAAAATTTGACCATACATTAATAGGTGTGTTTTGTTATATTAAATAGTGCATTTTGTATTGTTTATGCATTGTTTTATATTAGCTTTTGAATGTTTTGTGAATAATTTTATTAAATTATTTTTTATCAAAATTAAAAATATGTAATAAATATTTTAAATTGATAAATTTAATTATTGATTGGCCTAGCAATGTTGATGGGACATAATTGTCCCTGGTGTATGTGCATTTTATTTAAGCATTTACCAAAATTTAATATTCATTTCAAAAATAAATATATCAAAATGTTTACAACGAGCCACCTCACTGCAAGGTGGTCGTCTCAGTCTGGAAAGCATTGGATAGCGGCACTGCCTCTTGAAAGAGCTGGATAGTTGCATCGCCTTCTTCGTCGACTCAGAGTTGTTGTCGCCTCGACTTACTAGCTCTCCAAGAACCAGGTAGTCAGGTAGCGCGGGAGGTTGTACATATTTTACTGTGGCCTCTACAAGTTTCACGAATCATATACACTGTGGCCTTGGGTTCACACACTGGGCTCGACCTATTGATAGGGCCTTTATGCCGTGGTGAACATCAGCTTTTTGGGCCTTTCTACAATATCCCCACACACAACTGTGGGTGAACTGAACAGGCGCACCCCGTCCTGTGACTTGAAAGCCAACCTCAGACATCGATTGGGTGCGTGGAGTGGAAGCACCTCTACACCTTGGTACCTGTACAACTAGTTGAGAGGATAACTCATGAAGCATTCTTCCAAGCCTTCGGTAATGAGAAAGAGATGGACGTCGATTGTCTTCCCCACTACTTAAAAGGCCTCTGCCCCTGTTTGTAATGATGGTGTTCGACAGCGCCTTCAGCTACTTTTTTTGGTTCCTTAGCAGGCAGAGGTGGAAGAGGTGGGTGATCGGTGAGCATGCGATACACATAAGCGGTAAAGAGGCAGCTCAGTGGTAGAGGGGCTTGTTCAAAATGTGCATAGCTAAGTCTCCTTCCCTTGCGATTTATTATAAGAACTATGTGCTCTGCAAATTCTTATTTTGAGATTTCACTCATTATCCCACTATAGAAACAGTAAAAGAATTTGGTCAACTAACAAATTAATAGTTGATCCATGAGTAATAATGTATTTAAATTAAAAAATTGTTTTTATTTAAATAATTTATCATCATATCATTAAAATTGTCTTTCTTAAATTTAAATATAAATAATGTATTTAAATTTAAAAAAAAAAAAAATGTTTTTATTTAAATAATTTATTATCATATTCTTAAAATGAGGAAAATATTTAGATTTTTCCAAACTACCTCGAAAAAATATATATATAAAATGATTAGTTAAATAAAATGTTAATTTTGAGAGTGAATCTTATTAGTCCTTGTCGTAGGCGTAGAGGGACTATAGCTATCGATAAATCATTGACTGCATATTACTTTGTCCTTTGACCCGAAATATTTGCACAATACCTATTGTTGGAGCTATGGAAATAAAAGCATATATTTTTATATAATAAAAAGTAACATATATGTATTGATCTGATTGGATAAGATATTGGAGGTCTTATTGTCGGCTTCGCTATTCCCAATGTACTATATGGAAACATATCCAAAGTTTTTCTCGTAGTCAGTATGTTTTAATCATATATATTTCATGTATCTTGCTTCAAGGTTGATTAATGCTAGCATTGGTTCGAATGTTTGTATTAGAATTTTCTACTACCCGAATATATCCGCAAGTTTTGATATGTAATAAGCATATTGAAAAGTTTTGATATCCAAGCTTTGTAGTGATTGAGAATTCCAAATTTTATAGCGTCTTTGGCGGATGTATATTTCTTGAAATGTATTGACACTTATTCTGAGATGCGTCAATAGGATTGACTGCATAAATGTTCACATGACGCGACGTTCTGCAACACCCCTGACAGCTTAAATGTTTGCATTCTGCGAGGTGCTTAGACAGCCTGAGAGTCTTAAATGTTTATGTAAATACGGTTCTCGGGGTACATTTTTCCTCGAAATTTTCTATACAGTTACAGTGAATTTGCACTTGATTGTCTACCGCCAGTTCAATATCCATTGTATGTTTCATCCTTGTTCTTCCATAGAAGCTACATACATTGTTTACTGGTTCAGTGTCTGCTTCTTCTTCGTTGGTTTGTCGGTTTCTGCCATTGTATGCTTCATCCTCGTAATCGTTGAGGCTACATACATTGTTTACTGGTTCAGTGAGTGGTTCTTCTTCGTTGGTTTCTTGGTTGCTGTTTGTTGTTGTTTCGCTGGTGATTCGAGTTGTGCTTCTGCATTTCATCGTGTCGGAGTAAGTTTGGATGTCGTGGTTTCATTTTGTATTCCTTTTTTGTTGTTTAGTTTGCAGTTTGCAAGTAAGAATGTTTGCTTATTTGTAGTCGCATGTTCCTTGTGTGTTTCTGGTTCCTTTTTTGTTTGGGTTGCAGTTTCGTAATCGTTGGAGATACAGATGTTGTTCACTGGCTCGGTGGTTCTTGTTGGTTCATTGGTTCCCGGGTTGTTGGTTCTGTTTGTTTGGCTAGGGTTTGCGCTTTGGGGCATTGTGGGTGCAGTTCAGCCTCTTCGTGCTTTCAAGCTGGTTTGGTCCGTACTGGTTTCTTTTCTTTGATTCAGACTTGCAGGGTTGGGGTGCAGCGGCGGTGGTTGGAGCTTTTTTTTTTCTTTTTTTTTTTGGATTTTTATTGTTTTGTTTGGGACGCTTTACGGTGTTTAGACCCTGTACCCACCAATGGATATGAAGTTGTTTTATTTTCCATGTCTGTCGGAGTCGAGATTTGTTATTCTGTGAGATTTTCCTGGTGCTACAGTCCTGCCATGAAAGAAAATAGTTGCATGCAAAATTGTTCGAGGATTACATGTGAAGTTACAATACCCGTTGTTTTTTTGTTGGAATAAAGCATATGTATGCAGGGTACATTTATAAACCATGTATGTTCAAATGTGTGGATATGACATGACATGTCCTTTCTCCTCTACATAGACTAGTGTGCACAAGATGCAATTTGTGTTGTTCTTGACATATGATATGTGCAACAAAGATTCTGCAAGATTATATTTCCATGTCTGGAAGCATGTGTGGGTAATTAGCCACGGAAAACTGAGAACTTGTATCGTGTGCACAGGAGTCTATGTAGAGGATAAAGAACATGGCTAGAGGGCATATGTGGATAAATTCCCAAGGAAAAGCAGAAATCGTTTAGCTGCGGCCATGCAGTTGCGTGATATTTTGTGCCTTGTAATATATTTTGGCCAGGGAAAAAAATTGTACACGTTTACAGCCATGGATAGAGAAGCGCAAAGGTTCATGTTTATGCCTTTATAGACTGTTCATTGAGTCAGTTTTTCTCTATGTACATATTGCTTGTTCTCCGCTGAATACCGACTTCCATTGATGTTCATTAAATTTTGTGGGTTCCCAAATTGAAACAAATAGAGTAGCTGGAGAAAAGGAGAGAGTCTCGACTACATCGGCTGAAGAGGATATAGAAAGGTGCATGCTCGTACTATTGTTTCATATTGCGTTGTTTTGTATTTCATTTATGGTCTAGATATGTGTTAAGCTAGTTGTGTGCTAAGCTAGTTGTGTGCCTTCCTACATGGTAAGTTTTCTTGGTTGCATACATTTATTCCTGCATACTAAGCTAGTGCATGTCCGTTGTGTTTGCGCTGCATTGATACATTTAAACAAACAAAATGGCTAGACAGGACGAAGGACTCTTTGGCACGTAAATAGACCTGTTTCTTTTTTGTTTTACATGTATGTTTTCAAACTAATTTGCCTTCCTATCAATTGCATCTTTCGCATTGTTGCCTTGGAAAAAACAGGTTGCTTGGACAGGGAGATGAATTCTTCTGTGCAGCAGCAGAGGGTTATGTGGTACAATCTTCCAAAAGGTATACCAAGTGTGTCGGAAAATTAAAGATACAAACCGGGTGCGGGCATATAATATAGAATGCATATATTTGCTTAGTCTTGATGTCCATATGCAAATGCTTGCATCAGAAAAAGTTGGACTAGTGAGACGGCCATGAGCAGTCAGTTATCCCAGACATCGGCAGACCGACAAGGCCAAAGGTAAAGATGCATGCATTGTGCTCTTACTATGTTTACTAGACAAATTTCCTGGGCTATATATTCATCTATGGCATGGCGAATATGTTGATGTCATCTGCAGTACATGGTTTGCAGCTCGCAAGAAGTATCAACAAGTATGAGTGAGACGCCGAACCTGCTGCATGTTCCGCAAACTAAGAGATGTCGTTGCAAAACTCTGGCTCCATAGTTCATCAAAAGCATGTGTGTACTTGTAGCACACTACCATTCACTTCAGTTTTCCTATTCAAAAAATGTCTTCAGGTCTAGAGTTATGACATCCAAAGTACTGTCAATAGAGGTCTTGAACAACCACCAAACTGGACAGGTGTTCGTCGGGGACATAATGGTTGTCTATACCACCTACTTGGACAAGGCAAACAAAAGTAGACCCATTATGCGTACTGATATGACAGACAAGGACACCATGATGACAGTCACACTGACTGTTCCTCCTCAACTTGTTCAGAAACATGCAGAAAAGATATTGCCGCGTAATGGGATATCCATTACAAATTTTAATATATTGTCGAAAACAGTATATGACCGTGGTGATTGCAATCGAATTATTTTGGTCAACGAAACAAGCATTGTGAAAAAAATTGCTCCTATTTGTTCAGAATACTGCTTCCTCCCAGACTCGACTATTGGGCAACTTGCACAGAGCATTGATATTTACCCAATGGGAACGATTGGGGTTGTTGTCACACTGGCCAGGAAATTTGGGTCGCAACACATTCTCCATATAAAGGATGGAGAGTTGGACAGTGAGAAGGAAATGGTACTGCTTTTCATATTCAATTTTGTTGTTTACTTTCACTTATGCATGTATGTCGAATAAGTTACACAAAAATTGCACTGTTCCATGTTGCAGCTACAATTGTTCGTTACGTATTCATATTTGTTTTCATCAATGGAACAACAATTGCATAGAGGGAAGATTCCACTTATGTTGTTCAAAAATATAACAAAAAAGAAGGATGCTAGAGAAACGATCTTTCGGACAACCTAGTTAACATTTGTAACAGAGTTGTGAGCCGATACAGTAAAGGATCTAGAGAATCTAGCTAGCTCTACAATTGTTGTGTGTATACATTTACAAAATCATCCTCTCTTTTCTTATAGAAATAGCCTTCAACAAATTTCTACAGCTGTTAAATTTTTTTTTTGTTTTAAAGGGGAGGGTGGGATGCAACTGTGTATTATATTATTCAATGTATTAATTCCTTTGCTCACATTCCTAGGTTGAAGGTATTTTAGTTGCAACCAATGTGTACTCGACCCCCTTTGAGCCTGTTTGTGAAAAATGTCATTCTGCTGCCTCTGCCTCCGCTTTGATAACTGATGATATGATTGATTGTCTGCGATGCGGTGAAAAATGTCCATATATTTATGGACATTGCCTCAGTGGTGTTATTCGAACCGTGGGAAACAAAATCATGCATTGTACGATAAGGCAGCCGTTGTTACAAAATGTGCTTCCTGAGTTGGCAGAGTTTTCGTATGAAACATATCTACAGAAAAAGGCAAGCAGTGTCTACATGTTGCGACAACTTCGGATACAAATCAAATTCACCTTAAATGAGGACAATGCAATTTTTCATATCGGCTGAACAAGGGAAAAATATATATATATATAACTTTGAGAGGAAACGAAAAATACCTTATGTCTCTCTGTGATATTTGTTCAACATCCAGATGAAAGTTAGTTTGAACAAAAAACAAATGTGGCGACGTCTTTTCTTTGTATATCAAATTGTTTGGTGCAAAGGTCGATGGGTTCTGCTCTATGGAACCTTCTAGGAACTTGCTTGTGGATTGTTTAAAGTATGGTTGGTTCTTGGTTATCTGCTTTGTCTGTCAATTTGTATACCCTGGAACTCCAACTATTCTTTGGAGGACACCGAACAGTATAATTTTTTTTTTAGCCAGCTGGGACACAAATCCACTTGGTAATTTCTATGGCATTGTGACACAACTGTAATGTCACTTGCTTTAGAATATTTCCTTGATCAATGAACTTGGTCAAACTATTGTTCTGAAATAATTTGAAATCAACAAATATATAGTGTCTAAACTGCGACTATCCTCACATACAAACAAGAGGCTCTTAAAATACAGCTTGGCCGTTGTTTTCACATTTTTGCTTATTCGATGAAGTTAGTCAGATTAATATCCTGGAATAATTTGAAATCAACGAATATTTAGTGTGTGGAATGAAATTGTGCTATCATATGAACAACAGGCCCTTAAAATTCAGATTGGTCCTTGTTATGCTTGCGGTTATAGAATTAAAAAAAAATTAAAAAAATTCCTTGATTATTTTAAGAATAAGCGATTTAACATCCTTTAATAATTTAATGCGCCAAATCTCAAGTCCATAAAGTCCCAATTTTCAACACACGAGCCCAAACAAAAGAGGCCCATTTTTCATCCCGCCAGCCCCAGAGCCCCCGATAAAAAAAAATCGTTAAATATGAAATACATACGGAATTGTTACGGGACAATAAAAGTGCAATGTTCAGCGAACTAGCCCGAGTCCTCTTGTCAATTTGTATATGGCGGAAGTCTGGATGTTATTTGTAGTGGAGGGAACAATGGAGACTCTATTTTCGGCTCGCCCGACCGCGAACCCACCATCCAAAAACTGCCTAAAAGTGCAATGTTCAGGCAACCATCCCGAGTCCTCCTGGCAATTTGTATATCGCAGAAGCCTGGGTGGCATATGTAGGAGAGGGAACAATAGAGACTCTATTTTCAACTTGCCACGCCGCCAACCCGCGATCCAAAAACTGCCCAAGTATGGAATGAGGAATCTGCATATGTTGTATAAAATATCATTCCATAGTTAATATAGAGACTATGTCCACAAGTATGCTTGTCAATTTGTATATCGCGGAAGTGAATATGCTATTTGTAGAACATGGAACAATAGATACTTAATTTTAAGCCCGCCAGGTCACGAATCCACGATCCAAAAAGTGCTCATGTATGGAATGAGGGATCTGCATATGTTCTAGAACAATGTGTTTGTACAGCGGGGAACAATAGAGGCCCAATTTCCAACCCACCAACCCCAGAGCCCCCGATAGAAAAAAATCGATAATTATGAAATTGATACGGAATCGCTACGGGGCAATCAAAGTCCAATGTTCAATGAAGCAACCTGAGTCCACTTGTGAGTATGCAATGAGGGTTCCGCATACTTAATTTTCAGCGCGCCTGGCCACGAACCCGCGATCCAAAAAATGCCCATCTATGGAATGAGGGATCAACATATGTTCTAGAAGAATACAAATGCAATGTTCATCCAAGCAACCCGCAGCTCCTCCTGTCAATTTGTAGGTCGCAGAAATCTGGGTGCTATTTGTAGCAGACAGAACAAAAGACACTATTTTTAGCCAGCCATGCCGCGAACCCACAATCCAAAAACTACCTAAGTATGGAATCAGGAATCCGCATATTTACAAGCCGACATGTAAATTTGTATATCGCAGAAGTCTAGGTGCTATTTGTAGAACACATAACAATAGATACTTAATTTTCAGCCCGCCAAGCCACCAACCCACAATCCAAAAAGTGCCCAAGTATGGAATGAGGACTCTGCATATGTTCTACAACAATACAAATGCAAAGTTCAGCCAAGCAACCCATAGGTCCGCATATGTTGTAGAACAATGTATTTGTACAGCGCAGAACAATAGAGGCCCAAATATGCAATTAGTGATCCACATATGCTGTGTAAAATCTCATTCCATATTTTATATACAAATTATGTCCACAGGTCCACGTGTCAATTTGTATATCACGGAAATGTGGGTGCTATTTGTAGGATACATAACAATAGATACTTAATTTTCAGCCCGCAAACCCGCGATCCAAAAAAGTGCCCAAGTATGGAATGAGGGATGTGCATATGTTCTAGATCAAAACAAATGCAATGTTCAGCTAAGCAGCCCATGGCGACTCCTGTCAATTTGTATGTCGTGGAAATCTCAGTGCTATTTGTAGGACAGGGAACAATAGAGACTCTTTTTTCGATCCACCATACTACAAACCCATGATAAAAAAACTTCCTAAATATGGAAACACGGATCCGCATATGCTCTATAAAATCTCATGTCGATACTTTATATAGAGACTCATCTTCACAACTCTCGCCGTCAATTTGTATATCGCATAAATATGGGTGTTATTTGTAGGAGACGGAACAATAGAGACTCTATTTTCGGCCTGCCAAACCGTGGATCCAGGATCCAAAAACTGCGAAGTATGGAATGAGGAATCCACATATGTTGTATAAAATCTCATTCCATACTTTATATAGAGACTATGTCTAGAAGCCCACTTGTAAATTTGTATATCGCGGAAGTGTAGGTGTTATTTGTAGGACACGGAACAATAGATACTTAATTTTCAGCCTGCCAAGCCGCGAACCCACAATCCAAAAAGTGCCCAAGTATGGATTGAGGAATCCGCATATGTTCTAGAACAATACAAATACAATGTTCAGTCAAGCAACCCGTAGGTCATCCTCTCAATTTGTATATCGCGAAAATGTGGTTGCTATTTGTAGTACAGGGAACGAAGAATCTGCTTATGTTCTAGAACAGTACAAATGCAATGTTCAGCCAAGCAACCCATAGGTCATGTTGTCAATTTGTATATCACGGAAATCTACGTGTTATTTGTAGAACACGGAACAATATTCAGTGTTTTTTCAGCCCGCCAGGCCATGAACCCGCGATCAAAAAAGTGCTTAAGTATGGAATAAGCGATCCGCATATGCTGTATAAAATCTCATGTCTATACTTTATATAGAAACTCATCTCCGCAACTCCCGCTGTCAATTTGTATATCACAGAACTGTCGGTGCTATTTGTAGGGCACGGAACAATAGATACTCAATTTTCAACCCGCCAGGCCACAAACACGCGAAACAAAAAGTGCCCAAGTATGGAATCACGGATTTGGATATGTTCTATACAATCTAATATCCATACTTTGTAAAAGTACATGTTTAACCAACCAACCTGCAACTCTACCTACCATTTTGTATCTCGCGGAAGTGTAGGTGTTATTTGTAGGACACAGAACAATAGAGGCTCAATTTTCAGCCCGCCAGGCCGAGAACCCGTCCGCCAGGCAGAGAACCATCAGGCCTTCATGTCTCCTGGGTATATCTTCTTTCGTTTTTTGTTTTGTAACCCGCCTGACCGCTTTCCATATGCAATAATTAAGCTTTAATGCTAGTAGCCATCCTGCAACAACCGTTACAATTGTCATTAATGTCCAAAATTTTGGAGAAGATTTGTCATTAGTACGAATTAAACTAATATTTGCGCACAAGCATGTTATCCTTTATAAGTATTCATTTCAAAGGCGACACAATTTTTTTTTTTTGTCCGCCGACGGGTTGGTGCTTTTAAGAAATTTATGATTCTTAATGTCTTTTTGCCGTCACCACCACCTTCGCACTTTTTTCTAATTGTGCAATTAGTGAGTTGTGATGGTCACAGCTCATTCCGCACGACCCCTAGAAATTGTCATTGATTAGTGAAAGGATCGAGGAGATATTCCATTGATACGCATTAAACCATACTTTGCAGATGCTTATATTATCCCTCCCTGATTTTCATTTGAAACATTGTCTCTCGCAAACATAAATTCTTAATAACTTCTGGAGGCAATTCTCTCCACACACAGTCAACACATTGGGGCATAATGGCCACAGTTTCCACTATTCCAGGGCATATTTTTACTATTCATCTCTCTCTGGCCATGAGAAAAAAACAAGATGGTCCCTTGGTACACCGAGAGATATATTTCAAGCCAAAAAAATCGATGTCGACCTTGGCTGCTCAGAGAACCTGCCCACTTGCAGCCATGCCTATCGCAGAGCTTTATACCATGAATTCCAAGCCATAAGAAGATGATCTGATGGACGATGATATGGCAATGGATGATGGCAATGCAGAAAATATTCCCACTCATGGGCCCAAATTGAAATGAACCATAATGAACAGACCTTCCCAGCTAGGTGATCACGGTCATGACAACACCAAAAGGAGTTTCAGAAAAAAAAAATGGACAGTGAACGCAACAGCCACTTTGCACTGCCAAAGTAGGAATTCCAGAGTTCCAAATTAGTCTGTTATGGGTGGAAGAGTTTGATTGTAAAGCAATCGTATGTTGATGCTTCCAGAGATATATTTCAAGCCAAAAAAATATTGTTTAACATTTTCGGGTATCAGGTGCAAAAGTTTCGCTGCTGCAACTCATTTTCCTACTAGTCATCTCCTTCTGCCCAGAATGGACTAATTTGGGCCTATGTAATTGCACGTGCAAGATATACTACTGAATTTTTTTCCACTATGAAGAGTCGGTTTCAACTAAGGGCTATTCCACTTGCCCTGCAACCATTTTTGTCTTCTTCCTTAGGCAAAGCTTCTGAAAAATATCAATTTCAGCAGAGGATGATTAATCAAGGAGAAAACTCCAAGGATCTTGCATACTGCGGAACTTGTGCTTGTGTTTGTCGCAGATACCTTCAATGTTTTCAACCAAAGAACTGGATCCAATTTCTAATCATAGATGCATAGTACTCATTACTTTTCTTATTTTTTTAAATGGATTTGCTATTACAAAAAATTTTCCTTGGACTCTTCGTCTCTGCCACTTTTCTGGGTTTCACGCATGTTCTAATTTCCATACTTCGGTGCTCTCGTACTTCTTCGATCCTCTTTTTACTAATACCAATGTAAAATGTTACAGCAAAATCGTTCTTCTTGTTTCTAGAGATGCAATTATTAAGTTTTAATGCTAATTAGTACAAAACAAAGTTCACTACTTCAATTGGTATGTTACAGTCATGGAATGATGTATCAAGAACATAACTGCACGTGCAAGTTGCAATAAAATGTAATCTTCAACAACGCATTTCCTGATAACTAGTAGATCATGATTTTTCAACAATGGGGCTTCTTTGAAACCAATTCGCACTTATGAAAAATGTCTTTCGCCTTTCTATTTTCCCAATTCACACGTTTCCAACCACCGCTTCCCCTTTCTTTAAATTGACCCTCTATTGTTCCCTATCCCACAACTGTCACCCAGAGTTCCGCCATATAGAAATTGGTAGGAGGACCCCGCTGGATGCATCAACATTGCATTTCTACTTTTCCAAGACCTCCAAACAACATTCGTGGCTCTGCTATATACAAATTGACAGATATACAAATTTGCAACCGTTCTTAGATCATGCCTTTTTTCGTATTATGGTCGACCTATCATGCCCTTTTCATGATCTCTTTCGTTTTACACATTTTGCACTCAAAAATTCTGAAACATGAAATTTTACCCTTTTTTGTATTACGGTCCACCTATCATGCCCTTTTCCATGATGCACATTTTTTGCACTGAAAACTTTTGAGAAATACAATTTAACCACCGCTTCCTCGCATATTTACTAGAACTATTATCAACCCGTTTTGAAGCCCATCTGTCTACTTTCCATACTTCCTCATTTGTTCAAATTTCTTTAGCGAATCGTCCCTTTGCCGAGTTGAAGAAATATTCAGTTCATAGTCATTGTTTCATGTGTCGACGTCCTTTTGGAATTAGCAGTTGGCAATTATATATAAGATCTTATTGCTATGCATGCAATTAGCAATTTCCCTATTCCATACTTAGCCATTTTTCCGAAATTCCGCAAATATACAAATCGGTTGTTGAACTCCCACTTCATGATCTCTTCTTGACTATCCCCGTAACACTTTTTTGAATTACATCCAACCGCTTTTCAGAACTTGCCACTCTTTCCTTTCTCTCCATTGTCTCCGTCACCTTCGCACTTCTCT
>ML787181.1:343772-366533 GCA_009831015.1 Picea engelmannii
TATATATTTGGTTTTTCAAATTTAATTATATTTAATTTTTTCATATTAATTATAATTAGTGTTTAACTAATTCATAATTTAAAAAATGATTATTATGGATTTATTTTGAAAATAACCCTATCAATTAAAAATGAAACATGGACTTACCAATAATACATAAACAAATAAAAAATATATATCTAATAATCAATCTTCCATTTATGTCAATCAGTTTTATTAGTGCATAGACTATAGAAATAGATAATGCCTTTGACTACATATTAATCTTGCGGGTGACCATAATTTTTTGTGGTTTTCCTTAAGTTTAACTCTATGTTGTTAAATTTGTGTATTTTTTTTAAATATTTAAAACAATTTAAATATTTTTTTCATTAAAAAGACCTTAACATAAGATCACTCACGGTTATTTTAATTACAAAAATTACATACTAAACCTTATTAGATATAATGGTTGACAAACAATCTCAAAAAATGTATATGCCCATCGAATCAAATGGATGAGATCTTAACTCGAGATCACTCATTGTTATGTAAATAAAACATTTATATACCAAAACTCAACTAGCCAACAATAAATCTCATAATTGTATATTCCATCAAATTACCTGGACTAGATGTTAACTTAAGATCGTTTGGTGGTTATTTAAATACAAGTTTACATATCAAAAGAATTATGAGATATTCACATATAATACAAAGATATGTTAATATCCACTAAAATTGACTATCTTTTTTTTGTAAATAAAAGAAAATATATTGTTCATAGTTTTCCACCTATCCTGCCACAGTAGGGAAACCAAAACAAGTAGCTTACTGAAAAACTTAGAAAACATAACTGAAACTATAAAATATGACGTGACAAGTGTCATGCTCCAGAAATATGATGTGGCTAGTATCATGCACCAGAAAATATGTCTAATGCCAGAAAACACCTGAGAATTTAGAAAAAACAAAAATATCTAAAGTTGGTTCCTGATATGCAAAAAGAGAGAGAAGCTAGAGGTTTGACAGACCCGGGCGTCCATCATTGTTGTAGGTGAAGAGGAACCTTTTTTCCACAAGTTCGACAGTGTGTCTTATTCGGTGCACCCAAAAGGGAGTCGAACAGGAGGTCCATGCGTTGGTGAAGAATGCTCTGATTATGAATTTGGTCCTCCAGGTTCCGCCGCATATCGAAGATCAACTGAAGGTGGTCGTCCGAAAAACAGTGTGAATTGAGCAAAGGCTGCTCAATTTTCCCAACCGTATCCTCATGAGTAGTTGTGTCTGCATAAAAATCATTTGGTGGAATTTCTTCTATGGCCAGTCCAGGGATGGTGTTTCAGGATATCCAATATGTCAACCAACTGGGGGAATTTCTTCCTCAACCATGCAACCGCCTTGCTCCAAAGGTCGAGCCTGGGGACTGGTGATGATGCAAGACTCTGGCGGAGCTTCCAAAGATTGCATCTCGAGAGGAGGAATTTCTTCATCCACAGGGCAGCTTCCAAGATCAAGCATGGTATCAAAGAGGGGTGGAGGCGAGTGCGGAGCACTAAGGGAAGGCAGAGGAATTTCAAGTCAATTATGGCCAGTGAAAGGAGAGCTGGTGTTCAGAAGAGAGGGCTATGAGGTATCAGGGTGGTTGTGCCGAGCAATGAAGCTATAATATTGTGGCCCTCTTTTGGGTTTACCCTGCTCTCTGGGCATGATGGAAGAATTGTAGCAGAGGAGGGGTCAGGGAACAAAATTAGAGTTCTGGTCCAGAGAAGAATAAGCTAGAGGTACATCATTGGTGAGGTGAAAACTGAAGAGGGTAACCAACAGAGGGATGGAAGCCACTAGACAGAAGGGAGAATGCTCGCAGCATGAAGGCTTGGAATACCAGAAGAACAAGAGGGCCAGCGGAAAATGAATAATGATAGAGTGCTTGAGGACTCTTACCTTCATAGAGGTTGGTGAAGTGACTCTGAGGAGCGTCATGAAGGCGGAGATGACGCCAACCCGATGCCTCGTATATGCTCCAGTGCTCCAATTCTGGTTTGCATGGGGAACCATTAAATTCCTTATGGTGTAGTAGCACACTACCATAAGTGTAGCGTGGGAGCCCATCATTCGAATGGGTTAGAAATGGGGTTGGTGGATGGGGGTAATAACTCCCCTCGCTGCAGGTGTTCCATCTTGCTCCAGCTGGCTAACTGTCACCCCATCTGAGGAAGGGTAGTCTTGGAGAGACAACTTCTTACAATGAAGCAACAGTTGTGAGTCCTAGGATTGCCCTGTGTTGATGAAAATGGCTCTCAAAGGAGAGGTTACTCCTTCATTAGCTAACTTATCCGCAACCTTATTAGCTTCACGTCGAATGTGAGAGGTGATCAGAGTGAGTGAGGGTCAAATAAGAGCTTGCAGACTGTTTAGGGGATCCAAGAGATGCCAAATTGGAGTGATTTTTTCTGGATCATTTCCATTAATGATTTTGGTTGCAAGATTGATGATTACTTTGGAGTTCCCTTCTATTATGAGGCGAGTGATTATGAGATCGACAACCATTTGGATTCCTCTGACAAGGCCCCAAAGTTCAGCTGAGTTGTTTGCATCATATCCCAGATGTTCAGCCATGAGGTACTGAATTTGACCAGAGTTGTCTATAATAACTGCCCCATATCCTGCCAGACCAGGATTTCCCTTGGAGGCACCATCAAAGTTGACTTTGTAGAAGCCCTGGGGGGGGATCCAGGAATGGGATCTTGACAAGGAAGTTCTTGTGGGAGGTTGCGGGATAGTTGGGTTTAAGGGCAGGGTTAAATGCCAAGTAGCTAGAATGGAGAACTCAAGGGGTTCTAAGGGAAGGTATTCCTGGGTCCAGGAGTGGGCTTGAACAGTTTCCTAAACATACTTGAGGATTGCGCACCAAAGGATAGTTGGGGGTGAGGCCTGGGAGAGGAAAATTTGTTTGTTCCTTTCTTTCCACAGTTTCCAAACAATCAAACCTGGAAGGATTTTCCATATTACGTTCAGTATGGAGCTTTTGAAGGGTCCATTTCCCCAATTTCTAATGGTATTTATGATGTTATTTATTTATCTTATGGTTCTTCTCATATGTTGAGATGGTTGATCCCAAATTAGCCCACTAAAAGGACATTGGTTGAGAATGTGCTCCATGGTTTCTTCCTGCTGCTGACAGAGATGGAAAATTGAGGGTCCTATGAAACCTCTACGCCTAATATTATCCCGAGTCAAGATTTTATTTTGAACTAAAATCCAAAGATAGGTGGAAATTTTTGGCCATAGATTGGATTTCCATATTATGTTCCATAAGTTCTCTTTCGGTTGGTTATGGAAGTTTTCCTATAGATGATATCCCTCTTTGAGTGTGAAAGTTCCATTGGGGGTATACACCCAATGAAGAATGTATGGATCCTCACTAATGTGGATCTTCCTTTGGTTTACCATTTCTCTCCAAAGTTGTAGATCACAATCTTCTGACGCATGTAGGTCATGTGGGGTTACTTTCCAATTGCTCCAAGGAGGGTGAAGAGAGACATCCAGCGAAAGATTCGCCACTTTGAGTAGATTCAAATATTGGATGTGTTCATGGTAGGGATGAAGGTTATCCTTTGATTGCAATGGGGGGAGTTGTTTCCAAGAGTCCATCCAAAATAGAGCATTTTGACCATTTTTAATTTCCTAGAAAGTGTGAGCTTGGATGAGTGGTTGATTTTTCCAAGCTGCATTCCATATGTTAGAGCCTTGTATCTGATCTTTCATCCAAATGAGTTGAGTTTGAGAAGTGTTTGGAGTGTATTTGTTCTTCCATAGTTTGTCCCATATCTCTACTAGGGTTTTGAGGCAGTGCCACCAGATCTTTGCCCCCATGGTGTTGTTTAGCTTTCCCGGATCTCGGAGGCCTAAACCCCCCAGGGATTTAGGTTTACACACTTTGGCCTAGCTAACTAGGGCCCATTTTTTGTTGGGATCATGACCATGCTAGAGGAAATTCCTCTGTAGGTTCCTTATACTTTTGATGACATTTTGTGGGGTTGCAAGGGCGGAGAACATGTAAGCAGGGATGGCTTGAAGCATAGATTTCAGGAGGATTACTCTAGCCGGTAGGTTGAGGGATCTGAAGGTCCAGTTGCTTAGGCGATTGGAAATTGAGAGGATAAGGGAATCCCAAGAGATATTTCGGGCGACAGAGTTTGAAAGGGGGAGTCCCAAATAATGGGACGGGAGGGAGCATTTTGGTATGCTTAGCTGTAATATTCCCACTAGAATTTTTCGGTGATTTCGTTGAATTTTGGTTTACACCTTCTTTCAAACAGTTTGTTGGTTTCTAGTTTTAATCGAGTATGAAGTGGAAAATATTGTATTTGATGCCAGCAAATGGAGATTATAAACCATACAATATTTGAACTACCAAATGCTAATGACGTTGCAACTAAAAGCAGCAAATAAGATTGGAAATACATTGTAAACCATGCAATAATCAAATTGGAACCCGGTGTATAAGTTTGCGTTTTCTTTGCTCCTTGAAGAGTCTTCTAAAATATGTTCCAACACAGATAAGACTGGTAGTCTGCTACAGCAATGAGTTACAGTGCCCAGAAATACAAATATATCACCCAACAACACAAATAATCACCCAGCAATGGAAATAACGCCCAACAACACGGGATTAAGTGTCTAGCAATGTAGATATGCGCCCAGAATGAAAAATAAGCCTTTATAGATCTGAATATGCACCCAGAAATAATTAACAGTAATGAATAATGTTGTTTCTCAAGGGTTCTTGCGTCCTCAATAGAGAAATCCCCCACACCAAGGTCGAACTCGACTTCTCAGCAGAAATAACTCAGTCACATATCGAATCTCTGCTTTCTTAGCAATAAAGAGTTCACCCAGCAGTGACAGAGGCGCCCATCAAGGAGGAAATTCGCCTAGCCAATCCAATATTTGCAATTGTGAAGCTCAACCCCCCCTTTTAGCAATGTTCTTTCTATGTAGTGGCTCGATCCTTCCACTTAACACACGAATATGCCAAATAAAATACGCCCATCAGCAAGGGAGATATTCCCACTATTCACTTGGCCCCTTTCTCGTTATTTATCTCCATAGAAAATGTGCCCAGCAGTGTATTTGCTCCCAGCAAGTATATCAGCACTCCACCATCAATGAAATGTTCCCATACTACAAATGTATGCGCCCAAATCTGAGAATATCGACCCCAAAGGAGGATAACTCGCCCCCCACACATAGAAATGGATATTCCAATGTCCAATGATCATCCTAGAGCCCAAAATCGCCCTCTTGTAGCTAATTTACTCAATTTCAATAGGAAAGGGATTAGCCACCATGAAGCTAAACCAGCTACAGTGAATCCAATGAAGAATTATGAAGTGATTCCTTCCTCAAACTGATTAGAGTATATCGTTGCAACACCAAAACCAGAGGTAAATGCAAGGGTTTCCAAAAACCCTAGAAAACTCTCCAAGAGCTCTCAAAAATCTTTTTCTCAAATGAGTGAGTGACAGAATGAGGTGCGCCTCCTCTTTTCCCCTATTTTATTCCTTCATTGAATTAACTCCCACTTACTTTACTTTTTAATTTTCTTTTAAAGTCACTTTAAGCTTGCACAATTTATAATTTTTAAGTGACTTTATCTTGCCTAAGACCCATGTCTCCCTTTTTCCCTTTTTCACTTTATAAAGTCATTTCCTAGGCAAAAGTTGAGTTCCCTAGGTAAATTTTCCGACTTAGCCTACGGGAACCAATTTAGGCTAGCGATACCATTCCTTATACTACCTAGGCCAGCAGGGACATTACAGTCCTCCCCACCTGAGATTGTTTGTCCTCAAGCAACTGTAATCCAGGATGTTGCAATATCTTCTCTCCTTCCCAAGTAGCGTCCTCGATAAGTAGATTTTTCCATTTGATCATGTACTCTTTGATGCTCTTATTCCTTAATTTCCGCTCTCTGGTCTCCAACACCTCCTCTAGAATTAGAATCAACTACCCCTCCTCATCCAATGGTGGCAGCTCTATAGAAATGACAACATGTTGTCCCACTTCCTTCTTGAGGCATGAAACATGAAAGACATTGTGTATCTTACACCCCTCTGGAAGCTCTAGCTCATAAGCTACTTCCCCGACTCACCTCGAAATCTTGTAGGGATCGTAGAATTGTGGCTTCAATTTCTCTGCCCCTTTTATTTTCAAGGATGATTGCAAAGATATACCAAGGATGATTGCAAAGATATACCAAGTCTCCCACCTCAAAACTGCGCTCCACTCTATGCTTGGAGGCGTACATCTTCTGATGATTTTGTGCCATTTGCAGGTTATCTTTGAGAGTTCGCAAGATGTCTTGACTCTCCTGAATCCAATCTTTGGCTTTGGGTGCCCGGCTATCCCCAAACACTCGATCCACAAAGGTGGTGGCGTCATAACCATACAAAGCTTTGAAAGGTGTCATCCTGCTTGACATGTGATAAGTGGTGTTATAGAAATGTTCACCCAAGTGCAGCCATTTTATCCACGCCTTTTGTTTCCCCGACACATAATTTCTCAAATACCCCTCGAGCCATTTGTTCACAATTTATGTTTTCCCATCAATCTGAGGGTGATAACTGGTACTAGGCGTTAATTTTGTCCCTATGATTCTGAACAGCTCCTGCCAGAAGCCCCCCATGAATCTGTTGTCTCGATCACTGACAATTGTCTTGGGCAGTCCATGTAGCCGAAATACCTCTCTAAAGAACATCTCTGCTACTTGCATTGAAGATTATTTGAACGATATAGCGAAGAAATGGGAAAATTTAGTAAGCCTGTCAACCACCACGTAGATACAATCTTTCCCCTGAACCATAGGCAGACCTGTGATAAAATCCATCGAAATGCTTTCCCATTTTTTCTCAGGAATGGGAAGCGGATGGAGAAATCCTATTGGGTGGGTATGTTCCACCCTGTTTTGTTGACAGATGTGGCACTCCCATATAAACTTCAATACATCCGTCTTGATACCCTTCCAAGCGAACCTCTCCTGAATTTGTCTATAAGTCTTTAGGTATCTTGGATGACCTGCCAAAGGAGAAGTATGTGTTGCATGCAGAATTTTGTCTTTCAACTGGGATTTTGGTACTAAATAGATCCGGTCCTTATAATATATGATGTCGTCAATAACCCTGTACCTGTCATCGGAGACCTGACCATCAAGTATCTCACAAGAAACCCTGTTTTTGGAGTATTCTACCAATAGAAGTGCCTTCCATTCCACTGAAATCTCTATGAGAGAGAGTAGGTATCCTCGATAGGGCGTCAGCAACCACATTATTTTTGCCTTTCACATACTCAATTTCAAAATCGTAAGCATGGATTTTACTGATCTATTTTTGTTTCCGCTCACTAAGCTCCTTTTGCTCCATGAGGAACCTCAAGCTATTATGATTGGTCTTTACCTTGAACTTGTTCCCCACCAAATACTGCCAGAATTTGGTCAAAGCATGCATTATGGCCAACATCTCTTTGTCATATATGGAGTAATGTTGCTCATACTCTCGGAGTTTGCAGCTCTCAAACGCTATGGGGTGACCGTTTTGCATCAATACATATCCTATACCAATTCCTGAAGCATCACACTCCAAGACAAAGGGCTAAGTGAAATCAAGGAGTGATAAAATAGGGTATGAGCTCATCACCTGCTTCATTTTATCAAATGTCTCATGGGCCTTCTCTATCCAAACGAAAGCCCCCTTTTGGTGAGATCGGTCAGTGGCGTTGTCAACTATGAGAATCCCTTAAGAAATTTCCTGTAGTAAGTGAAAATACCGAGGAAACTCTTCAGTTCTGTCACATTCCTAGGAGTTGGCCACTCAATGATCGCCCTGATATTTTCTTGGTGTACCTGTACCCCGTTCATCCCAATCACGTGTCCCAAGTAGAGAATCTATGTCATACCAAATTCACACTTGGATTCCTTCGCATACAATTGTTGACTCTCTATAATACCAAGTACTTCATCCAAATGTCGCAGATGGTCCTCCCATGTTTTGTTGTATACGAGGATGTCATCAAAGAAGACCAATAAGAAATTTCTCAGATGCTTATTGAACACATGATTCATGTACGACTGGAAAGTAGTAGGGGCATTAGTTAGCTCGAATGGCATGACCAGAAACTCATAATGCCCACAGTGGCATCTAAAGGTTGTCTTAGGTACGTCCTGCTCTAATACCTTGATCTGGTGATACCCTGATCGAAGATCAATCTTTGAGAAGAATTTGGCTCCCCTGAGCTCATCTATTAATTCATCGATCCTGGGTATGGGGTATCGATTCTTGATTGTCTTATTGTTTAGGGCCCTGTAGTCAATACACATCCGCAGAGTACCGTCCTTCTTCTTGACTAAGACAACGGAAGAGGCAAATGGGCTGGAACTAGGGCAGATGTGGCCCAATTTTAGCAATTCTTTAATGGTTTTTTCAATCTCGTCTTTGTAATTGTTAGGATGTTGATTGGGGTTTGTGATAACTACTTGGACCCCCTGCTCTAGCTCTATGATATGCTCAAAACATCTATAAGGTGGAATGCCATGAGGAATGTCACTAAATACTTTATGATGTTTACGGAGTAATACCTATAATTCCTCTGGAAGTTGTTGCAGACGGTCATGTGGCTCTTGGTCAGAAATAAAACACTCTACAACCCACTCTATATCACCATGCCTCATAACTTCCTCCATGTTGTGCGATGACACAATCTTCGGTGGGTATTCGTGCATGGCTTGTAGGACCACTTTCTTTACATTCGGCCCCGTGAACTCCATCTCCATGGTCCTTTGATCAGTAGTGTATCTCCCAATAGAGTAAATCCATTGAATGCCCAACACTACATTTTTGTCTGGTATGTCCACCATAAAGAAATCATTTGTCATTGAGTATTTTCCCATGGTTATTGTGAGCTTGGGAATCCACTTGGTGCAATTCATATGGTGGCCTCCGGGTATGACTACTGTGAACCCATCAAATTCCTATGTCGGAATTCCTCTCCTCTCGACCATGTTACTATGAATGAAGTTATGGGATGCTCCCCCATCGACCAATATGGTCACCTTATGCCCTTGTAGGACACCTCTGACCCTGAAGGTGTGATATCTCAAAAATCCTGACATCGAGGCCATGACTGGGCCCTTAGCCCCAGCCTATGAAGACTCCTCTCCTAATGTTGGATGTCCCTAGTCCTGTCCCTGCTCCACCTCCTCATCCTCATCACTGTCATTGTCAGAGTATACCTCAATGTAATGGGCCTTGCCCATTCTATCCTCCCTGACGCATTTGTTCCCTGGTGCCCATGGCTCCTGACAGCTGAAACACAATTTCTTTTTGCCTAGTCTCTTCATCCAGTTTGGGCTTGCCGACCCAATCTCTCTAAGGTGGTCTGATGTCCTTAGTCCTCAGGGTAAAAATGGGTTTGGGCGGAAACCGGATTTTAGGTATTGCATCCTGCATATCCCGAGCTCTATTGACTGCATCCTATAAATAGGTAGGCTTGTAGGCCTTGACCCATCCTCGTAGAGGCTCCATTAGCCCCTCAAAGACAAAATCACCAGACGGCCCTCTGAAATGTCTGACACCATCACCGCGACCCTATGAAACTCGAATATTTAGGCCTCTGGGCTACCTGTCTATTTGAGCTAAGCCATCTCTCTGAAGTGAAGCTCAGGGTCCTTCCTGTCAAATCTCTTGATGAGTCTCTATGTGAAATCCAAGTAGGAGGTAACCCTGGCATGTCCCAAAGTGACTAACCCATGGTACCACCACTCATGGGCCTCGCCATCTAGGTGCAAGGTGGTCAATTTAATGGCATATGTCTCTATCATCTGGTGCAGCTGGAAGTAAGTGTCGAGCTTCTGCACCCATGATCTAGCGAAGCATTTAGAGCCCCCGTCAAAGTTGGGAGTAGTGACTTTCCCAATGGTACACTACAACTCAAAATTGTGTGTCATGGCCCTCATGGGCCCTCTCGGTTGGTTTCTGCTCTTCATATTGCAGAACTCGGCAAAGGACATGGCTGAGTGGAAATCATCTCCTAATATCTTGTACTCCTCTAAATATGCCCTATAGGGCTCATCCTTCTCAATCTACATCAATGGACCTACAGCCTCATTCCCCAAAAATTGAGGCACAATGGGTCTGGGGGATTTGGTGTACAAGTGGGGTGGATCTGCATGGTAGTGTATGATTGGTTTCCTTCTCCATTGTTTGAACCCCCATCACCATTCTGGTTATGCTTCATTGTGCCCTCCAATGAATTCTTCGCAAACTGCCTCATGAGGTCCATCATGGCCTTTTGACCCTTGGCCAAGTCATTCAAGATATTGAACAAACTATTGATTATGGTATCATCTTCTTCCCCCATAGTTCATTTTCCTTTAGGTGTGATATATGGCTTTGCCTCTCATGTCCCTTCTTCTCTAACCTCTTCTTATTCTTCCCACCCAGGGGGATTTGGGGTTCTTCCCCTACGTCTCCAATAGGTAATGTTCTGCTCGTCTTTTGGTCTCATAAATATGATTACAAATGCCCTTTAGAGCCCACACCTGCAAAGAAACATGCTATGATACCATTGTAATATTCCCACTAGAATTTTTCGGTGATTTCGTTGAATTTTGGTTTACACCTTCTTTCAAACAGTTTGTTGGTTTCTAGTTTTAATTGAGTATGCAGTGGGAAATATTGTATTTGATGTCATTAAATGGAGATTATAAACCATACAATATTTTAAATACCAAAAGATAATGACATTACAACTTATAGCAACATATAAGATCGGAAATACATTGTAAACCATGCAATAATCAAATTGGAACCCTGTGTATAAGTTTGGGTTGTTTTTGCTCCTTGAAGAGTCTTCTAAAATATGTTCCAACACAGATAAGACTGGAAGTATTCTACAACAATGCATTACAGTGCCCAGAAATACAAATATAGCACCCAACCACACAAATAATCACCCAGCAATGGAAATAACGCCCAGCAACACAGGATTAAGTGTCTAGCAATATAGATATGCATCCAGAATGCAAAATAAGCCTTTAGAGATCTGAATATGCGCCCAGAAATAATTAACATCAATGAATAATGTTGTTTCTCAAGGGTTCTTGCGTCCTCAATAGAGAAATCCCCCACATCAAGGTCAAACTCGACTTCTCAACAGAAATAACTCAGTCACACATCGAATCTCTGCCTTCTTAGCAATAAATATTTTACCTAGCAGTGACAAAGGCACCCAGCAAGGAGGAAATTCACCTGGCCAATTCAATTTTTGTAGTTGTGAAGCTCGACCCCCCCTTTAGAAATGTTCTTTCTATGCAGTGGCTTGATCCTTCCACTTAACACATGAATATGCCAAATAAAATAAGACCAACAGCAAGGGAGATGTTCCCACTGTTCACTTGGCCCCTTTCTCATTATTTATCTCCATAGAAAATGCACCCAACAGTGTATTTTCTCCCAGCAAGTATATCATCACTTCATGTTGTGAGTGGGAAATCCCTCTACGGACTAGCACTTAGGGTTTAGTTATGCATGCAGAAAAGACCTAAAGATTTCTACTTTCTACCGTTGTCCCAGACCTAATCCCCATTATTCTTAAGCAAATACATAGTCAAGAATATCAAGTGATCATACTTTATTTCGGGCATTTGATGTAGATCCTTCCTCACGCTTGATCGTTTTTTTATTGCAACTCTCCTCCCAAGGATGACATGCATTCACACAAAACAAACAACAAACTCCACATGCATTTGATATATAGATTAATGGGTTAGAGATTCAATAAACAAGTATGCACTAAACCATGAAAACCTCATATGGTGGGACGGGAAAAGTATTTCTTTATTATTAACTTCAACAAATCAACTTACAATGATGAAGTTGACCATTGCTCCACAAACTTGGTCTTAGGCTCCTCTTCAACTGTCCTCCAACTTCTTTGCTCTATCTTTCTCTTTGCACAAAGAAGGCCAAAGGGTTAGGACAAAGGGAATGCACAATTGGGTATAGTTTCTTTACTATGATTCTCCTCCTCCAAATGGGACCCCTAACCCTTCTTTTATAGGCTAGAAGAAGCTAGGTATTTGGACAAACCCTCAGCCATGCATGGCCAGAAGGTTTAGTTAACTCACCCAAAGCTGTGTGTTCTATCGACAACTTTCCTTTTTTCGTGCTTTTGTAGGTACACGCGAGCTATTTTGGGTCAGTGAGTGTGTACACGCGTGCAGTAATAGAGCATGGCATGTGGGCCTTTATAAAAAGTGTTTTTAAGAAGAGTTTTTCAACAGTGCTTTGGCAAAGAAGGAATCTGAGATGGTCTGATGCCAGGTAAGCATGTCTGGTGAAAATTAGGGTTATAGAAGATGCCCCCTAATGTGTGAGATCAGAAGAGCATCCGATGGCCGAAATACATTAACAATCTTTACTGATGTACCAAACAAGTGAGCCCAGGGACCAGAAATCGGGAGGCACTGTCTACAAAAATAACAATTGTCTCACCGAGGCGGGCATACCCATGCTCGGGATAGAATAAAATCATGGCTACCAATCAAATACACTGTAGATCCATGTCATATAACTATATAAAGTGTAGCCGTGAACAATACACAACGGAGCTACATCTCGAAATCAAAAAGATATACATGTAGAGTATCCATCTTCTTAGAAGCTGATAAGGCCTGATGGCTGGAGATGAGGTCTTCAGAGCTCGAGCAACAACTTCAAAATCTTCAAAACTCGGGTAGGAGTGTAATATGAGTGTACGACTTCACTACCCAGATGTATTCGAGGGCTTGTCAGTCATGGACTAGAGAATCTTGATGATCAGACTGAAGGATTCATTGATTTCGAACAAAGACTTGATTGGATGTTCAGGATGGATGGGTATGAGGGCAAGAGAGAAACTGCAGAGGGGCCGACTCAGGCTTGGTAAAAACATCCCTTGGACAATAGCACGACAAATGATGAGACTCGGGCAACATGGCATTAATCATAAGTTTACGAGGCGGGAGGCAATGCAAACTTTCCATATGTTTGGAAGAATAACCAAACGAAGGAGGACACAGCTCTATGTAGCGAGAACAGCTTCCTCAGGTCGTATTAAATCCCAGAGTTTGACGAAAAAACGAACAGATGTGCTTTATCCAAGGGCGACTTATTGTGCTGCCAATAAAGAAAATACTTTTCCCTTCCTCTTTTTGGGGTATATTTGATTTTTTTTTGTCTTTTTCAATGATTTTGGAAAAAAAATAAAAGAATGTTAAAATACAATGGAGGAATGAGTGTTACAAACATACAAGTTCAAGGCGCAAGGACAAGACTGATGTTTAGAGAAATGACACTCGGGAAAAATCCTCCGGGGGCCAAAGGTGTTAAGACGCAGAGGCAAAGTGCTACAAGGCTTGCGTATAAGGTATGCTTCAGATGGTTCAGTTGAGAGCAACATGGAGCTGGCATTTAGACCAAAGACGCAGGTATGTAAACGCGGTTAACAAAACACACAATGGTAACGTCCTTCAATGTAAGTTTAACGATCCCAGAGGTGGTAAGCTCGGCGATTTTTCATATTTAGAGAGTCTGAAAAAATGTAAAAGGAGACTCCATTGAGGTACCTTTTTCGAAGGTAGTCTAGTTGGTTCGAAAAAGGGGTAAACTAGCACCGACAAGATGTCTATTCAAAACCATTTTAATGAGTGTGATAAAGACAAGATCACTCGGCCATATTTTCATTTTTAAGGAGTTTGAAAAAAGATTAACTATGGACTCTGTCAAGAATGTTCTTCTGGACCAATTTAACGAGTGTGAAAGAATAAGGTTACTCGGCGATCTTTTCAATTTTATGGAGTCTGAAAAGAGCTTAACTATGGACTCCATGGGGGTTCCTTTTTCGTAAATTTAGTCCCTCAGGCTTGAAAAAGAGTTAAAATGATACCTGAGAGTACTCTTCTAGAGAACTGAAGTTCCATAGAGTATACCTTTGTTCGTACAGTTGATCGTCCGGACCGAAAAAGGGGTAAACTACCACCGGACGGACATGACTTCAAATTTCAATTTAACGAGCGTGAAATGCCACAAGATCGCTCGATGATCTTTTCATGTTTAGAGGGTCTGAAAAGGGCTTAAAAGAAGACCCGTTATGTCTTTTGGGAGTCCCAAGGGTGAGGTCAAGAGTGAAAAATAATCATGCAAGTGAGGCTCAAACTCGTAATCAGGAAAAACAACAAGTACTCTCGAACCTACAGTGATCAGAGACAGCATGGACACCATAATGCAACCAAGATCTACCTAGGTAATCCATGTTCCAGTAAGCTCTACCACCAACTCATGACACTTCTAAAGCAACAATGATGGTTCTGTGTCGCAACCTGATGGGATCGATCCTATGGAAAAGGAAAAAAGACAACGAGATACAAAAGTCAGGGTAGAAACCCAACCTACATGCTCAAGTTGATCATCTGAAATTTTTCCACGGACCGTCAAAAGTTACCCAAAACTCCAAAAAAATGTCCTGATACCCGATCATACCCCTCCAATGCAACTCCTGAATCACACTAAATGGTTTTTGTTTTAAAGAAAATGATAAGGGGGGCCAAAAAAGTGACAAAAAGAGGCCAAAAAGTCTATAAATAGAAGCTGACAGCTCATTATCACCATTGTTGATTTGGAAATTGACTCTGAAGCCAAAAAAAACCCTTTGATAAAAGTGGTGATTCCAGGAGCTACAGTGGATGAAACGACCATCAGTTTGGACCAAGTAAGTACAAACTCTCTTATCTTGCAATTTAAATCTTTATTTGTGCTTTGGGTTCCATGTTTTGGGGGGAAGTCAACCTTCAAAAGGTCAGCCCTAGGTCCACGCGGGTTGTCTTAGGACAGGCCGCGTGTACATTCAGGCAGAGTAAACACTGCATGCGTGTACACGCGACTGTCAGCATTACATCCCGCGTGGACCCCCTTATTGAATGAAAAAAGTTTAAAAAACAAGGGTTAACCCTCCTGAACCTTGGTGTTTTGCAGGATGTATGTTCACTAGAGAGAAAGAGAGCATGAGGAGGTTAGTGAGTTGGTCGGGGAAGACCCCAATGCTGTGGTTGTCTTGATGTAATGTGGGTTGCTCAAGTTCTTCTTATGTCCTTTTATGTGGGCACAACCTAGGCTATTGAATGACTTGGTTGATTATTGGCATCCGGATACAGAGGCGTTTATGTTAGAGGGGCAGTCACTGGTGCCCATGACAGAGGATATATATTTTTTGACTGGCCTCTCCAGGAGAGGGGAACCAATCAACTTCTGAACATTTCCTTCGTGGCCGCATAACATAGTGGAATTGATAGAACTTTACTGTGAGGCTGGTACAGACTGCTCGAGCTCATAGGTGCCCATAATCAATATTATTGACTTATCGTTGCAGGCGATTGTGTTGCTTATTGGGCGGATTATTGGTTCTGTGGCTCTACAACAGGCGTCCGGTGCACAGATGAACTGTGCAGTCCAGTGTTTAAATGCACAAATATTTGACTAGAGCACAACATTGTTAGATTGTATGAAGAGGAAGTTGACAGATTGTCGGTCACGGACATAGAGGAACTACGGGTTTGGGACCATTCTATGCTCTTTCTTCTTTTAAAGAGTTCTGAGCTTTAGTCCTCGAATAGTGGTACGAGGACATCAGGCCTCTCTTCCTGCAGTTTGTAGATGGGCAGTGTTACTGCCACGACAGGGTGGTGGAAGGACCAATGAGTCCTTCGACGATGATTTCTTCGCTTGGTTGTCGTGACAGATCCCAGTCATAGAGGATTACCCCTATGTTGGGATTGATTTCTCGAGAGATCCTGAGATACCAGTACCTCCAAGTGAGGAGCGAGGAGAGATGGGTAAGTTTACTTCATTGTTTTGTTGTTTTTTGTTTTTGTGAAACATATGTAATTTTTATGTTGCTTTTGTTATATATCATTTTTTTATTCTAGAGTATAGGAGTAAATGCTCTGAACCAATTTCCGTCTGGAAAAATCTCTATTCATCATTCGTTTGGATGGTGATTATTTTCAATAAACTGCTGATAGTCTTCAAGGCAGTTAGAACAGAAATAGAACACAACTGTGTCTATCCATAGTAGTACATAACTACAATCCAGTGGTTCACTACCACACCAAGTAACACACAAGTACTTGATCAACAACATATGGTTGTGAACAGTGGAACATATCCACAACAGTAGTCCTCATCTACTGTCATACAGTCTTCATAACAAGCATCTGATAGCAACATGCATAGAAACAATGTTATGATATATACTGAATTATTTAGGCCAATCTTTCACTCACATCTATGAGCTCTGAAAGAATATTTGCCTCACGAACAGTGGAACACATCCACCGTAGTAGTCTATATCTACTGTCTTCATAACAAACATCTGATAGCAACCTGCACAGAAACAATGTTATGATATAAATTGAATTATCTGGGCCAATCTTTCACTCACATCTGTGAGCTCTGAAAGAATATATGCCTCAAAATAGTGGAATATATCCACCATAGTAGTATATCTCTACTGTCTGGAGACAGGTAGTCTCCATAACAATCATCTGATTCCATCCTGCACAGAAAAATATTGTTAAAGATAAACTGAATCATCTGGGCCAATCTTTCACTTACGTTTGTGAGATTTGAAAGAATATCTGCCCTCATCAGCAATGGGCTATCTGCCTGATTCTTCTCAAACAAGGAAGAAGGATTGTTTCTGATTTCTAAGCATGGACCATTCCTCACCCTGGGCCATTCTTCCTACACTAATCAAAGTGCACCCTGGACAGAATGTATAAACCCTAAGGAATGTTTGAGTCTAGACCATTCCCCACCCTGGGCCATTCCTCCTACACTTATCAAAGTGCGCCCTGGAGAGAATGTATAAACCCTAAGGAATGTCTGTCTTGGACCATTCCCCACCCTGGGCCATTCCTACTACACTTATCAAAGTGCACCTTGGAGAGAATGTATAACCCTAAGGAATGTTTGTCCCTGATTGTTGAGTCTGGACCATTCCCCACCCTGGGCCATTCCTCCTACACTAATCAAAGTGCGCCCTAGAGAGAATGTATAACCCTAAGGAATGATTGTCCAAACCATTTCCTCCGTTAACCACAAGAGGAAAAGACTGTCCTGTATCAACCTCCAAAATGGACCATTCCTCATGTTAACCACAATGAGAAATCGTTGTCCGGCGAGGTGGCCCTGTCTTCTTAAGTAACCCTCAAGAAGAGAGACTGCCCTAGATCACTCCCCATGTTAACCACAATGGGAAGTCGTTGTCTATGATACATCAGCAATCAGACTACTTTCTATGTTAACCACAATGGAAAGTGATTGTCCATCAAAAATCTCAATCCACTTTCCGAACAGGAAAGCATCTGTCCAAGATGGACTATTTTTCCATTTTGAAGAATGAATCTTTTCAATAATGTTTTCAGTGCTCCCTCCTAACTTGGAGAGTCATTTCTTCCTTTTCCAATAAGAAGGAAGTTGTTTCCACGATCTCTAGATTGAGTACGCAAACTCTTTCATCTTGGATAGAAGTTTTACCAAAATGTCTTCTTGTATGCTCATCTGTGAAGATATGTATTGGAGAACCATTTTCTCCTTTCTGGACTTCATCATGGATAATGTAATGCTTGATTTCAAATGTACTTTAGTTTGGAACACTGTGAAGGCTTTATGTAGATCTGAACGATAGAGTATATCATAGTTGGAAAGCTGGAACATATCCATGTGGCACTTCTTCTGTCATCATGAGATCTGATCTACTGAGTAGTCATCTTGATGTTTATAGGAAATCTTCACCACGCTTCTGTTGTGCACTGGAGATTCTTCACCAAGTTATCTTCTTCTTATCTTCATACAAGAGTCTCTTTCTGGTATGCCTCAAAGTCTTGAGATTGCTCTTCATACGTTCTTTATTCAATTTCTTTGGAGAACATTCTTTGCATTCATCTGATGTAGAACTCCAACTTATGGATGTTGCGGATGATATAATGACTTATGTAGAGATAAGTCTGGTTTACTGGAACAAGTAATCATCATAGTCTTCTCCCTCCATCTGGGAGAACCTCTGGTTCTAGATCTCGCAATGCTTTCATTCATAAGTCTTCCATACACTGTTCTTCATCACGACTTTCAGTTCTTCTGCTTGATTTTGTTTAGTGAGTTCATATCAGGCTGGTAATCTTGTGATTCTTGATTCAATGACTGGTTGTTCTGGTTCCTCTTTCTTTCTTGGAATCCTCATGTTCTTCTTCATGTTTTTCTTTATCTCTTGGGTCCATGGAGTTTCTTATAGATTCCATGCTCTAGATATTCCACTTCTTCTTTTCATCATAGGATCACAGATCTGGATGGACAACTAGGAATACTTTAAGGCTTCCCTTTGAAGAGGTCTTCTTCTGCGATTGAACTGAACACGTACTGTCTTTCATGGCTGCTACCATGGATATATATATTTCATCATTTTCAATGGATCATAGGATTAGCTCCCTCCTAACCCTTGCTTCATGTAAGAGTGCATATAATTGGCTCCCTCCGTCTAATAGAGTCCACGCTTCCATATGCATCCTTATTGTCTTTTGCAATATATAATTGGCTCTCTTGTCTAACAGAGTCCATGCTTTCGTCTTGTTATCTTCTACAAAACATCATAAGTCTTTTTCCAATTTCCTCTCGATTGTTGACTTCTTTCTGTCTTTGCTTCTTTTAAGTGTCTTCATGATTGATTCGGCTTGATATCTTCCACATGATTTGTATTTCATCCTTTCATGTGTATTATCTAATGATAACTCTTTTCATCTTGTTTGTTATTCCATAGGTATAGTTCTTCTTGGAACACATTATCTTCCAAGAGATAGATATATAAGATATCTACAAAGATGATGCAAACAAGAAATGTACAAGGAACAAGAAGAGTGTTGTTACCTTTTTAGAAGAAGAAGTCTTTTCCATCTTGCTTAGTCTTCTTTGTAGGTTCCTTTTCTTCGGAAATCGATGCTTCATGTTTCTCCTTCCTTTTCTTTAGCTCGGGACACTGATTCTTGTAGTGACTGTACTTTTGACAGTTAAAGCATTGTACTTCTGAAATGTCTTTCTCTTGATTTGGCTTCCTCCTTGAGCCAAACTTCCTTTTGTTCCTAAAGTTCTTGAATCTTTTTGTGAAGGCTTGATCATCGTACTTCTTTTGGGGTTTCTCTTTTGCATTGATCCTTGATTCTTCTTGAGCACAACAAGTCCAAAGTTCTTCAAATGTCGGGTACTCCTTCCTTGTGTTCATGCTTGCGGCAAATGCATCCCATGTCTTGGGAAGACCATTGAGTACTTTGTTCACCAATTCCTTCTCTGAAGTGATCTCTTCAATAGCTTGTAGTTTATCTCTTAATTGGGACATCCTTACAAAGTATGATGTTATGTTGTCGTCGTCATTCATCTTCATGTTACAGAGCTCATTCTTCAGACTCATAACTTGTCCAATGTTTCTGACTGACAAGAGATTTGTTAGGGCATCGTACATCTTCTTTGATGAGTCAAGATGGGAGATGTAGGGTATCAAGTGGTCTTTTATAGAATCCACTATAACACTGATGGCATTGATGTCAACATCCTTGAACTTCTCCATAGCTGCAACGTTTTATGGTTCCTTCTCTTCTCCTTCTTCAAACTCTGGCTTCATGATCTTTCCTTTCACAATATCCAACACTTTATTCTTAGCAAGGATGAAGTCAATCCTTGTCTTCCATGCTCTGAAGTTAGAGGCTCCATCTAACTTGTTCTCAGACTTCATAGAGTTTGTCATGGCTGCTTGACTTGGTCAAACCCTAGATTTGACCAGAAATCCAAACATCACGTCTTGGCCTTCTGAGAGTGCCAGGAGATGCGCTAGGCTAGGGCGCACTGATCTGTCTGAAGATTAGGTCAATCCATTCACTTAAGGTGACTCAACAAGAGGATTAGGGTTTCTGCAACTGCTCCTGCTAGTAACCCTAGCGGCAGTGTCCTGGAAGCTGCTTCTGCTAGTAACCCTAGTAGCAGTTCCTCAACGAGCTCAATATCCTAGCGGCTATGTTTCCTTCCAACGTTTAGACTGAATGAAGGAGGTGCGGGCCCATAACCTGTTAGAATATAGAAGATGGTGTGTGTTGCCGTCCTAATACACACCTGGGTTATCGTGGAAGAAACCTTCAATCCACTTGGTGTGTCCTTGGGGGCAGGTCTCGAGTCAAGGTGCTGTCGCATGATCCTCAACTCCTCCGTCTAGGCCAACTCCTAGCGAAGCCAAGGGGGGGTAGTCCCTATAAAACGAATCTAAGGCTTTTAAAATCTAAGAAAGAAAAAGACACTTACTCTAGGAGCTTATTTATTTGAAATAAAACTTGATCAATTAGCATTTATCATCATCATACTCAAAAGGTACTTGCTCATATGAAAGATACATTACTGAATGAATAAAATTGCTCGCATAAGAAAAAGATAGATAGTATGTTTTAACCAGTGCCTTAAATGGAGTCGTATGCAGTGTAGATCAAGGATTTTATTAAGTCGGATTGCATGAATATCTAAGCATTGATTTAACATGCAACAGGTTAGAGTGTTTGTAGTGTGTTTGATATTGATTTATTTGTGTAGTTGATTGTTAGATTAGAGCATGCACAACTCTACGCAAAGAAAACTAACCACAACACCCAACTCCCTGAGGGGAAAAGACAACCTCAAAAAACGAAGTTAGAACCCCCCAGGGTCCCTGGAAACCTTGAAATCCACCCAAAATGAGCATGAACTCCTCTTGGATCTGTTTTCGCTACAACAAAACAGCAAACAGATAAGATGAGAAATGACAAAAAAGAACTTTTGAACAAATAAATTTTTATCAAGATTTTCAGAAATTTTTCTAAGGCAAAAAAGTGGATTTTTTGGACTTTTTGGCACTTTTGCATGGATTAAACTTAGGCTCTTCTAACTGTTTCTGTTTTCTGTCATAAAACAGCAAGCATAAGGCAGTTATTTAGCTTGATTTTGAACTCAAAACAAATCATTTAACTACCTTCAAATCTAGGAGAAAAGCAACTAGAAAAATGCCCTAGATCTATTTCTTTAAATTGAAGTTTTTTTAACAAGATCTAGAAACTTTGCATGCAAAGGAAACTAATTCAAACTTTTGATTTAGAACTAAATTTTTAAGCATGCAATAAAAGTAACTAAATGATTTTAAAGAGAAATGAGAGGGAGAAGAAAAATCCTTATATTTTTATTTTTTCAAGCATTGAAAGTTTATGGGCGATGGGGTCCTTTGATGAAGACTAGAGGGAGCTCAATCCTTTGAATATCTTGGACGATGACGGTTGAAGCAACAACCTATCAATCCTCCAAGCTTGAAAAACCTGCAACAATGTACTTCAATCCTGCAAACATTTGTTAAAAGGTCTTCCTTACAAAACAAAACTCAAATATGCATGTTAGTTTAGCCGAAAACGAAGCATGCAATATAAAAGTCTATGATTTAAGGAATAAATAAGATGAATCAAACTAGATTTATCTTATCCTACTGTATGATAGCATACCTTTTAAGCCTTTAAAATAGATACACAAGATTGAATAACAAGATACAGGTTACCTCATATAGACTATACTAGATCCAAGCATCCACACATAGCATCCACAACAATAGTGCTCCAAAGTCTTCTTTATTCAAATGCTTCAAAGTATTACAGAGTTTCTTTACCCAAGACTCAATTTCAAAAATGAAGAGGGTCGACCTTTCTTAAATAGGCGTGGAGGTGGAGATCCCTCGACAATGTATGCGCTAGGGTTAGGTGATGATAGGTGCATGAGAGGAGGAGTGGCGTTAATTTAGTGATAGTGGAAGTGAGGCATGGGAGTTAACTTAGGGAGAAGGTGAGTGATTAAGGGGAAAGGGAAGTGACGTAAGGAGTGGGAGATACGTATGAGTGAGCTACGTAATAGGAGGGGAAGCTTACGTATGGGATGAGGGAGGCTTACGTATAGGTGAGTGGAATCTTATGCATGGGAAGGGGGAGTGTACATAGAGTGGGGAGGAGGTGTTACGTATTAAGTGATGGGGGGATTCGTGAGTTTAGGTGTGAGTTTAGGTGAGAGAACTTAGGGAGAACGGTAGTACGTGAGAGTGACGTGAGGATGAGGGTTACGTAGAGGTAAAGGGAAGATTACGTAAGGGTTGAAGAGGGTACACACGAGTGGAGAGGGTTACATAGAGTTGTTACGTATGAGTGAGTGGAGTGAGTAATTGGAGGCATGGGCCACATGCAAGAGGAACCACCTAAGATGGGAGTCGAGTCCCTACATTGGGAACTCCTCCCAAAAGCCACGTCATCTAATCTAAGTCGACCCTCTTACCTTAGTCGACTCACTTAAATGTTTAGTCAACTAAGGATACCCAAAACATTTTTTAAATCAATGTTCCCAGTTTTCCTAAAATTTAGGAAACTCAATTAATTACCCCTTTTCCATATTTTCGAGTAAAAATGATATTTTTTAGCAATAATAATCGTTTTTTTGCCTCGAAAGATGGAAAATAAGGGTTTACATCATGCTCTGTACCTGAAAACGACTGTAAATATGGCATCTGACAACATCTGATGCCATATTTTTACACTTATTGACTCAGAATTAATAAATTCCAATTTTGCGGGAATTTAATTAATTCGCTAAAACTTAAAAA
>ML787181.1:388213-410164 GCA_009831015.1 Picea engelmannii
TACTTGACATCAACCAATGACATCAATCAAACCAAACCATTTACATCAATGACATATGATCCAACAATCTCCCAAGTAATCAAACCATTGGCATCAATGACAAACCATTGGCATCAATGACAACATGATCCAACAGACTCTTCAAGGAGTGTAAGAGTCAGAGAATCCCTTGAAGAATCGGGAATAGAAGCTCAGGAGGGGCGGCATTATCATATGCGCGGCGAAGCTCAAGGTTCAGGAGTTCGCAGAGAAGAAAGCAAACAAAGGTTGAGGCCTTAGGGAAATTTGGAATTCTTCCAAGTGCAGGAAGAAAGAGAGCCAAAGATCAGAAGGAGCAACATCGACCATTGGATCAACTGATAGAATCTGGATCGTTGGTTTTCGCATCCAGGGGGCAGCCGGAGAAGCGCACAGGAGGAAGGATGGATCTGAGCCATCAGATCTACAGCGTAATACCCGACAGCCGTCAGATCGATTGGGAGCTGCACGAGGTTTAACTTCGCAAACATGAGAGTGAGAATCCTGAAAGGCATCGGCACTCGGGATATCGGGGATATCAAGGACGTGAGGAGAGTCCCTCGACACCAGAACCCTCGAATTAGTGAGGCTTGATCTGGACCGTTCGTTGGGAGTGGACGCGTGTCACGAGGTTACCCGCATCGGGGACTCAGACACTAGAGGTTGGAAGAGGAAGTCATTCGACTTCATGAGTGGCGAAAAGGCGAGAGATCCATGTTGTGGGGCCTAGCTGATGTCATATCGGGAGATCGGATCACGAGAACGGTGTGGGGCCACAGGAGTCGGCAAGCGGACAGGTGGTACATCGCATATCGGGATTTCATGAGTAGAAGGGCGGAGAGCTTGGTGTCAAAGGTCACGAAGCGCGAGGTTAGGAAGCACGAGGTCACGAAACGGCGAAGTGGCGAGAGGACTAGGAGCTATCCATCTGAGGAGGACAGGTGGCAGAGATCGAGAGATCTCGCGAACTCGGAAGTTCGTAGGTTGAGAGCCCAAGTATTGGGTACTCCAAGTTGTGAGACGCGAGGAGCGAGAAGAAGAATAGTCGTTGGATCTGGATTGTAGGAGAACCGTTGGATCCATCGCGAGATCACCTATCGGGGTTTCGTGAGAAAAGACTCGAGGATTTGGCCACGGGGATCGCGATATTGCGATAAGCGATATCTCAACAGTTGGAGGACAGTGTGGGCCATAGCGAAGTCGGTGAGTGGAGTACAGGTGGCACGAAGTCATCGGGGTCTCACCGCGAGAAGTCTTGAAATATTGGCGTTAGGATTCACGATCTCGCGAAGTCTAAAGTCCCGTAAGATAAGGGACCGTTGAAAAAGTCAACTCACGTGCGCATCGGCATTTCGACGCATCGGGTATCGAGAGTTGGAAAATCAAGAGCTTGATATAGCGAGTCGCGAAGTCACGATAGGATAAGTCGTGATAGGAGAAGGGTGAGGTCAATATTGATTCATATCGGCACTCGGGGACTCGTAAGATTCACACCCGACCACTGACCTTTGGACTCACGAAGTCGCGAGTTCCGATTCTCCGATAAGTCAAGAAGGGGGGATCGCGCAGGAGAAGAGAATCTGTGGGTAGATATTTCCCGATAGGGAAATAGAAGAGCTTTGGAGTTCTTCGGGCCGAGAAGAAGAAGATCCTGTGTGAGTGAGCGTGCTTCGAGGAGTGCGGCTGCATCATCCTCTTTGACATATGCTAGAAAATTAGATTGTATCTCATAACATCCCATCTCCAACTCACGATATACAAGCTCATTTATGGGTTTCTTAGGATCCTCAACACGGTATTTTCTTTCTAATTCTTTGTTTAATCTAAAGATGGCCCCATCTGGAGTGGGAATGGTGGCATAAGTTAAAGCCACTTGTAAATTCCCCCCCAAATCTGCAGTTGTTTTTCTTGAAAGCAACATACCCCAAGCATATGGCACATCAATCACTACTATGTCCATTTCTATCATGATGTCCGGGAAGGCAGCCAAATGCACTTGTAAGCCCTTTATCAAGCCATGCACTTCAATTGTTTTACTATTCATGGCACAAATGTTATGGTAAGGCCTTGAAATCCTTAAATTTAATTGGTCCATTACTTTCTTAGTCATAACATTTCAACTTGCTCCAGAGTCAAGCATGCAATTATGAAGGAGATGGTTGTTCACAAGCAGAGAAAGGAAAAATGGTTGATTCTTTTCGTTCCCCCTATCCCAATTTTGCAAAATCACAAGTGCATCTTGGTAAGCTATAGTTGGTGGCCTGTCAATATTGTGTTGATGAGGATATTCTATGGCTTTGAGCAATTTCCTCTTCTGAGATGGGATTTTCATTATTTCTGCCACAGGGACCAATATTTTTGCATTATTCAACCACCCTCCTAAGTCAATATTTAATTCTGAATTTGTAGGAACAATTGAATTAGGAGGGGGGGGTGTGTCTTAGGCCCATCTTGATTTTTTGTCCCATCTCTTTGGTAAGTAAGGCCTCTATATCTAGCCATTTCTGATACTTGCTTGGGAGTAGGCTTAGGACCAAATCTTTCTGTTGCTTTGTCCACCACATTATTCATGCAATTTACCAACCTACTATGCTCCATCATTTCCATCCATTCATTCATGCCAACATTATGTTCATGACCAAACATATTAACTTGCTCATGTTCTGGTCTAGATGGTTCCCCTTCATTAAAAACTTGAAGAAAAATTTGGCAAGTTAATTCCTCTTGAAATTGCCCACAAGGTCTACAATATGGGATAACTTGGTGGTCAACCAAGTTAGTAGACTCAAAAGGATTTGGGGGCCTTTTCTCTTGAGGTGGAGGTCTCTTTTTCCATTTATCATTTGGCTTATGATGAGATCTGTTAGCTTGAGCCCTCTCCGTTGCCACCAACCTATTTTGCATGGTTGTCATCTGATTAGCATGGTTAATCTCTATTTGCTTTATTTGATTAGCTTGATTAACCTCCCTTTGCCTAATTAATTGAGCGAGCTCCTTTATGCCATTATTAGAAGACTCTTGATTTTCTACTTTCTCCTTCTTCTCCTCATAGGGTCTAGAAGAAGTCCCCCTTGAGAAACTAGGAATATTTGACTTCCTGGCATCTGAAGATTTTCCAGGTCCTATCAAGCTGCCAACTAGGTCTATCTTTGACCTCAAGTTGGCTCTAAGTTTCAACTGTCAATGAAGGTTTTTCTGCTATTTTAGGACAGCCAACAATTTAGGAACTTCTTGCTGATTTGTTACGGTTACATTCGTAATTTAGGTGCTCTAGCATGTAGTTTTAGTCACCAAGGGTTAGCACATGCATACCAAAATAAATGTAACACACCTAGAGATATTTACAGCTGAAAATACAGCAGTTCTACATTCTAACATACATGAAATTGAACACATGTACTTTTGGTCAACATGACCCTAGATAAAACCCCCCTGGGGAAATCCAGTTTGGAATATATGTCTATATATGAGGAGAATAGATGGTGGAATACAACAAGTACAAAATATAGATGAAACTGATACAATAGCAGCTTGATCCATGGTGCAACACTAGTCCAAATGAAGCAAGAGTTCCCTAGGATGGTGCGCCCCCCATGTAATGTCCCCATTTTGGGACATTATAACATTATAGAGTGTTATGCCTACCGGAGTAGCCAGATAGGGGTGACAGAGAGTTCGAGAGATATTGAGGGCTTTTATGGGCCCGACTTGCATTGTTCATCATCAGGATCCATTCCACACAACTGGGCTTTGGTTTTGTTGCATTCCAATGATTTTCGTAATTTTGATTTATTATGGGTCATATCTTAATTAAATTCACTAAGAAAGTCATAATGGGCATATTACTTGGAGAAACCTCTTAGTGTAATAGCTCATCGGAATTGGGAGGAAGAGCATTACAGGATAAGATGATGAGAAGTGACTTTCAGTGGCCGGAGAAGCCATCAGGATGGATAAATCACTTTTTAGAGGTAAAATAGTTAATTAATTAATTAATTAAGTGATTTAATCAAGAAATAATAAAATAAAGTAAGTCACTTGGAGGGAAAAAGTCAACAATGAAATAGGGTTTCGGGAACCTGTAAAGGAAGGGTAAAGCAACCTAATTCATTATTATGTTATGATTTGATGTTGAGATATTTGCAGAGGAGGAGGAAATCGACCCCTTTGTTGTTTTGTGAATTTCTGGAGGAAAACACCACCATTGATCAGTTTCGGTGTTGAGAGACACACCCTATCCTATCGGAGATACCATCCAGGTATTTCACTGTGAATTACAGTGTCAAGTTCAGTGATTGCGCAACTCAACCAGTGAGGGCGCAAGTGTTTGAGAGAGGGTTTGTGCGGTCTCTTGTGACAGTTTGGATTTGGTCGATTCCTTCCAACCCATTAGAGAGCTAGCCAAGGCGCACCTATTGAACCATCTATCATCAGTTTTTGACGGTGGAATCTTTCGGAAAGTGGAAAATAGTCATTTAGGGCCCAACTCCAGAGGAAGGACATTTGGGGTTCTAGGGGACATTCCGGGACAGATCTAAGGAATCCATTCCAACCCATTATAGAGGAAACCAGGACGATTGTTTTGAGCTATACATCGTCAGATTCCATCGGTGGAATCACTAGGGTGCACTCATTGGGCCCAAGAGGTGCGCAAACCCCCAGGGGGTGAGATTCAGAGCCTCAGAGGTCGAATCTTCAGTCCGACAGTCATCGGGATCGGTCTAGAGGCTAGGGCGCATCTTTTGACACAGTGTCCAGCTCATTCCGATGGGTATCGCCATCATGGTGAGTTTTCTGGATTCTACAGTAGTTACCATGAGCTGCCAGACGACTTTTCGCCGATCTATCCGTGCATGCACAAACCATCCCTGTTCTTCTGGTCACAGGTATTTCTTATCTATTATTTTGTATTCCAGTGATGATCCATGAGATCTAACTGATGATTATCATATCTGCTTCTAGTCTTTATTGTATTTCTTGATTTTTCCAGCATTATATATATTAGTGAGTTGTGTTGTCCTTATTTCGCATGCATTGTTTTATACTGCTAAACACATAATAAATTGGAACACACATGCAAAAAAAACTGAGCATCTTCACACAGTTACTCAAACGCAGTCAGAAACCCCCAGAGTATCAGATTCAGTAGCCAAACCGTAGTTCAACAGTAGATATCCAGATCAGCTAGATCAGGGATATTACACCCCAGAAATGATGACAAGACCACTTAAATGGATCCAGATGCCAACTAGAAGCTCTGATCTAGAAACCCTCCACAGTACTCTGATACTGATGAATAGCCTCCCTCTGAAACAAACCTCATTGCAATCTGAGCTCTCTAAGTCCTCCCCACTGATGATGCGCCCTCCTCAGAATAAAATATCCTCAGTAAATAAACAGGGAACTAAGCCTCCATGAGCCCTCCATGCAAGGAGGCACCCAATATTTCCTCTCCCTCTGCCTGAAACCTCATCCTCTTGCTCTCTCTCAAACTCTTGGAGTGAACAAATAAGGAATGGCCTCTCCTTGGCCTCTTGCACCCTCCTTTAGGATGCATAAGGAAACCTAAAATTTAGGTGGATGAGATCATCTCATCTCATCCCTAATCAATGGTTGAGATCACTCAAAAAAAATCTCACTCAAAAACCCACTTTTCTTAAGTTTCCATATTTTCTACTTTATGTTTATTAATTCACCCACTTTGTGAATTAATTGTCACTTTAGGCTAAAATGACCAAATTTTACTTTTGACTTAAATCTCCTAAGTCAAAGTGAAATTACACATAAAGTACATAGTACAAGGTATAAAGTACTTCCCTCGTGTGTTTAGAAGCTCACAAACACAAGGGGACCACTTTCCAAGGTACCCAAATCTCAACACTCCCTCTTACTGAGGAAAGTGCCTGTCACCACCAATATCATCCCTATAGTGGACATGGTTTCCTCCTAGCATATAGTCGATGAGTATGGCTGTACCCTGATCACTGAAAGTAGTTTGACATAGATCTGCTCAATCTGCATGATCCATAGATGGAAGTGTCTCTCCACCTATCCAAGATCACCTAGATCTTGGCATCACACCAAATATCTCCACCTTGGTCTCCCACTAAGGATTTCTACCTCTTGGCATCTCGCCAATGGTCACTACTCTTGGCATCTCACCAAGAGTCACTCTCTTAATCACCAAGAGTCTCCCCCTCTTGGTATCTCACCAAGAGTACCAGGATCTCGACATCTCACCAAGATTCTCAACTTGGCCTCTCACCAAGTAGCTTCCACCTGAAGTGGATCCAGAACTTGATCTGCCAGTCTCTGTAGCCAAGTGAGGCTCAAGCCTCCGTGGTGACCTGCCACTCGTCCTCATCAATCTCTGATGCTCTGAAGCTGTAGCACCAACTCTCGGTCTTCTCAAAAACTCTGAAACTGAAGTTATCCTAGGTGGACCAGTCACCCCCTCTGAAGATGGTGTACTCGAAAATTGAGTCTGAGCTCCCTCTGAATCACTACTATGAGTCAATCGGTCCTCCTCAACTCTATCTCCCCATCTAATGATGGATGGTGTAACAACAAACAAAGTAGTCGCGAATGCACACTCTCTCGCAAACTGTTCATCGAACTCAAGCTCCTCTACTGTCGCTGTTGAAACATCATGCTGCTTCTTCTTATTCTTGGGACATTGTCCTGCATAGTGAACTAAATCCATACAAGCAAAGCATCTCACTGATCTCATATCTCTCTTCGTCCCACTGCTACTCTCTCTTCCTTGTGGTGGGGCCCCAAACTTGGGACCCTGCTGACATCCTCGACCGGTCTTCTTCTTGCCTTTTGTCCAAAGAGAAAAGTCCTCATCACTCTGCACTGCCTGCTGCTGTTGCTGTCCAAAAGCCTCCGCCACAAGTCTAGTCTCATCCTGAACGAAGTCATCCCACATCCTCTCCCATGTAGGCATAACCTCCCTCACAACAATGCCACGAACGAATGGACCCCATGGTTTGGTAAAGTTGTTTAAGGATGTCCTCACCATAGAATTGGGTTCCACCACCTCTCCAACGACTCCAAACTCGTATCTGATCTGGGTGTAACGATCAAGGAAAGAAGTAACTGACTCATCCTCGGGCATGCGAATGCCCCTCAGTCGATCATGAAGAACCATCCTCTGGTTCTCATTAGAGCTCTGATAAAGCTTACATAGAGATGCCCACATCTCATATGCATAAGCTTTCCCAGTCAAGTGGGGAATGATGTGATCCGTCACTGAATCACATATGGTCCTCTTTGCCTTGTTGTTCCTCTTTATGAACTCTGCCAACAAGACAAGAGCAGTAGCAAGAATAGCAGGAACATACGCCTCAACTATATCCCATAGTTTGAGGTCCTCCAAGATAACGATGATCCTTGCCTTCCAAGGCGACCAATTGCAAGCTCCAACTAGCCTATCCTATACACACATCTGAGATGCTGACATGACTGCCAAAATGCACTCCAACTGATGCTCCAACTACAAAGGAACGTTGCCTCACTCCTGTTAACACAGGTGTGAAAAGAGGCAAGCAAATTCTAAGATCACTCCTAGCAATATAGGTGTGAAAAGAGGTCGTGAAATACAACCTCACTCTTGTCCATGCAGGTATGAAAAGAGGTTGTCGAAACTGTGCACAAACTACTCTACAATCCTCTACAAAATGTTGCCAACAAGCTGCCACTAATCTCTGTCAATGGCTGTCCACAAAATCTGCCAAGAAGATGTCTATAATAGCCCACTCATATGTTGTCCAAACTACTCAAAAATCAACAACCTGGCTCTGATACCATGAAGATTTTCTAGGTCCTATCAAGCTTCCAACTAGGTTTGTCTTTGACCTCAAGTTGGCTCTAAGTTTCAACTGTCAATGAAGCTTTTGCTGTTGTTTTAGGACAGCCAACAGTTCAGGAACTTCTTTCTGATTTGTTACGTTTACATTTGCAATTTAGGTGCTCTAGCATGTAGTTTTAATCACCAAGGGTTAGCACATGCATACCAAAATAAATGTAACACACCTAGAGATCTTTACAGCTAAAAATATAGTAGTTCTACACTCTAACATACATGAAATTGAACACATGTATTTTTGGTCAACATGACCCTGGATAAACCCCCCCCCCCCGGGGAAAACCAGTTTGGAATATATGTCTATATATGAGGAGAATAGATAGTGGAATACAACAAGTACAAAATATAGATGAACCTGATACAATAGTAGCTTGATCCAAGCTGCAACACTAGTCCAAATGAAGCAAGAGCGCCCTAGGATGGTGCGCCCCCCAGAAATGCTGACAAGACCACTGAAATGGAGCCAGATGCCAACTGGGAGCTCTGATCTAGAAACCCCTCCACAGTACTCTGATACTAATGAGTAGCCTCCCTCTGAAACAGACCTCACTGCAATATGAGCTCTCTAAGTCCTCCCCATTGATGATGCGCCCTCCTCAGAATAAAAGCTCCTTAGTAAATAAATAGGGAACTAAGCCTCCATGAGCCCTCCATGCAAGGAGGCGCCCAAGCTTTCTTGTTCCTCTGCATAAAACCTCATCCTCTTGCTCTCTCTCAAACTCTTGGCGTGAACAAATGAGTGAATGGCCTCTCCTTGGCCTCTTGCGCCCTCCTTTAGGATGCATAGGAAAACCTAAAAGTTGGGTGGATGAGATCATCTCATCTCATCCCTAATCAATGGTTGAGATCACTCAAAAAGAATCTCACTCAAAAACCCACTTTACTTAAGTTTCCATAGTTTCCTCTTTATGTCTATTAATTCACCCACTTTGTGAATTAATTGTCACTTTAGGCTAAAATGACCAAATTTCAATTTTGACTTAAATCTCCTAAGTCAAAGTGAAATTAGACATAAAGGACATAGTACAAGGTACAAAGTATAGATCCAGAGAATCTCAGATAGAGATTGATAGTAAGATAATGCCTTGTCCCCCTTCAATAGTTCAGAGGGAGACAAACATTATTCCAGTTGATCCAAGTTGCTCCAGTTGAGAATCTCAGATAGAGATTGATAGTAAGATAATGCCTTGTCCCCCTTCAATCTCTATCTGAGATCCACAGACTCTCAGATAGAGATTGATAGTAAGATAATGCCTTGTCCCCCTTCAACAGTTCAAAGGGAGACAAACATTATTCCAATTGATCCAAGTTGCTCCAGTTGATATGTTCAGAGATATTGTAGTAGGGCATAAAAGGTCTGTCTAGGCTCACTCTGCAGGAGGCAGAGAAACATATTATCCCCTCAAAGCACATCCCGAGAAATCAAAAGAGATTTTTGAGCTATCCTTCAGTCATGAGCCACTTCATTAATTTTGAGCCTCCTTGTCTTGGAGAAGCAACAGGAGAACAAGTATGGCAAGATACCATAACAAAAGAATACCAGTATATCTTAAAAGAATGATGCTCAAGATATTTTTTAGAGACCAGAAGGGAAGTTTGTGGTAACGTCCAAGTAGATCTATAAGATCAAACACGCAGTTGATGCTAGTGTCAAGAAACACAAAGCAAGATCTATAGCCAAAGGATTCTCACAAACAGAGGGAGTTGTCTATGATGAGACACTTGATCCAGTAAGCCTAATACACTTCCATCTATACTACCATCCATGAGTTGGAAACTATATCAGATGGATGGATTCTTGATGAGTTTGGGTTTCAGCAAGAGTATTGTTGATTCAAACCTATATTATTACAGTGTTGGTGACGAGAACCTGATCTTGATGACTTATTCAGAAATCCTTGTTGGATACAAGTTAGATTTGACTTTTGATTTCTAGATGAAGGATATGAATATGATGCACTACTTCTTGGACAAGAAGTATGACAGAGGACCGATGAGATTTTCTTGAGTTAAGGAAAATATACAATGGGAATACTAAAGAAGTTCAGTATGACAGAATGCAAAACCACTGTGATGGATTTGAAGAAAATGAATGATAATGATTCAGATGAGATTGATCCACAACTGATTGGATCATTGATGTATTTGGTTAACACCTGTAATGTCCCCACTTTGGGACATCATCACAGTGCAGAGGTTTATGATGACCAGAGTAGCCAAATGGATGTTATAGCAATTACAGGGTTTATTAAGAGGCATTGTGGGGTCCAAATTGCATTTCTATTCATATTTCATCATTATGAGACATTCCGCACAGGTTGGCTTTGGTTCCATTGCATTCCGACGATTTCCATGATTTTGACTATTTTGGGCTATAAGTCAATTAAATTCATTGAAGAGATCATTTTGGGCACATTACTTGGAGGAACCTCTCAGTGTAACAGCTCATTGGAATCGGGAGGGATGGTGAGAAGTGACTTTCAGTGGCCAGGGAAGCCACAAGGAGAGATAAGGAGATTTTCTGAGGTAAAAAGGTTAATTAATTAATTAAAGTGATTTAATTAATTAATTAAATATTAATAAAATGAAAGTCACTTTGGAGGGACAAGGTGAGCCAAAAAGTATAAAGGAAAAGCAAGGGCCTCTACTCATTCATTCATGTATGATCATCTTTTGATATCTGGCTTTTAGCTAGTGAGCCCAACATTGGGGGTTTTGAGGGTTTTGACTTAACAAACCCTAGAGGACGATTCAATGGTGAAAGATTCCACCTAGCTTGTCCCAAGCTTGGTCTCGGAGATGCAATACTCTTCCACACCATTCTAGTTCCAGATCTACTCAGTTGTAGGAGGATTCTACATTAGTTGCAAGGGCAGAGAAAGAGAGGGCGCACCAGCTAGGGTTTCCAACAAGAGGGGTGCACCATCCATTGAGGGAGGATTCGTCCTAGCTGAGGAGAAGTGATTTTGGGAATTCCAAGTATTGTGTTTTCCTTGCAGGTGTCTTAGCATCATTCTTGGTGGTTTTCTAGAGTCTTTCAGTGGAGGATTGATTTGTATTGAGAGTGGGATGATTTTCTTAAGAGGAGGGTGCACCATTATTTGGAGGTTAGCTAGATCTAAAGATCTAGCAGGGAGCACTTGGGTTTTCATTGTCGTGCTCCGATCTATCATTCTAGTGGATTGGTGGAACTGTTGGAGGTCTCTAGGAGAGAGGTCGAGTTATTAGGGTTTCAGCCATCTAGGAGGGCACACCATACATTGGAGGAGGTTCAGATCCATATGGTTTGAGAGCAATCTTGGAGATTCGGGCACCTGGGTTGTTCTTTCCATCACCCGATCGACTGTTTGGCATCTTTCTTGGGGTGATTGGACACATTTGGTAGCGGGGCCGAATTATTGACGAGCTTCATCTATTCAGCAGGGCGTGGCACCTTCCAGCTTGGGGGTTTAGCATTCTTACAGCCCAGATCTACTTGTATTCAGTCTTCATTGTATATCCAGCCTTTGGAGGCTTATTGTAGTCTTCTATTGGATCATTTTGTAGCAGCTCTATTATCTATCTTCTTAGCCATCTGTTGATCATTCCAGATCGACATCTTCGTTGTAGCAGGTTTCTCTATTTCATGAATAAAAGTGGATTTGAGATGTTTTGGCTTGTCTATCATATTGCATATGGTTGAGGTATGTTCCATGGTTATATCTTCTTGTTATTTGCTGCAACATACATATAAACACATCAGTAAACCCTAAGGCCGAAATCAAGAGGCCATTCTACAAGTAACACATGTAAACAAGTAGGTCAGCAAAGTGTTTGACGAAATGCCACAACCAATAAAAGTTTAAAAAGACACCAAAATCGTGATGATCCTGGCATAATGGCTTGGGATCATTACAGTGGTATCAAAGCTTAAATCCTGCCAACGTGAGGGGTCTTTCATAGGGATAAATGAATAGTTGGAAGGAAATGGATAAGATAGCCTTGGAGATGACATGCTTGGAGATAACATATTTCGGCCTTAGTGAGGAAAATAGGGCTCTCATAACCTTTCCTCAGTATGTAGCCTTTAGAAAGCCTGATTGGAGCAAACGAGATATTTTACATGGGATCATCATAGCAGATAAAAAGAAAAAAGAAGCAGCTAGATGGTGGGAAGAACAGAGAAACCCCACACCCATTAGGAGCACGCAACCTTGCTACAGTTGCAAGGGGTCGTGGGAACCAGATCATAGGTGCAGGGGTAAGGACTAGGAGCACACTGTTGAGGCACACTATGACAGTGATGATGAGATGTGTGAGGATGGAGTGATAGATGATGATTTGGGACAGTCTGATGATGATAGTGACTCTTGCACAGAGGCTAGTGATAGTGACTCTTGTACAAAGGATGATGCTACTAGCACACTTGAGGAGGATGGTGACCCTTGTATAGTGAATAGGCAGCTGGATGGACAGGACGATAGCGCCAGTGTCTCAGCAGACATATCACATACCATTGATGACCTTACGCCTCAGCAGAGTGGTGACACTAGTGAGGATTCACACGTGTTATCACCTAGAGATGATGAGCTTCCTATGATGGTCGTGCCACATATGTCATCCTTTCAGACACCCCTGATAGCCACATCACATGAGGAGGTCAGTGACATGTCAGATATGATTGAGGAGCCTTGTGTCAAGGATGCACACCATAGAAATGTAGATCCACCGATCGAGGAGGAGATACAGGGACTATAGACAGTTGACCCTACACATACAGATCAACATGAGGAGATTGAGTCACAACTTTTAGAGACTCCATTAGTTGAGCAGATTGTGGAGATTGAAAGGTTGATGGAGCACTTACTTCCATGATCGACCTGCAGTGAGGAGGATGCACTCTTTATTGGTTAGGGTGACCATAGCACGTGTCTGGATACACCTATATGGGATCCAGGCACAGATGATAGTAGCAGGGTGAGTGCATAGGAGGATACGACTACTCATACATGATATAGTGTGATGCGGAGGGAGATAGCACCTACTGATGGGGTGCAGTGGCAGATAGGAGGACCCAACAACACAACAGACAGTGGGCAGTTCAGCATGCTATCTTATGTAGAGAGTGTTTTTGGGGACTCCAGAGTTGACACTAGTAGGAGTGACAGCAGCAGTGAGGGATATGAGGTGGCACCTCAGCATGACCATGATCAGGAGCCACGCCACTTAACAACACATTTGAGAGTCAGTGAGGCTATGATCATGGCAACCACCAGGCGCAATGATGACATGCATGCGTTGATGGCAGATTTTTGCTGGAGAGTGTCAGTGGCACATGGTAGTTCAGATGAGGGAATTACCATGGATTATTTTCATACTCTTAAGGAGAGAGTATATGTGATGAGGATCGATTACCAACAGTTGTTGACTGATAGGGACTACTTATTGAGGATTGGTGAGATGTATCATGAGGCTCTGAGGGAGCAGGAGTTGGAGGTAGACAAACTTACTCAAGAGTTGGAGAGCACTCGAGGATTCTTGAGAGGCACACAGACTGCCCTTCAAGAATCAGAGTCTAGGTCAGATGAGTCTCTTGAGGAGATTCGTCAGAGATCCACTTCATCTGTCTTAGTGGACACTCAAATGTGTTAGTCAGTCACGTTGATAGAGGATGTTGGTGATCTAGCATAGGAGCACCAGTTGATGGAGGACACTTTCGTTTGTGTTTCGAGAACGGTTTACCTCCATGTAGAGGTGGATCCATCAGTATGCCCAGGATCTATGATGCAACATGAGTTTACGGGAGATGACATGAGTATGCCGGAGCATACAGTGATTAGTGATAGCTCATAGGACTTGCCGAGATGTATGGTGGGATTTAGAGGGGTGTACTGCCTTGCAGAGAGGAGACACACTTAGGGGAGCATGCAGAGGCCACTCCTTTGCAGCAGCATATGGTTATGAGATATCACCTTCACCGTTTCAGCAGTTGCGTGGGTGATAGATGGAGATTGGTTTACCAACAGTTGGGGGAGTTACTTCTGGTTGTACTTGATGATTGGGGTTTGGTGAGGGCTACAGGCAAGCAGTCATCAGGGGTAGAGGTAGACTTGCTCTTAGTCTATTCCTTCGGATTGACCAAGGCAGGTGGTATTTTTTAGCCCTACAGTCAGCTACAAATGTCTCTGTTACCTTTTCCCGACACTTTTATCATGGACAACAACATGAGAAGAGATAGACAGTGGGAGAGGGCATGGGGAGTGCCTAGGCCGAGGCCACTTGACATGAGTATCTTTACGGCATCCAACCGGATAGAGAGGGATCGTCATAGGTAGCTAGTTGAGACTTGGTGTGTAATAGAGAGCATCATGGGCTAGGTGATAGCAGATGAGCACATAGGGCTTCTGACAGTGATCAGTCTCACACAGGAGCAGATAGAGGAGATTGGAAGTGATAAACTTCCAAGTTTGCCATGGGATCCGAGAGTCTGTTTTGTTAGCAGGATGTTCATGTTGATCCAAGTTGTGCCAGAGAGCCACACACTCCATTGTGGTTTGGTTTGGAGTGGGCCTGCAGGTACTTGTCCTATGGGGTGAGACCTTTCCTTCCGCTTGATCATCATGATAGGGCATGGAGATGTTTGGACATGTACTCTTCTACAGAGGTGTCTTCACTGATACAGTTTCTGGACAACAGGTCCAATGGTCATAGGTATCTCAGTTGGAGGACCTAGGAGAGAAGGATTCAAGATGTATGCAGGGGGCATGCAGTCATGGTCAAAGTAGTGCAAGGCCAGCAGGGTGATCTTCGACAGAGGTTAGCATGGGACCCAGGGATTGCAGGATTGAGCATTTCACTGACTGACAGGAGAGAGTCGACCATTGCAGGGGAACGTTATTCTAACTTTCCATTGAGCTTCAGTTGAAAGGAGCACATCACTTGCGGGTGTCTCACAGAGGTCTTGCAACACCTCATTCGGGCATCAACATGAGCAGTTGTTGGAGGTCGTATGGATCTCGATAGAGACTTGGAGGATGGATTCATTCTGAGGTGAGGCCATGTGTCATATGCAGGAGACTCTCGGAGTTGGTATATTTCAAGGTTATACTTCCCAAGGGCTAGCAATTCATGACTTGACATGGGACCCAGGAGGCAGAGTGTATGAGTGTTCATCCTTGGATGGGTTCTATTGTGTATCCCACAGGTGGACATGGGATCCTGGTATTTTATTTGAGTGGATTTGGTTATTTCTTGGGGACAAGCAATTTTCTAGCAGGGAGGACTGTAATGTCCCAACTTTGGGACATCATCACAATGCAGAGGTTTATGATGACCAGAGTAGCCAGATGGATGTTATAGAGAGCATAGGGGTTATTGAGAGGCATTGTGGGGTCCAGCTTTCATTGCTCATCATATTTCAGCATTATGAGCCATTCCGCACAGGTTGGCTTTGGTTCCGTTGCATTCCGACGATTTCCATGATTTTGACTATTTTGGGCTATCAGTGAATTAAATTCACTGAAGAGGTCATTTTGGGCACATTACTTGGAGGAACATCTCAGTGTAATAGCTCATTGGAATCGGGAGAAGCAACACTACAGGATGGGATGGTGAGAAGTGACTTTCAGTGGCCAGGGAAGCCACAAGGAGAGATAAGGAGCTTTTCAGAGGTAAAAAGGTTAATTAATTAATTAAAGTGATTTAATTAATTAATTAAATATTAATAAAATGAAAGTCACTTTGGAGGGACAAGGTGAGCCAAAAAGTATAAAGGAAAGGCAAGGGCCTCTACTCATTCATTCATGTATGATCATCTTTTGATATCTGGCTTTTAGCTAGTGAGCCCAACATTGGGGGTTTTGAGGGTTTTCACTTAACAAAACCTAGAGGACGATTTGTTTGTGAAAGATTCCACGTAGCTTGTCCCAAGCTTGGTCTCAGAGATGCAATACTCTCCCACACCATTCTAGTTCCAAATCTACTCAATTGCAGGAGGATTCTACATCAGTTGCAGGGGCAGAGAAAGAGAGGGCACACCAACTAGGGTTTCCAGCAAGAGGGGCACACCATCCATTGAGGGAGGATCCGTCCTAGCTGAGGAGAAGTGATTTTGGGAATTCCAAGTATTGGGTTTTCCTTGCAGGTGTCTTAGCATCATTCTTGGTGGTTTTCCGGAGTGTTTCAGTGGAGGATTGATTTGTATTGAGAGTGGGAAAATCGTCCCAAGCGGAGGGCGCACCATTATTTGGAGGGTAGCTAGATCTAAAGATCTAGCAGGTATTTGGCCTAGTTGAGCACTTGGGTTTTCATTGTCGTTCCCCGATCTATCATTCTAGTGGATTGGTGGAATTGTTGGAGGTCTCTAGGAGAGAGGCCAAGTTATTAGGGTTTCAGCCATCTAGGAGGGCGCGCCATACATTGGAGGAGGTTCAGATCCATATGGTTTGAGAGGGATCTTGGAGATTCGGGCACCTGGGTTGTTCTTGCCATCACTCGATCTACTGTTTGACATCTTTCTTGGGGTGATTGGACACATTTGGCAGCGAGGCCGAATTGTTGAGGAGCTTCAGCTATTCAGCAGGGCATGGCACCTTCCATCTTGGGGGTTTAACATTCTTACAACCCAGATCTACTTGTATTCAGTCTTCATTGTATATCCAGCCTTTGGAGGCTTATTGTAGTTTTCTATTGGAGCATTTTGTAGCAGATCTATTATCTATCTTCTTAGCCATCTGTTGAGCATTCCAGACCAGCATCTTCATTGTAGCAGGTTTCTCTATTTCATGAATAAAAGCAGATTTGAGATGTTTTGGCTTGTCTATCATATTGCATATGGTTGAGGTATGTTCCATGGTTATATCTTCTTGTTATTTGCTGCAACATACATATAAACACATCAGTAAACCCTAAGGCCGAAATCAAGAGGCCATTATGCAAGTAACACATGTAAACAAGTAGGTCAGCGAAGTGTTTGATGAAATGCCACAACCAATAAAAGTTTAAAAAGACACCAAAACCATGATGATAATTACAACACCAGATTAAATTCATGCTATACAGTGAATGTACTTAGTCAATCCATGAGTCAGCTGAGACAGACTCACTGGATAGCAATAACGCATGCATTGAGATGTATATGAGGCACAGTTGGATATGGCCTGAGATATGCCTCCAGTGTGAACTTGAGTTTGCAGGATATGCCGATACAGATTGAGCAAAGACTATAGTGGATCGAAAGAGCACATCCGGTTGTTGTCTTACCGTGAAGTTTGCCATGATTTCCTGGTGCAGCAGGAAACAAGACTATGTGGCCTTGAGTACCACAGAAACAGAGTATATAGCATCGAATCTGAGAAGCCACATGGCTTCACAAGCTTTTAACAGACTTGCCCATGAGATGGACCCTATGATGATAACCAAGAGTCGTGTGTAAAGCTCTTTGAGAACCCAATGTTTCCTGATGGATCGAAACACGATGAGATGAAATATCTTTATATCAGAGATATGATGCAGAGGAAAATAGTACACATGCAGTACTTTCCTACACATGAACAGATTGCAAACATCTTCACCAAATTAACTTGGTGAAGAATGTCTCCCTAGTTGAGATGGAGTGTTGATGACTCCAGCCAAGAAAAAGTTCAAAGTACATCTGTGTGAGACTTGGCATGATGAATAATGCCTCCCTAGCTGAGAGGGAGTGTTGATGATTGCAGCTACATGAGACATTCTCCAGCTTACAAGCCTGAGAGAAAGCCCCTGAGAGGGTGTTAACCCCTAGATTTTCACCTTTGAAAGTCTTGAGGGTTAAGAGCCAGCATGCAACACTTTGGTTGGCATACTGATATTTTCCTAGGGTTTTAGCACTTATGTTGAGCAGGAAGATGGTTCACACACAAGGCAGGGACATGATCAGTACAGGGTTACTTAGTTCAAGAGTCACAATCTACTTGGTTTCCATGCGTTTGTGAGAGAGAGATGTATACAGGTGTTGCTACTTTTTAAGAGACACGGTTTGAGTGGGTCTCCTGACAGTTTGGGGAAGTTAAGAGCATATAGTACGAGTCCTTGCAAGATTCTAGGCTCGATGACATTTTTCCAGGCAACATGCAAGAACTTGCTATTTTTGGCAGGCTGTGGTTCAAGCCCCAGATTCAAATTCCGAGAGTGCAGTATTGATCCTTGAGGCATCCTGAGGTCTTGGGACCTTTTTCCAGATGATGTCACCCAAATTTTTATTTTTAGTAGGTTGAGCACCAAGGCTCGCATGTCGGGTCTGACTGCATATTCGGATCCCTTGCAGGAAGATGAGATCAATGAGTATAAGGTCAAGGGAATTCGAACAACTTTCTATTTTTAGCAATGTCTATTCTTAGCAGCAGACACGTGATGGTGCTCGCTTAGTCATACCGAGCATTTGTGGAAAGTTTGGGTCATTTTCGACAATTTTCAAAATTTTGAGACCGGATGGATATTTTTAGCAGCTGCTATATTTAGCAAGTCCAGTCATCTCCAACAGTGACAAGTGGCAAGATCAGGTTCCAACAGGTGACCGAGTTTTAGTGAGATGTGGCATCTACGTGGCATTATTTGACCGAGGACGCATGGAGTAGAACTTCCATGTAGAAAGTTTAGCCAATTAGGTTAACTTTTCTCGCTAATTCTTCTGCACCTGCCATAAAACTACTTTTCATACATTGTCCTTAAAACCCATTCCCCTTTAATTTTATCCTAATCCTAAACCCATATCCCTTTATCCTATCTTATCCTAATCCTAAACCCACTTCCCCTTTCCACTCTACCCTCACTCACCCTTACCCTAACCTATTCATCTAACCCCTTTAATTAATTACCCTTTTTTTCCTAACTCCCTCCTCTCATACATACCACAATTTTTTTCTAACTCATACACACTTTCTAGAACCACCCACTTTCCCACCTTTGTTAAATAATGTAATTAAAGATTCACTTTAATTGATTATTAAAATAAAATAACACTTTCTCTTTTGACCCCCATTTAGATTAGTTAATTCATTTAGGTGTATCATATGTTCCCCATGCTCATACGTACTACCCCTTTCCTTATCCTCCCATGTATGGATACCTTTTCTATGTCCCCCTTTAATATTAATTTATTAAAAGTATGTCCCTCTTAGTTTTTTAATCAATTAATTAAAGTGACCCATTTATCCTCCTTTTAACATGCGTACCTCCCTTTTTAAATACACCCTCACATTTTAATATGATGTATGCTCGTTCCATTTTTTTGAAAAGTGCATGATTATCCCTTTTATGGAGTGCGTATGGTGTATCCACTTCATGTTATCTCACGTGCCCATTCATTGTCCTATCCTCCACCTCATCCGCTCACATCCGTCACTGCAACCATATTTCATGCACGCCTATCTTACCTTACGCATCTACTATCACATATGTATGCCTACGCTATTTCCACTCAACTCCATGCATCCATTCCCTTCTCGTCCTCCACGAGTGCTAACTCCACACATGCACTCGCTTACTCCAATACTCTTACACCATCTCTTCCTCCCACGCTTGCACTCATCCATTCATGCACCAAAACTTACACGCTCCCTCACGTCATGCTCTTACCCTCTCCACTCGCCGTCCCACTCATAGTCTCCCATCTATCCATGCGCATTGACTATTCTAATGTGCCAGTCATGTATGCGTAGGAGTTCAATTACTATTTCAACTATTTGTCTATCCCTTCATGCGTATACCTTCCCTTTTATCTCCCATGCGTTCTATGGTTTCTTCCTTTGAGATATGCATCCTTCACAAGCTATATATTGGATGTTCTACATGAGGTTTTGGTTGGTTCTTGCAGTAGCAACATAGTGTCTCTTTCATTCTCTTCTCTCTTTCTCTAGTCTAGTGGCTCATCTTTGAGAAAAGTAGTCATTGTATCGGTTGTAGGCTTGTCAAATATGGTGCAACTAGCTCTCTTGGAAGCTTTATCAATAAAGAAGTGTGTGTTTTCCATTCAAACCTCTTTTCTTGGCGATATTATGGTAAATTTGTAATCTGATATGTCATTTTCTGAACTGTTTATTATGGTTAATTTCGATCATTTTGAATAGTTTTCATCTTCTTTCTAGTCTATCTTCATTGTACTAACCCTGTAGGTTCCCTCCAAACGTATAGGATCAAATTTCTCATTGTTTTGGACCGCTTTTGCACGTTGTCCAAGACAAAACAGCTTGCTGATTTTTAGTTTTAACGTAGAAAATCAGACCTTAAATCAGCCAGCAAGGTGCTTCATTGTGCCTAGGGACTCCCCCTAGAGGCTAGCAAGCACTAGCCCAAACAGAGAGGGGTTTAGCTCGTGACATTTGGGGCTATTTCTCCTATAATTAGCCAAGTTTTTACCGCTGTCATAATTGGTTTATCAACTCAGATTGGAGCGTAAAAAATTCTGCTAACAGAGGGGTGTGTGGTTCCCATCTGAGATAGAGCTGGAACGTAGAGATGGCCTCCTCCTTATAGAGAGTTGAGAAGAACTCCAGATGATTCTCTTGTGTAACGTAGTAAGAAAAGAGATCTGCAGAGTTGGACGTGCCTGTGGCTGAGCAAAAGCTGAACATGTGAAATTCTAAAGTGTTGGGTGCATCGTCATGAGAACATAAATGAAGATGATGTGTTAGCCTCCTCTGAGCAGAGATTTGATGAGAAACTTCAGATAACTCTCCTGTGTAATGCAATGGGAAAGAAGATATGTTGAGTGGACGTGCCTGTGGATGAGCACAGGTGAAAGTGATCCTAGTCGTTGAGCACTATAAGTGGTTCTTCTGTGTAATGCAGTGAGCCAAAGATATGGACATCCATATGGATGTGCCCCTAGTGGATGAGCACTAGTGGGTGTATGAGATCCCTTGCTATATTGTTCAAGAGTCAGACTTGCCTGTAACCCTAATTGTAATGTAAAGGGTACAAGTCGGCCCCACCTTAATGTAATTGTTAGTTAATGTAAAAGATAATTAATCTGGTCAATATTAATTATATTATGAGATAGAGAGGTCGGCCCTGTTGTGCCAATAGACACTTCTATTGATAGGTTCAATTTAGTATAAGTAAAGGTAAATTCCCCATTGAGGAAATATATCTTTTGTGTGAGTCTGGAAATTTCAGCAAGTACATCTACTTGGGAAAAGTGTGCACCTCTCTTGGGCGCTAGTCTTCTAGGGTTTGCAAGCACCCTCTTGTGTGCTAGGTCTTCTTGGTGGTGAAGGTCTTTGTCTTGAAGAATATAGCAAAGGATTTGGCTGGTTTTTCTTCCCTTGTTGAGAAGGGTTTCCCAGGATACTTCTTGTGTTCTTGTGCATGGTGTTTCTTCTTGTGATCTTGGTTGCTGCAATATTATTGGTTATGATTAAGTTAAATGCTAAAATGGAATGAACTTCATGTTTAACCTTGACTACTGAAAAATCAACATTGAGTACCTACATGAAGGTTGCCTTGTGTTCCATGGGGGTCTTGCCACTGCCCTTTGGTCTATCGTATTTGTCTCCCAACATCCTCTTTGCCTCATGCTTTGACCACATATATTTTCAAGCTATGTTTCAACTATGAGCCACATCATTGATACTAGGCCTTCTTGTCATGGAGAATCAACAGGTCAACAGGTTTGGCAAGATGTCATGACCGAAGAGTATCAGTCCATCATGAAGAATGATGTGTGGGATATTGTTCTGAGACCAAAAGGGAAGTCTGTAGTGACTTCCAAGTGGATCTATAAGATCAAACATGCAGTTGATGGAATTGTCAAGAAGTACAAAGCAAGATTTTTCGCTAGAGGATTCTCTCAGGTGGAGGGAATAGATTATGAGGAGACATTTGCTCATGTTGCCCGATACACTTCCATCCATACGATTATTTCCCTTGCTGCATCCATGGGTTGGAGATTACATTAGATGGATATGAAGACAACCTTTCTCAATGGAGAAATTGAGGAAGAAGTTTACATAGAGCAGCCAGATGGATTCGTGATACATGAGAAGGAGTCTCATGTGTGCAGGTTGAAGAAAGCCTTGTATGGACTAAAGCAGACACCTTGTGCATGG
>ML787182.1:19086-31887 GCA_009831015.1 Picea engelmannii
AAAACAATTTCCCAGAATGTCCTACTCCAACAGGCCCTCAACACTCACCTGTGGCTCATCTTGAGCCACTTCAGGCCTTCTTCCACATCACAATTAACTTATGGAACATTTCTCTTGCATTCACAACCTTTTCCTTTACTTGTCTTTCCTGCCACAAAATTCCCTCTATTGTCTCTGTAGTAGTGTGGCTCTTCATCTTCTTTGCACTCTCTTGCATTGCCTGGTTCACTATACCTTGTGCAGCTGCAAGTTCCTCTGTTACCTAGAATGCTTCCATCTACAACGTCTCAATATTATGTACGCAATCATGTTGTTTTTATCTCATTTGGTTCAAGTCTAAGTATAAGTTCCTATTCTCCGCGATTGTATCCATCTTTTCTATTGGTGGAAGATTGCTCATTATCTCTTTAAATTTTTACACCTTCTCCTGCACAACTTGCAACTTCTTCTTTATTCCTTGTAACTCTGCATCTTTTGTTAGTTGAGCCCATACTTGCATGCTTACTTCATACAACTTGGCACACTCCTCCTCCAAACTCTTGATACTTTCCATTGTTGTCTTCTTCCTTTGCTCCCTTTCCTCAAATGAATTTCTTGGCATAGTGCGCACTTATAAGTCTACCATATTCATGCAGAATCCCTAAATGGATTCACTAATATTTGACACTTTCTCTTCTAATGGAGCATATACTTCGATCGGGACCTCCTAAATGTCGCTACAAACCTTATGGATTTATTTTTGTATCCTTTTTTATTTTTGTTTGGCTTCATCCCGCTCTATCATAAATTTGTTTTATTGTACCTGCAATGTTTCCCTATCATTTTTCACTTTGGTCAACTCCATCGTCATCGGATTTGCGTGCAAATTTATCTCCTGCGTAACACTTGTATGAAAAACTTTTAATACATTCATTGGAAACTGTGACAAGACTAATTCAATGTAAATTAATTCTTGTTCTTTCTCTTGCATCTCTATCGATGGGAACTCTATATCCCCTGGTGATATATTTATCATTCGATGCTCCGCTGATACGTTTGATGGGTGAGAAGTCGTCGGTCTTACTTCTGTAATATTCTTTTTACTCTTTGTTTTTTTTTCCTCTTTCCTTTTCTCTGGTGCTATCTTGGTTTCTTCCAAAAGTTGATGCAATGAAGCTATATGCTCCTGCACATACATGTGTATCTCATATTTTTTCTATGTTGTGTGCTTAAGTGCTTCATTTGTCACTTCCTTTACTTGATCTCCTATTTTATCTAGGTGATCTTCTATCAGGGCCTAGGTGGCCACTTCCTTGAATGCTTTTCTCTTCTTGTGTTGGTGTATTGATTTCCTCTTATCATGTTCTTTCCTCTTCTCTCTAGGGAACGATACTATTTTCCATGTGTCTCCTGTTCCATTTTCTTTTCCTTGTTGTTTTTCTTCTTCTTCTTCTAGATCGTTCTCTGGTAGTTGTGTTTCTTTATGCTCTATTTATGGTACAAGGGTTTTCCATTCTTCCTCCCAGTCTTCTATAATAAGTCCAACCTCATATCCTGCCAACTTGTATCTGGTCACCAGTCATTGTTGATCTGGGTCTCTCTTGGTTTGGATATACATATGGTGTCTTCCTGCTTTAAAACGTGCAATCACCTTGTATGCTTCCACTACCTACGGTAGTATTCATGGTTTATCCTGAATGCTCTTCCGAATTATATCCTTGTAAACATAGAAAGTGATGTTATTATCCAAATGTATTTACTTATGTGCATTATGCCACAAGTTCAAATATCTTGTTGCTAAACATGGTTTCTTTCCAATTCCCAAAAATTGAGTGTCTTCTGACTCCCTCCAAGCCACTAATGTAATCAATATCAGTAACCATGAATAACATAATTTTGTTCCTTTATCTTGTTCTTCCCTACAATCCATCAAGAGAAAGTTTACTAGGAACGTCGCCCAGTTCATTTGTACTCATGTGATGCACTTCTCAACTGCTTCTATTACACTTGTCGGTACTTGGTCTTTGCAACATTTCCTCAACAACTGACAGGCCAACACCTATGTCACGAACCTAATAGTATCATCATTAATACTTGCAACATCCAAACCACATGTTCCTCTATGTGTGTCATACTTATCCTTCATATTATCTTCCATGGATTTCTCCGTGAATAATGGTAGTGGGTCTTCCCCTACTGATGGTAACTTGGTGAATGACATGGGTTTCTTGGTTGGTATCCTCATGAAATATGGCGATAACTTTCTTATGCACAGGTTTGTCCCTTGTGAGATTGTTCATGTACATAAAAGTCTCATGCGTTGACTCTGGAGAACCAGTGGTATAAAATCCCACGCCTTCTGAGAGGTGACTCCACACTTTCAAGATAAAGACAAGGGGTCCTTCTCGATCAGTGGAGTGGTTGTTCAACCACCCTGAATCAATGATCCAAAAGTAGTGATACTAAAAAAACCTAACTCCAACTATACAAAGCAACACTCCACTAAAAATTCCTAAGAGAAACATCGCAATAAAACAACTTATCCAAATCTTCAGCCCATGTGGAAGAGTTCATGATTACAAAGTAATGAAAAAGTGGAAAGGGACCTTCCGGACAAAGGCACATGTTGATTAAGTCCCATGAACCATTGAACGAAGGAGTGAAAATTAGTTATCCCAACCTCCACTAACTAGCCTTATCCAATGCAAGCACCCATGCTTCGTGGGGCACCCTCCAATAGTAATGAAATTTTTTATATGAAATATGCCCCAAGTACCACAAAAAACCCTGATAGTCACCTCTAAGATCCCTAGGAAAAGAAACTAAGGTTACCAACTTGTAGTAAGCGTTCGGGGGGTACAGTTGACAGTCAATATCGAACGTATGGGCAGGGTAACTAAGCCCAAAAATCTTCCAATGGACTGATGCCAGATGGGTAAGTATCACTTCAAGAAAATCCCCCATTATATGATCTCTCCACTATTCTTAGTTAATATTTGGAGGGGATATCTCCTTAGCTATCCTTTACGTGAACTTATGTTTGACTCTTGTGTTAGAGGAGCTTACCAGTTATACTTATACAATAGTTGGATTTGAGATTATCCCTAGATCAAACTCCTATTTTTGTTTTCTGGCCTTGTATAAATTAACTCTCCAACCTAAACCAAGGCCCTAACCCTAAATGTGTTTTTGAACCCTAGAAACAAATTCTAGTACATTTTAAGTTTAACATTCATTTTAGAGGGTGGTTTTACTCAAAGGGTATGGAGGTGCAACTGATGTTGTTTGAGACTTTTGAAAAAAAAGAAAACTCATAAAAACATTGGAAAATAAAACTTTACACTAATTCTTCAATGAAAAAGTGTTTCAAAAAATAAAATGCATGAACAATCCTTCAAACCTTGAAATGCAATTTTTTCCTTTTCCATGCAAAATGCAAAAGATGTGAAGAAGAATGCAAAAGAAGAAAAAAAAGATGTTATTTGTCATTTTTCCTTTGAAATTATTTCAATATGAGAGGAAACCAAAATCATATGCTAACATATTTTTCTTTTTTTAATAACAATGCAAAACAATGCAAGGAAAGAAAGAGACGTAACTAGCAGAAAAACTAGGTTCTTTGTTTTCTTTTTCTTCCTACCAGAGAAAAACTAACAAAAAATGCTAAAAGAAAGACATTTTTTTAGTTTTATGTTTGAAAAATCCAAGGAAAACACAAAATAAAATTCTCAATCTCAAATGTAAACTCAAGTTTCAAAGACGACCGTAACAGTGACTAGAAAACTGAGATCTTGAGAACAAGACTAGTCTTATAGTCATGCAATCCAAGGGATAAAAGGGAGACAAATATGGATATAATTTTTTTTGTTTCCATTCACATTTAAGGCCTTACTAACCTCCTATAGGCCAAAAAAAGGTTTGTGTACCAAAATCCCTAGAAAAGCACCCCAAACTAGTTGAAATAGGGCTCCAAAAAGGCTAAAAAATAAGAAAACAGGTCACTTTTTGGAGGCATCCGCGGGTCACCCATTGGGAATCATGGATATGAGATTATATACATGGTTTATATCACTTTAAGAAGTGCGGATGAATTTTATATGTGGTTTGTCCTTCCACAAAGCCTGGATATACGCGATTTGGCCTTGTACAAAGCGCAGATCTAACCAACACTTGCGTGTTTTTGGGAACTAAAATCTGTGCTTCACCACTATATAAGGGTAGTGGATGTCTAAAAATTATTTGAAAAAAAAGAGCGTATACAATTAGAAAATCTTGGAAAAATGGGTATAAATCCTAAAACTCAAAATGTAGCAAAAAGATTAATAGTAAGCCAAAAACACTGGGAAACAAAGAGAAATAATTTTTAGAGTGATTAATGTTGGCACAGGGGTAGACCCAGGGTTCAACGCTTAACATCACACCAAAAAAACCCCGACTAATATCCCTTTTGACGTTGTCTGCGAAGCAACAAAGTCTCACCCGAGGTAGAATAAGGGGGGGTTACAGGACACAGGTGTCTGTAACCAAGCTGGGACACAGATATGTGATAATAACACTTCGTAGAGTATTTTGTTAATTCTTAGGAAGCAACATACATTAGTTCATTAACCCTATTAACATCGCAGAACATAATCAAAGAGACGTCTAGTGTAGTAACAACATAAGGATTATGGACCTTAAAAACTTAGCACTTAACATTGTGGATCAGATCTAGCATTTTAACATAAGCAAAGAATTAAAGCAACATATACATATCCATTACACATATAATCTACGCACAAAGAAAAACACCATAGAGATAACATTGCACAAAGAAAACCATGAGACACCAGATCTATGTGGTTCACCCAAGTGTGGGGCTACATCCACCAACCGCTTCGCCTCTTTATTATTTGCTCGAATATTACATTCATTCACTCCTGTGCACTCAACCACAGAGTTAAGCTTCACACTAGATAGGAGATCCGCGCACTGAGCACCAGATCCTCCTTCAAAAACTATGTCAAGGTACCAAGTTACCTCTCTATCAAGCAAAAATCCTTAACACATAGACACTCCTTTGCATAAATCATCTTTGTTCACACAGAACTACATTCACTTCACTAACTAACTAGATACTTTTACAATGCAGTCTTCTTTATTTATATCTTACAAACCCTTACAATAAGGCCTAATAATGGGAAACCCCATGGGCCGACATCCCATAACCCGTTACAAAAACCCTAGAGGACCCTTTACTGGGTCCAATTAACCCTCAGAATCGGTGAGATCCACGATGTCAGCTATGCCTAGGTGCTCCTTCCTCGACCAATGTGTCGAATTCCAAAAGTGGGTGAAAGCTAACCGAATTTTTCCCAAAACTTGGTCGAGGGCCAACAAGCTCCCAACACTCACCTATGACTCTTCTCGATTCACTCAGCTGCAAACAATGCTTCTTTGAAGGCCTCGATATTAAATTGAGCTTCCTCGACGTGCTGCTTCACTTGAGCCTCCTGCTCAGTGAACTCCTGGATCATTTTCTCTGTAACAGGCCCTTCCAGGTGTTGTTCTACTGTTGCAACCACTTGATATAGTTGTGACCCTTGTCCATCAATTTCTTCGAAGACCTTGCATGATTCATCCTACACAAGTTGTAGCTTCTGCGTGTCTTCCATTACCTTGCCCTAGAGGGCAGTGATCTGTTGTTGTATTGTGCATTGCTCCTGGGATCTCTTCATTCTTTCCATTGTGGTGAGCAACTTCATCTGTGCATGCAACGAGAGTTCTTGCTATTGTGCCTCTTGTAACAGTGCTTCTAGCTTCTTTAGCTCTGGATCCTCGGTGAGGCGTTCATATATTTGGGTGCTCTTATCACTTAAATGCTTACATTCTAAGGTGAGGGATCTTATGCTTGCAGCTTTGTTCTTAGCGGTCTCCTCCCTTTGGTCACGAACCTCCTACGGGGTGCTTGGTACTATTTTGGATTCCAATTCTGTTATTCTAGCCTGAAGCTGCAAAAGGGTCTCAACGAGCTTCAATATTTGAAATTCGACCGGCTCCTGGTCCTCCTATACCAAGCCTAGTACAGAGCGACATGCTTTACTTACCTCTTCTTTGATCGTGGCCCATTTTTCGATCATCTACTCGTTTTCCCTCTGTAGCTGGGATATTTCCTCCTAAAGCTTCATTTTCTCATTTTCATGGGAAGCTACACTATCCTGCACTACTCGCATTTGCACTAAGACTTCATCTTTCTCCTATTTTAGGGATTCTGTAGCCTTCTCCTTCTTTTCCTGGACTCTCTGGAACCGATCTTTTGTTGCATTTGCAATTCTTCTCAATTGGGTTGTTTCATCCCCCAATTCTGTATTATGTGATGAGGAGGTTGTAAAGGGCACAATAGGTAGTGCATGAACCAGGTGAACAACCTGTTGCACTTCCTTCAGTTCTCTCTCAATTGTTCCATATATCTCGTCCTGCTTCTCTCCATATCTTTGCAACATGTCCTCAGATTCATCCTCCATAGCTCCGCAGACTAGACCGATGTCATCATCCATGAGGGTGGCTTCCAACTGGGGCTTATTAGCGCACATCTTCTTCCCTATTGAGGGTTTCTCCATAGAAACCTTCCTCTTCTACAATGTTACTATCCGAGTAGGGGGATATTCAAGTGGTGTATCTTTGCCTCCTCCATGTTCTTCTTCTCTTTCATCTCCTCCTCCCTTTCCTTCTTCTTTGTCTTCTTCTCCTCCTGGTGAGCCAGACCCATTATCTTCAGAAGCATTGTCCTTCTCATTGCTCTCTATGTATTGGAATTCATCCTGTTGTTTCTTCTTCTTCGTCTCACTGGACTGTCTGACATGCTCGAATCAAGTAACTATGTGGCTTCTTATGGTGTCAGTGTCAAATAATTTTGCATCAACGACAGGTACAAGAAACTCCTCCGGCCACTCCTTTTTAATCTTCTCCATATCATCATCTGTCAGCTTGTAGTACTAATGTAATTCTTCCTGGTTCTCATCTCTGCACGCGGTGATTTATATGAAATGAGGATCAATGTGAAACTTTTCTATTTGTCGGTACTAGTGTAGGGTGTGCAATGTCATGCGCAGAAATGATTCGATGGTGAACTTCAATTGTTGATAGTATGCATGAAACATTGCATTGGACTATCATTTCTTCATCATGTCGTTGGCGTACCACAAGGTGGAAAACTGAGAGGCCAATGGTTTTGAGGGTTCCATCTCCAGAAAAGTGGCTCTGTAAGGCATTTTCCAGGTGATAAATGTGACCAAAATGATCAGCCAACTATAATGGAATTTGTATCCCAAGTCTTGGGCTTCGCGGAAATCCTTCTCTGGCTCATTGATGAGGTAGTTCACCCAGTTCATCTGCATTCCCTCCACACACCTTCCTGCGATGTCTACCATGGGGTGGTTTGTCCTCACAAGCTTTCCATCTAGGAGTTGGAAGGTAAGGCGCACTATGCCATCCTATATAGAGGATACCTTGTAACCTCACTTTCCTTTATCTACCTCTATGTAAGCTTCCTTGATGTGTTGCGCCAGGGAATAGTCTGAGGCCTTCCCTTGACAAAAATGTTGAGGGTCAGGACCCTTCACACTTAATATTTTGATCTGGTGGATCAACGTCGGATCCACAGTAATCCTCTTGTCAAGCCATAAGTATTCACCATGATAGCATGATAGAAGGAGTTTAACGCAAGTGTTAACCTCCTGGTGGCAGCCAAAGTGAAGTATCTTCATCACATTCAACATAGTGGAATGCACCAACTCCTTAATCCATGTCTATGAGATGAGGTGAGGCTTCTTTCCAGTTGTCTTTGTGAGATAGTGGTGGGGCGCCAACATGGCATAGTTCTTCCGGTCTCCTAAGTTAAAGTTGTTGTTCTTCAATAGTGGGATTTGTCCTAGCTAACTCCTGACTATGCGTATTCCTTTCAGAATGTACAGAGTGAAAATAGTGTACTCAAAATCTCAAGGGATACTGTCGTGGTTAACAATGCCAGCCAAAGGTGGAATGTATTTAGGTAGGATCGATGGGATCTGCTTCGTATTAGCCAGATCACCGCGGTGATTACTTCGTTGTTCAGTTCTAGGGTTGACACATCTAGAATGATGTCCGGTCGAAGGGGAATCCTACAGTCCCCTAGTTGATGATGCCTGGATACCTTTGGATATCGGTATGTCGGCCATTACCTTCTTAAGAACTTCCTCAACATACTTCTCTAGTTCACTAGGTTCACCCGAAATTCTATCTTTTAACAAATAGGTAGGGTAGAAAAATGGACGACGGGGTAGACAAACGGATAGGATGGGTCTAGTTTCAGATAGCACAGCTCAACACATGGACAATTCTCTTCTTGGATCATTTAATCATGGGTATCAAAAAGGGGTCTCGGCACAGAGACTGACGAGTTAAATAAGTGAGGTATCATAACGAAACTTCCAATGGTTGTGAGGTGCTTCCATCAATGTAAATATGTTTGATATGGTAGGGTATCAATGTCCAAAAGTGATCCATCATCCCATAAATTCATTTTATAACCATTCTGGAGCGTCATTCTAATGTTAAGGGCACCTTCAACGGTCATCTAGCTTCGCAAGGGTGAAGTCCTATTTTGCGTGGACCTACTGTTCCAGTGAGGTTCAAATTCTATGAACCTGCCTCCTGCGAGGTTCCAGTCTACGAAGTCTTCCATCTAGTTTCTGTAACTTATTGTAGCTTTTCCACCTTAGCCTTATTTTTATTGAGCTTCCCTTCCTTCTTCCTTTTGATCTGAGTTTCTCTAACTCTTTCTGGAATCCTCTTTCCATTCTTATTCTTATTTTCTCCCAGCGCAGTGGCTTTGCACTGTTGAGGTGCCCTAAAAGGGTCTAAAGTTAATATCCCTTTTCTTAACACTTCTTGAGTGAACATAATTCTTTCTTGAATAGATAGGTCCTTCAAGCCTTCTTGCATTCTTCCAAACTTGGTAGCTAATTCTCTGATTCTTTGTCCCTCCTGCATTGTTACTTTGTTCTATTACTTCAACTTATCTTCTCATTCTTCTATTAGTCGGTTTATTTTCCTGGCTATGAAATCCCTTAGTTCTTTCTTTTTCTTCTCTATGGCTTCTTCCTCTACTTTCCTTCTTATCTAATCCTTCTCAATCCAAGTCTTACCTAACAAAAGTGGGAAGGGTGTGTTTTCCCCAACAAACTTAATGACTTCAAATTCTTCTTCATTCGATGTTTCCTGAAGAATAATAGGTAAATTAGTAACTATTCCACATAGGGTTATCATCTTACCCTTAAACAAGCCTATCCTTCCCAACGAAGGTACCACAGTAGGTTTTCCCAAAATTTTCCAAGTTTCTTTTGTCATAATATTCACTTGTGTTTCTTCATCCAAGACACAGTATATGTCGAAGTCTTCTATTCTTGCACTTATGCGTTGTTTTGTTTTAAGGAGTTCTGGTAAACTAAGATCTTTATGAACATCCATCGTTTCTTTGAACTGTAATAACATAGTCTGAACTCCCTCTGACCTTTTCTCTTTATGACTTTCTAACCTTCCCTTGGTCTCTTGACTTTCTTCATATTTTTCTTGTCTCATGTTCATTCCTTCAACTTTAGCAATAATCCTTGGACAATCCTCAACCTCATGACCAATAAACTTACAATAAAGACAAAGAGGGACTACCTCATGACATTCCTGAGAAAGATGTCCTACCCTTCTACAATTATAACACAATGTCAATCCTCTTTTTCTAAATGTTCCCCAACCTTTTCTGTACTGTGCACTTCCCCTAGGATCATAGTGCTAGACTTGCAATCTACAAAAATTCTTTCTAGGTTCTTGCATCCACTTATTAGTCCAACAACTCTTTCTATGCATAGGAATAACATATATTTCTTCATTTTCATTAAATTTACTCAAATCAACTCTTTCTTTCAACTGTGCTCTAGCCTTCAGACTAGGACAGAATCTATTAAACATACTTAAATCCATGCTTTTGAAACAAACATTTTCACTTATATTTCTCTTACCAAAGCACAAAGCTTTACCTCTTTTAGGATATTACCTCTTTTCTTCATATCTGCTTACTTTCTAGGCACAAAGCTTCACAATTCAGGTAGAGTATTACACACTTCAGCAACATATCTATGCACAGAGCTTATATTTTTCTTTACTTCCTTTCCCAGCAATCACAGTTTCAGGTCCCAACAACAAAACCATTTGTTGGCATAGGGGCAGACCCAAGGTTCAATGCTTAACAACACACCAACAAAACCCCAACTACCATCCCTTTCGGTGACGCCTGCGAAGTAGGAAAAGTCTCACCTGAGGTAGAAGAAGGGGGGGTTACAAGACGTAGGTGTCTTTAACCAAGCTAGGACACATATATGTGATAATAACTCTTCACAGAGTATTATGTTAAAACTTAGGAATTACCATGCATTAGTTCATTAAAACTATTAACATCGTAGAACATAATCAACAAGAGGTCTAGCATAGTAACAACAAAAGGATTATTCACCTTAAAGACTTAGCACATAGCACTGTGGATCAGATATAGCATTTTAACAAAAGCAAAGCATTAATGCAACACATACATATCCATTGCACGTCTAATCTAAGCATAAAGAAAAACACCATAGAGATAACATTGCACAAAGAAAACCATGAGACATGTGATCTACGTGGTTCACCCCAGTGCGGGGCTACATCCACCAACCGCTTCGCCTCTTTATTATTCACTTGAATCTTACATTCATTCACTCTTGTGCACTAAGCCACAGAGTCAAGCTTCACACTAGACATGAGATATGTGCACTGAGCACCAGTTCCTCCTTCCAAAACTAGGTCAAGGTACCGAGCTACCTCTCTATCAATCAAAAATCCTTAACACATTGACACTCCTTTGCACAAAGTATCTTTTTTCACACAAAACTACATTCACTTCACTAACTAGCTAGCTACTTTTACAATACAATATTCTTTATTTATATCCTACAAACCCTTACAACAAGGCCTAATCATGGGAAACACCATGGGCCGACATCCCATAAACCCATTACAAAAACCCTAGAGGATCGTTTATTGGGTCCACTTAACCCTCAGAATTGGTGAGATCTGCGATCTCAACTCCACCTAGGCGCTCCTTCTTCAACCAACATGTCGAAGTCCAAAAGTGGGTCAAAGTTGACCGAATGTTTCCAAAAAGTTAGTCGAGAACCAACAATTAGAGACTTTCCAAAGACTTAACACAAAAATAAAAGAAAAATCAAACCCAACAGGATGAGACTGTAATAAAAAACCAAACCACATCCTCCAAAACTAAGAGAAAGGCTAAAAAATTTCAATTCTTACACAAATCTGCAACTTTGTACACTAGGACTCGTGGACATCCGCGGGCCATACAAAGGAAAATAGTAGATATCTATGACTCATAAAGGTACAAATCATGGATGCACAAGTGAAAGTTGAAAAATAAAAAATCCAATCCAAAAGGAGGCTTCCAGAAACTTTGGAAATTTTTTCTAGATGACAAATGATTTGAAAGGGAAGCCTAAAAAATAGGAAAAGATATAGAAATCAAAGACAAAAAAATACACCCTAATTCCAACCCAAACAAAGAGAAGGGATCCCTAGTATGGTCACCAATTATGTTACGGGATTTTTCCCTTGTGACTTTGGGTCATGTCACAATAGAACTTGACCATATACAAACGACAGAACCTACCCTTGCATATAAAAATTGCAATGAAATAACTACCTAAGAATAGAGGAGAAATAATGTCACACATTTTACAGTATCAATTTATGTCGTTCCTCACTCTCAACCTTCAATCCGTTCCTGATCTCTTCCTAAACTAATCTACAAAAGGACATCAAGAAAATAATGCAACAAGTTAGTTATAGGATCAAATTATACATGTAATATATAGAAAAATTCAAATATGTGAATCAAATGGACATACATAAGTAAATTGAAATATTTCACACAAGTATGGAGGAAAAGAGAACTCTTTTATTAGAAATGATAGAAATCAGTGGTTACAACCTGAATCCAACTATCGGCATGCCTTGAAGCCAATCACACAGGTTCCTCCAATGGTCCTTCAAGCATCAAATCAACAGTATTTACCTTCCTCGGATGAATCATTAGGGATAGGAACACACCCTATAGTCACATAGGAGAGAGAAAGGAGTAATGGAAAGCAATTTCTAGAATCAAGGGGATGCTACTCACATGATAGGGGAGATAGGAAAGCTTGCAAATTCATCAGCATAACTTTTCCCCATGGTTGTCCTCCTCATATATTCCCTCAAAGGTGCCTTTATACCATCCTCAAGGGGTTAATGTTTTTGAATTGTGTTGTTTACATGATCATGGGAGGTTAGGAACGATCCCGAATGAAAACCCCTCTTGAAAAAATGGAATTATTTTTATTTTTCAATTTTTTTGAGGCAATCCACAAGTTGCACACTAGCAAGGCACATACAACATACATCCGTGATTTGCACAGTAGTGACCTACATATGGAAAAAAAAATGTTTTGTTTTTAGATGATTTGATGCAGGATTAGATTGGAAGATTGGTTGTTGTCATTGATGTCAACCCTAGTCAAGGGTTTTGGACTGCAAGATTGATAAAGGTATTTGGACATGAAGGACAATGCACATGCATATCCAACACCCATGAATGGATAGTATACATCATGTTGTTTCCGGTGGTATGTGGCATGTCACATGGATCCTCATGGTTGAGGAGAAATGAATTTTTGAAGATGACAAAGTGAATTGAAGAAGGAAGTACATGTAGGCCCTGAAGAT